>CM072815.1:21728347-22090847 GCA_036937905.1 Salvia rosmarinus | reverse complement strand
GAGAGGATCGAATTTCTTCTAAGCTTCAGGCCTGGATGGGCCACCAGGGATCAAATACAAGGAATAAAGATGTGCCTCAAATAAATTAATTATCTTATGTTCAGCCCAGAACATAAATTAATTCATAAACATTTATTGATGCCACTAGAGAATAAATGCTGACTTACCCCTTTATTACCGAAGTTGAGTCGGGCTCACATTTAGACTTAACGAATCCCCATATTTAAGATATAAATCGTCCATTAATTATTCTGATCCGATCGCTGCTTAAAATAATTAATTACTTTAATTCATTAAGTAGTACCACTCAACCTTATTATTGTACTTGAGATAACTCAACCTGCAGGGTTTAGTACAATAAATCTTTTGAGCTCCTTAAGGGGACTTCATCATCCTAAACGGATACGGTGACTCGACACAGTTAACTAGCATGACATACAAGCACTGCTACCACCCAAGATGTAGAGAATCTTGGGTTAACTCATGTAACCCTCATCCATAACAAGTCAAAGTGATGGTCAGCAACTCATACTCACCTAATACCTTATCGAGGTTTAGATCAACGTAAGTCTCCGAGATCTAGGTTCTTCACGACGGTCGATATAAGAACTCATCTCATTGTGATCCATCAATACGTCGAGACGCGTGCCGGTATAGACAAGCAACTAAGTCAAGTCACTTCTTATCTATACATGCACTATACCGACAACTCGTCCTCAAGTTGTCTCGGTGTGATACTTTTATATCTCATTAAGCTTGACCAATCATACAGACTTCTGTGATCTACGACACGCTGTATGATCTAACTTATATATGAGATAAGGGGACATACATATGCAATCAAGTAAACAATTCAGATGGGAGATTGTAATAGTGGTAACAGGAAACATTGTATACAAGCTCAACCAAAACTGCTTCCAGTATACAAATCCAACAATAAAAACCTTATTTAAAATGAGAAAGTGAGAACCATTTTCAGCCACTAGATCGCGAAGATCAATGGTGATGCATCACTTTACTGGAAGAGTGCATTGTACACCACCTAGGTTTGAATCACATGAGGAGCGAAAATTTAAATATTAGTGCAGTAATTTTCAAGGAGAATGCATTGTTCTTACGTTTGTAGGATAACAAAGGTTTTTATAATAACCCACCCATATATATATATATATATATATATATATATATATATATGTATGTATATGAGGAAGAGATCAAATAAAATAATTTTTTTGTAACAATCTAAAATCAATGCACTTTATCCACAAAGTTAATGTATTTTTTGTATAAATTTATTATACTACGAAATAATGATGAATATGTTGTTTTTTTTACCATGACTCAAGGGGATATTGGTTTTATACGTAAAGTACATTAACTGTGTACTTAAAGTTCATTGATTTTTAGGTTCTTATGGAAAAAAATTATTATAACCTAACCTTATGAGTGATTATTGGAAAAAAATCATCCTTAACCTATAAACTACGAACTTCTAAAATTGTTTGAATTCGTCTTGTAAGTGTTTGAATTTAGAAAAATAAAAATTCACCCATAAAAATTATAGGATTCGGACTCGAACGTTTGAATCTATCAAGTAAGATGATGAATTCATCGTAGATTTTCACGAATCCAGGACTGAAAATGGTTCCTATTTTATATTTTAAGATTAGTTTATATTTGATCTCATTCCTCTTTATATATATAGAGAGACGAAATTATTTATTTCTATTATAACTTAGTTTAATATGTGATCTTAATACATATTCTGTGCACAATGATAACATCAGACTATAGCTATATCCATAATATTTGTTAGATTATACCTAGTCATAAGAATGTAAAGAGAAAGATCAAGTTTATTTATTGCTTTGTTCTCTATTTATAGAGATTACAGAGGTTTACAGACGTATGCATGGAATGCATAATTTAGCTATCCTTCTTCTAACAGTTTTGCCACACCATCATAACTACCTAACAAACTTTCTAAAACAGAAACCTAACAGAAAGCATGCATGCTAATACAACCCTCACAAACATTGATCGGTTTTTTTCAAATGGCAGTTTTCGAGTAAGCAGAGTAAACCGAGTTATTGTAATTGGTTTGTTTAGAATATCAGCAACTTGGTTTTTTGAAGCTATATGACGAACATCCAGCTCTCGTTTGATAACTTTATCCCGAACAAAATGAATATAGATCTCAATATGCTTAGTACGCGCATGTAGAACTGGATTTGAGGCTATGGAGGCTGCACTTTTGTTGTCACACCATATCACAGGTACTTGTGGTAACGAATAACCAATCTCCAGCAGTAGAGATTTTATCCAAACAAGTTCCCTAGCAGTATCAGCTAGTGCCCTGTATTCCGACTCAGTAGAATTACGAGAAACAACTCCTTGTTTCTTGGAACTCCAAGACAGAAAATTAGAACCCAGGAAGATAAAATATCCTCCATTTGATTTTCGATCGTCGACAACGCCAGCCTAGTCTACATCTGAGTAAGCAGAGAGAGACAGATACAGAGATGGTTAAAATGTGAGTGAATGATATAGAGTGCCTTTGAGATATCGAAGGAGTCGTTTGCACGCTTTCCACTGAAGTTGGGTTGGCTGTTGAAGGAATTGACTCAATTTATTCACCATATAAGATATATTCGTCCGTGTGATGGTAAGTTATTGAAGAGATCCAATGGTACTCCGATAGAGAGTAGGATCATCAAATAGAGGACTGTCACTTTTATGGAGTTTAGTACCAGTATCATAGGGCGACGACTGAGGATTGCTATCAAGAAGATGTGTTTTAGAAAGAAGGTCCCTTATGTACTTGGTTTGATATAAGGTATAAGCAGATTCTTTCTTGGATACTTCAATGCCGAGAAAGAATGTCATATTCTGAGAGTTTTTAGAGCAAATTCTGAGGAGATAGTGGAAATAAATTCCTTCACTAGTGAAGGATCATCACCTGTAACTAGTATGTTATCGACATAGACCAACACCAACAAGAGTTTGCCATTTTTTCTCATATGAAAAAATGAATGATTAGAATTTGAGTATTTAAACCCATAGGTAGTTAAGTGAGTTTTAAGCCTCTCATACCATGCTCGAGGGATTTGTTTTAAGCCATACAGAGACTTCTTCAATCGATAAACCCAATCTGGATGTTTAGGATCTGTAAATCCGGGAGGCTGCTTCATAAACACTGGCCGATCAAGGTGCCCATTGAGAAACGCATTATTTATGTCTATATGTTGTATCTCCCAACTGTAGGTTGCAGCTAAAGCAAATAAGAGCCTGACACAAACCGATTTCACAACCGGACTAAATGTTTCCAGAAAGTCTAGTCCAACAAGTTTTTGAAATACCTTGGCTACAAGTCTAGCCTTGAGTTTATCAAGAGTGTCATCGGCAAACAACTTAACTCTATAAACCCATTTGCAATCAATAGGGTGCATATCTGTTGTAGGAGGAACAACATCCCATGTATCTTTTACTTTATGGCTTCAATCTCAGTAGTCATGGCTTTATACCAGAGAGAATGAGCAATAGCCTCAGAGTCAGATGTCAGCTCAGTGAACTTGGTAGAGGTGTGATGAAATTTTGAACTAGTGGGTGAGAAAATGAAAGAAGGTGGTATATTTGACATGGCTAAGAAAACCTTTGGTTTGAAAATACAATTTTTTGATCTAGTAGTCATGGAATGAGAATTTGGATGCGAATAGATGAGATATTTGGATTATTTGAAGTGGATGCACTGGATGTTGAGTTGTGGGTAGATGAGATATTTGGAGTATATATGAAAGGAGAGTCTGTGGATGCTGAGGAAATATGAGAAATATGAGATAGAAACTGAGTAGTGGGAATAACAGAGGGTTTAACAATAGAGGGTAGAGGTATAGGTATAGGTATGCATATAGGTGGAAGAGGGAGAAGAGGAAATATATTAATATTTTTATCTTGAGAAAAGAGTTCAGTATAGGGAAACTCAAATTCATTGAATAGGACGGACCTAGCTATGTACATTCTCCCAGTGGGATGAAGGCATTTGTATCCCTTATGATCAGGACTATTGACGAGCCCAAGTTTTGTGCTTTCTTTTATGTGTCTTGTCTAGGTCTAGATCGAGTCTTTTGTCTTTCTTGTTGTGTTTTGTGCCGAGGACACATTGGTCTGCGGGAACAAGGCGGGCGTAAATGGGCAAGAAGGAGTGGAACTTGCTTGGCGGGTGAATAGAGATACGATGCACCTCGAGGGCACAAGGAGCTTAGCTCAACAGGCTTGAAACTCAGATTTCCGTTTCACGGCGTGACGCTATTCGTATGTTTTGCTTGACGCACTTTGGGCTCATGTTTCTATTTCGTTCGATAGTAAGTTGTTTCCGTTTAATTATGGTTTCAATTAAGCATTGATGTTTATTTATTTTATGTCTAGCTAAGTCTTTATTCGGTTTGGGCGTGACAAGGTGAAGCATGATTAATATAACTCGAGAGGTCTAAGTAGGCATTACGATCTGCATGCGTGTGTTCCCGAAGCACTAGGTCCTGGGCATTATATAACAACCAAACTCGGTGTGTTAGTTGCAAATAACATAGTGGGTAAGGGAGGTTGCAAGTAATAATTGGATTAAGGTGTGGTGTCCCGCACCCCAAATCTGACGGTGTGGGCGAGTTTAGAGTAGTCATAACCTTTGCCAATACCGGTCCGTTCTAGGTCATTCATGGTGCATGTCTTGAGGTGTCCTCGTGCGTGGGCATTACGGTTAGATAGTTTGCATAGGGTGTCCTTGCCTTCTTTACACGAAAAGGATAGATTTGGAGGGGTGCGTATGACAACGGGTCACGACGTATGTCTCTTATAACCCGTTGATGCATGTCATGTAGAGAAAATCTTTTGCACCTATGACCGAGTGTTAATCGGAGTTGTTGCCCAAGCTAGATTCATTATTTGATATTCCGTTGAGATTGTTTCGTTACTTTAGTCATACCTATAGTGATCGGTGACATACATCGAGATTGCTACACCAACTCCTCGTGGGATCGACCTATAAATAGGTTATAAATTTATTTTGAACACTGTCGAATGGCGCCATTGCGAGTTGCTTCCAAGAGTATCTCTATTTCTTGAATTTATATTGCTTTCTTTGTTATGCTAGCGGAGAACTTTTATGCGATCACGAGATCGAGAACGCACGGCGGAGGAGGAAGCGGCGATGCGGAGGGCACGACAAGCGGCGGGTCGCTAATCGAGAAGAAACCCGAGGGCGATACGATGGGTGAACAACCACAAGTAGAGCGAACATTGAAATGGTGTTCCCCAACAACTAGAACACGAGGCCAACGGGCATCACTTTGCCCGCGATCAATGGCAATCGGGAGATGAAGCATTCCTTCGTCCAAATCCTCCCGATTCGATGACATGCCCGGGAGGATCCACAAAATTTACAAGATTTTGAGATGGCGTGTGGGACTATCCGCGAATGAAAATCTTGGAGAGTATTTGAGATTAGTGTCGTTCCTTCTCTCTGCATGATGGGGCAAGAGAATGGCTTTCACACCTGCCGTTGGAAGTGTGACCACGTGGGCACAACTTCACCGAAGTTCCTCGAGAAGTATTTTCCTGCACCGTATTGTAACATGAGGAAAAGGATAAGCGGATCAAAATGGGCAAGGAGAGACCTTTATGATTATCGGGAAGGTTTAAGCAGTGCAGCGAAATGCCTCAACATCAAATTCGGATCATGATCCGATCCAATATTTCATGGCGGGTTGAGGCAACAGAGAAAATTTGGGTGAATGCAGCTTGTGGAGGATCAATACTGAATAAAGTTCCCAGTGAGGCCTTTAGACTGTTGGGTGAGATGGTCAGAAAAAGCGAGACGGAGGAGAGAAGTTCTAAGTCAAGCCGCCTTCTTCTTCAACCGTGGAGACCAAGTGGATAAACTCAGAACTGCTCGACAAGTTCATAACCAACACGGACCAGACCGGGACCGGGGCAAGGGAAAGCTAAAGTTTGCCAAATATACTTGCCGTGACACATCACACGGATCGATGCCCCACACCGTTTGAAGAAGAAGAAGTCGATGCAAGGGTCGAATGGTAATAAAGCGTCGAGCAGGAGATATGATCAAACTCTCGGACCTACAACCTGGGATGGAGGAACCACGAAAACTTTAGGTGGTCTAACAACCAGAAGAGGCGGGACAACAAGCGGCGATGACGGAGGCAGGACAACAACAACCGTGCAGAATAATCAGTGACCACGGTGGGCCATCTTTGGCGAACTTGTGCACACTATGGCACGAGAAAATGTGAAGGCTCAACAAGAGAACGAGAAATTCAAGGTCGAGACAAGAGGAGCTCTCCGAGCCTTGGGAACCAAGTTTCCCAGTTAACGGCCAGTAACTCGTCTTGAGAAGAAGCGGAAATTTACCTCCTCAGTGGAGGTAAATGAGTTAGCCCAACCGAATCTGTAGCCCTAAGAAGTGGGAAGAAGCGCGGAGAAAGTTTTCATGCCTAAGGACGACGCAGAACGCGAAGTGGAAGATCTCACGAACACAATGGTCGAGATGACAATGATCAAGAGGCGCGCCCAAAAGGCGAGAAAAGAAGAGGCAATCATTGAGCCAACCTATGTCAAACCTAATCCTGGTTTTACCTCCTTTCGGTGCAGTTGGCGAGAACAGGAGAGAGGAAGAAATGAGCGAGATGTATCGCGTGTTTCGAAGGTGGAAATTAATATACCGCCATCACTCGGGCACGATGCCAAATGGGCAAAGTTCATGAAGGAATTGTGCGAGAAAGGTGAAATACAAAGATGATGCAAAATTCCAGTGGGAGAAAATGTATCCATGATCTTGCAGCGGAAATTGCGGAGAAGTGTGGAGATCCGGGGATGTTTTTATTCCCCGCGTAATAGGCAATCTGAGGATTGAAAGGGCATCTTTGGTTAGGGGCATCTATAAACGTCATGCCCATGTCAATGTTCAATGAATTAAAGGTGGGAACCACGAAGCCAACACGAGTGGTTATCGATTAGCGAGCGGTCCAACGTTTATCGAGAAGGAATCATCGAGACGTGGTCAAAGTGGAGGAACTCATATTTCAGTGGACTTCTACGCTACGGATATGGGCATGATGGGTAACAAATCCTGATTATGCTCTTGGGTCGACCATTCATGAAGGCGGCGAAACTAGGATTGATTGCGACACGGGCAAGTTATCACGTGAATTGACGGTGAGGCGGTGACCTTCAACATCTTCAAGGCCATGGAGCATCCTATTGATATTGAGGTCGTGGAATTCATTGATCACATTGAACCCATGGTGGAGACATCACGCCCGAGATAGGTTTACAAGATCCATTGGATGCGAAGAATTCAAAGTGGCCTTAAGGAGGATGGCGCCCACGAAGAAGCAAATTATGGGCAATGTCGGGAGGCCTGCTTATTTGCGGAGCAAACCCGAGGGACTCAGTGGTCAATATACCGAACATGCCCAAGCTAAAGGAAGAAGAAAAGCTCGTTCCATCCCTTATGAGAGCACCGAAACTCGAGCTAAAGACGCTTGCCACCACCAAGTACATCTTTCTGGGAAGGACGACACCTTGCCGTGATCATCAATGCTAAACTCGGTTCGAGTCGGGGAAGGCGTGAGAAGTGTTGTTAGGCAATCAAGGAAGCGATTGGATGGGCGTTGGCGACATCAAGGGCATTAGCCTTCCATATGCGTTCATAATATTCGATGGAAGAAGAAGCCAAGACGATGCGATCAACAAAGGAAGTTGAACCCGACTATGAAGGAGGTAGTCATGAAGGAGATCTTGAAGCTTCTCGACTTGGGCATCATATATCCGTGTCGAGACGGAAATGGGTCACCCGGTGCATATCGTGCCCAAGAAGTCGTATTCGTGGTAGTGAAAACGAGAAAGGAGAATCGATCCCAACAAGGCTCCAAACAGGTTGGAGGATGTGTATTGACTATCAAAGCTCAACACGGTGACTGAAAATATCACTTCCCATTACCTTTCATTGACGAAATCTTTGAGAGGTTAGTCGAAACAAATTCTTTTGTTTTTAGGCGGATACTTGGGCTACATGCAGATATGGGTTGCCCAAGGTGATCGTGATAAAACTACTTTCACATGCCCATTCGGGACATTTGCCTACGAATGACGCCTTCGAACATGTAATGCCCGAGGACATTTCGATGCATGATGAGCATCTTCTGACCTATTGGAGAAATGCATCGAGGTCTTTATGGACGACTTTACGATCTACGGGAATCATTTGAAGAGTGCTTGGCAATTTGGAGTAGTCCTACTGAGATGTGTCGAAAAGAATTTGATCCTCAATTATGAAAATGTCGTTTCATGGTACGAAGGATTGTTCTTGGGCACGTTGTATCGAAAGAGGATAGAAGTGGAGAATAAGGAGCATGGCCGTGAGATAAGATATGAGAAGTGGAAGACTTAGTTAAAACCTTAGGCAATTTTTCTTTCAAATAGGAGATTGACTCGAATAGAAGAGAGGCGCAAGGGAAGAACATCGACCTCAGAATGGGCGAATAGATGAGATATTTGGATTATTTGAAGTGGATGAAAAAGCCCATGGATGTTGAGTTGTGGGTAGATGAGATATTTGGAGTAGATATGAAAGGAGAGTCAAATTAGTATTTTGACTTGTTTGATGGATGCAACTTGAGGAAATATGAGAAATATGAGATAGAAATGCAGCGTGCGAGTAGTGGGAATAACGGTCTATGAGGGTTTAACAATTAGGGTAGAGGTATAGGTATAGGTATGCATATAGGTGGAAGAGGAGAAGAAATATATTAATATTTTTATCTTGAGAAAAGAGTTCAAGGTATAGGAAACTCAAATTCATTGAATAGAGACGGACCTAGCTATATACTTTAGTTCTCCCATAATGGGATGAAGGCATTTGTATCCCTTATGATCGGTTATAAATTTATTTTGACTATACCCCTAGAAACAAACACTTAGACGATCTATATTGGAGCTTAGAAGTGTTGTATGGTTTGAGATAGGGAAAGCACCTACGCCCAAATACCTTCAGAAATTTATAGTCACGCAATATGTTGTACAAAGATGTATAGGGAGAACAGTTTTGGAGTGATAGCGTGGGTAACCTGTTTATAATAAAAACATCTGTTTGGGAAGCATCCCACCAGAAAATTTTAGGGAACACAGCTGTAGCAAGGAGAGTAAGACCGAGCTCAATGATGTGTCTATGTTTTCTTTCAGATTTACCATTTTGTTGATGCGTGTAAGGGCAAGGATGTCTAAAAAGAATACCTAACGAAGTAAGAATAGACTTTAAAGGTCTATACTTCCCCCCTCCTCAATCCGATTGCATAGCCAAAATTTTGGTTTGGAATTGTCGTTCAACAAATTTATGAAAATTTTGGAACACAGATGACACTTCAGACTTTGCAACTAATGGGAAAATCCAAGTAAATCGTGTATAGTCATCAATGAAATTAACATAGTAAAGATAACCATCTGAAGAAAGAGTTGGGCTAGGACCCCATACATCACTGTGGATAAGTTGAAAAGGAGCAGATGTTTTGATGTCTACCGATGGAAAATTAAAAGAATGTATTTTCCCTAATGCACATGCATCACAAAAGCTAGATTTTGACACGTTTACAAGTATCTTCATAGCTTAAAGAGTGGTACCTAACACACTATTACAAGGATGGACAAGACGAGCATGCCACAATCGCACGCTATTATTAGATTGAACAACATAACAGGTAGGTGGTAAAGTGTTATTAGGTGAGGAAAAACCTGAAGAAGCAGGTGATCTGTAGCATGACGTACTTTGTGAGATCCAGATGGTACAAACCATCTTTAAGTGTTCCCTCCAGCAAGACCTTGAGAGACTTTTTGTCCTTAACAAAACAGAAATTTGAATGAAACTCTAAGAACACATCATTGTCTGCGGTAAATTTTGATATACTGAGAATACTTTTTGTAATGTGAGGGACAAACAATACATTGCTGAGAAGTAGGGGATAGGGTGATTGAGTGCATGTCACAGCCCGACTACCTAATCAGGTAATTAGGCCGTGACTCGGGTTTAGGAAGAAAATTTTACGACAAGAGGCTCAAACATGTGTCAAGAGAAGAGATGACAACAACTTTTATCATGAATAAATTGAACCTTTATGATTCAAGAGGTGAACTAAAGTTGAACGAAGAATGATTTTAGGGTCCTCAAATTCAAATAAAGAATCGAACGAGAAGAATAATGGCTGATGACGGATAATCACAACGGAATAACCAATATCAAGAATGTACATATTTGAGCACACTTCGAAAACTTTGAGAATTTATCAACAATTTAAATCATAACAGAGCATTGAACATAATCATTTTGTTCTAGCAAGACACATAACAAATAAAGGCCAAAGTTCAGCAACGGAAAGTGTAGCTGAGAATTATGTGTGAAGACATAACTCTCTGGGCATCAAAAACAGGTGAATATCAAATGAATAACATCAATAGATTTTCAATATCATCATGAATCAAATTACTTAGAGAAGCTCCTTCGCGCAGCATTCGATTCCAGCATTCTCTCCAACTCAACCTGCATATTTAGAAATATATGCAAGGCGTGAGTACAAAAATACACTCAGTGGGTATACGCCAAAAACATTTAAAACTTTGCTCTTAGAGCTATAAATTTGACTTGCCATAAAATAAACTTATGCATGGATTTTATTGAAATTACCTGCATAAAGCTTCTTAAAATCTGTTCATACATGCTCATATCTTTATATCATCATATCATATGCATATGCATGTTTTATCTCTGCATACAGCTTTCTTTTCCTTCCCATATCCACGTATATTTTCTTTGTGTTGATCCGAGGAGTAATCCTCATCCTCAAACACACTTTAACTTCACATACCCGAGTTGGTCCCGAAGGATCTCAACTTCGGTCATACCCGACGTCGGTCATTTCTTTCTTTTCTTTCTTTTCCATGGATAGGTAGTGCATTATGCTTATGCTCATGCTCAAAACTTTGGCAAGTCAATCAACTTTCAAAACAATGCAATTAAATGCATATCATAAAATCTCATATTCTTTTTCATGCAAAAACATATCATATCATTTGAAAGTATGTAAAAGCATAAGCATATTATTATAGAAAATACTTATACCCACCTGGCGACAGTCACTCGGGACTGTACCTTCTGTCTTTCATTTTTTTCTTCTTCTTCTTGTTCTTGATCCTTTAATCGACAATAAGCGGCATAAAAGTCTATCAAGAACCAAACAAGAACGTGACTTATCTTAGTCGTCGATATGACTATTTCTTCTTGATATCGAAACTAAGACTCTAAGGTCTATCAAAACTTGGGTCATTGTATCCTCTAACATCTTATTAACAAACAAATTCTATCGAAATTTCGGCAGCGTAACGTTTATAAACGCATCGCCATATCAATACCAAACCATCCAAACATATCCCAAACTCCATCAATTCATCACCATATGTCTCAATGATCATATAAAACTCAATAATAAGCTTCAATCATCTCATATTAGCCATCAACTGAAAATCCCCTTAAGACGTCACTTTATGTCTAACGTCAAAAATCACGTGACACGACATCTAACACCAACGAACCTATATACATGCTCAAATATCATCAAATATCATCATTTTATCAATAAAACATAAAGATCAAAGCTTTGGCTTTGAAAACTTAATTTCGCCGACAAACTAAAATTTTACCGTTTTTGAATACATCGGCGGAAAAATCCGAATAAATCATTTTAAGCATTATTCATATCATAGAATCCAAATATGAAGTCAAAATTATCAAATAAAATAAAAAATCCAACAATATAAGGGCTAGGGTTTTCGGTCCTTTTGGACATTTTTGTATAGTTTCGATTTCAAACGTTTTTCTTGTTCCAGACACGTTTATATCAATCCAATAACACATATATGAAGATAATTCAATCATATTAAAATCATATATTCAAGATCAAACATCCCCTTATTTTCAAAAATTTCATAAATTTACAAACAATAAACATATGCTTTACAAATTCAACGTTAAACAATACGTATATGACAAATCTATCATAATAACCATAAATAATCAACAAAACATAATCCATCATAATTCTTCCCAAATGACCGAAAATCTGAATTAAGTATAGGAGCATGTTTTTAAAAATTTCAAACCGTAGATGTGTTCTCGGTACGAGATTATACCTCTATTCGAAGACCGATCGAAAATTCAACGGTCGGATCTTTTTGGATCATGATTTTTGAAATTTTGAGTGTGTGTGGGACGTGAGTTTGAGAAAAATGGAGAAGAAAATGTAGTTTGAAAAGTCTAAAGTTTACTACTTTATATTATGTAATAATTAATTTCATTTTTGATTTTCTTTATTAGGTGATTAATCACCCTTTCTCTAGAAGCCTTTTCTTTTTCTTTTCTTTTCTCATTTTCTTATATAGGTAAAAATTACTTTTGTTATAGAAAATCATTATAAATATTGTAGAATAATACATAACGTTTTTATCGCAAGAAATCGACACTAATTATCCGATAAAACAACATCTTTTGAATCTCTACTTTTAACCTCAATAATTACTCATAAACATCAAAATATAATAATTAAACATATTTTTGATCTTAAAAACCATTTTAAATATTTTGCTCTTCATCCGAGCTTAATCGGCAAACGCCGACGTCATAAAAACGTAAATTTTGAAATTTTCAATTTTCTGAAATCAAGACCTCGTTGAGCATGTATCTATCATTTCAAGACTATTTAAATCTAGGTCTTCTTATGGTCAACTAGATTTAAGAATCTTATCTCAGATTCTATCTCATATCTGCCGAAATTCTATCGTCTCAACTCGGAGCTTAATGCAAAAGCTTCTAACTTAACCAACTCTTTCTTAAGGATGAAATGCCCTTCTTAATAAGCTCTTAATCATGAGCTAATCTCTGCTACAGAAATACGAGGTATTACATTCTCACCCCCTTACAAAAATTTCGTCCTCGAAATTTAGCACGTTAGCAAAAGCTCAGAGCACTTATTCCTCATCTGATCTTTAACTTCCATGTCGTTTCTTCTAAATCATCATGCTTCCATGTCGATCTAAGACACATTTTGACTTTCTTCATAGCTTAAATCTTGTTCACGAACATTTATTCTCTTGATGTATAATGTGTTTTTGATTAAACACATATCTTCATATCTACGACATATGGAGCACATTGCGACTATTGTCAAAACTTGGATAAATGCAAATCTGTAGGCGACTAGCCAATCTTTCTTGAATCTCGTACAATTCGATACATCTCGATAACTTCTTGGATTCTTGCATGTGCTTGCCGTACGTTTATGACCATCTCTTTAAATCGTTTTTGGTCCAAGCACTTTTCTTCTTCCAATGCGTTTTAATAAAACGACGATCTACACTTTATGTCTTAGAAAACTTCGTAGAGCCCATATAAATCTTTGTTCTAATCTTGTCTTCTAACATTTGGATGGTCCTTTCAAATTGACCATCTATTGCTGATAAAAGCTGTATCGAAATTCGATCTTGTATCCATCTTTATTGTAGACTCGTCCAAAACGAGATGTAAACTTGGGGTCTCTGTTTGAGGTGATTGAGATGAGCACTCCATGTAAATGTACCATCTCTCGAACGTATACTTGAGCTAACTTGTCAGCTTCGTACATGATAGAGATCAGAATAACATAATCGTACTTCGTGAGTCGATCGATTATCACCCACGCTTCGATTTGGATAACTAACATGTATGTCTTCTCATCTTTTCAACTTTATAAAGAACATCATGAATTGATCTGTAAAATTCACGATCATATAATGCGACAATCTTCTTGCTTTGCTTGATGCTTGTGAACTAAATTTCTTTCCGTTTACAGAATTTCGAGGTAGATACTTTTCGTACAATTCTTCCTTGAACTGCTTCCGCGTAACATTCTTTAATTGCTCGGAAGAAAGAACTTTCTGACGTAATCTTCATCAGAAATTGTTGACCTTTCCACCTAAACGATATACATAGGAGATATTCTTAATCGGAGTTCTCCAAACTTGAAAACTAGTTCACTGACGCAAACTCATTTTTTAATAGCAACTGGGTTATCCATTTCATTAAAAGATAAAAGATCTTGACGCATAAAGACTCTGCAATTCTACAATCGATTTAAGAAGAGAAAGTACAAGTAAGTTTTGAAAAGAATTGTGCTTTCTTATTCTTCCTCTTCAGAATGATGAATGATAATTTCTTTTTCTGGGTAACATACTGCATTGCAATTGAATACCAAAATGCAGCATATTTTGCTTATCAAAACATGATAAAGGTTTTCAATCAACAAACAGACTCAAATCGCAAAGGTCTTCAAAATTGATTATCACAAAGTTATGATATGAAATAACACAATTGGATAACAAAATGATCGTATAGATATCAAGGAAAGAAAATTTCATCTCTGAGGACTTTTACAAAAACAAGGGAAAACTTTGCCATTTGGGTTTTGTATATAGGTGCTTGGATATTTCTAGCAAAACACATCCGATATGATCATAACTATCAGTTCTCACTCTATCCACGAAAGGTTGTCTTCAAAAAGCACTTAGCCGATATGGCTGTGCTGTGCCAACAACTGGTACAACTTGAGTCTATACACAATATCTAAGACACTTGGGGTCTCGACAAACTAGCTTGAATCTTTGCTCAAATCTTCAAATGAGAAGTCTTGGAAACACAAGAAAATAGAACAAACTGAATCGATGTAGGAATTTCAAAAGATGCAGGCTGATCGCATTAATCTAAATCAATAAGGGTATCTCAATATCGATTTAAGAATAATTAAATTGTACAAGATCTACATCAGATTCAAGCATAACTAGCTGAGCATTTGATAAGGAAGACTCTATTTTTAGAATAAAGTGCTAGTATCATGCTCAGGCATAAAAGAATCAACATCTATGAGTTCAAGGTTTTAACCATTATTATCATCAAATGGAGAAGGAAAATTTATCAACCAACTGAAGCTGATGAACAATTTAGATAGATTTAGCAATAGGAAAAATGAATCAAAATGAGGGGGCTCAAGTGTACATAATATTGAAATTTGATGGTAACTAGGAGTCTGGAGAATCAATTTGCTCAAAACAACAAAGCCAGACTTAATATAATCAATGGCAACAACAACAATCCAATCTTGCCACTCTTTAGGTATTAAAGAAATCAACTGAGATTTTCCATTTAATCTCGATACGTCTCGATCAAACGTCTCTTTCCACGATCGATAGAATCAAACGAGAAATTCGTCCAAGGTAAGCTACTCGTCGATATATATACAAACGCTTTTTGATCTTTGTTGCTGACGACAAACGAGTCGCACTCTTCTGAACTTTCTGGACGATTTGCATCATTCTAATGAAGAATACTCGAACTTTTGCAGAAACATACTCGTTTTGTTCTGCCATCTCATCGTTTCTCATGATTTCTCTTCAACTTCAGCTCAATGGGCAATATCATTTCAAACATACACATATTCAATTATCAACTATGATAACCATAATCATAAGCATAAACTTTTACCTGGTGAGCTAGAGATGACGGAATCGAATGCTGAGCTTCTCTCAAGAACAATTATCTCTTTAACTCATTTTCTCAAATCAGAATCAAACAACTGATTCTATAACTCATATTCTCAAAATAGAGTCAAACAACTGACCATAACTCAAATTCTCAAACAAAATTGTCTCAAAAGAATTCATATGCTCAAGGTGCACAATCTGCATAAGACTTTCAAAGATTCACAATTTCAGAATTCAAGAATACGCATAAGATACACATTGATTCACAAAGACTTACATGCTGAGAATTCAAAACTATGCTCAGCTATGGAAAAGTTCACAAGGATTCATAAACTCAGAATTGTAAAACTGTGCACAAATTGCACAAATTTACAAAGATTTCACAGGTTCAGAATTTAAACCGCTCGATACCATTCTCATCACGGCCCGACTACCTAATCAGGTAATTAGGTCGTGACTCGGGTTTAGGAAGAAAATTTTACGACAAGAGGCTCAAACATGTGTCAAGAGAAGAGATGACAACAACTTTTATCATGAATAAATTGAACCTTTATGATTCAAGAGGTGAACTAAAGTTGAACGAAGAATGATTTTAGGGTCCTCAAATTTCAATAAAGAATCGAACGAGAAGAACAATGGCTGATGACAGATAATCACAACGGAATAACCAATATCAAGAATGTACATATTTGAGCACGCTTCGAAAACTTTGAGAATTTATCAACAATTTAAATCATAACAGAGCATTGAACATAATCATTTTGTTCTAGCAAGACACATAACAAATAAAGGCCAAAGTTCAGCAACGGAAAGTGTAGCTGAGAATTATGTGTGAAGACATAACTCTCTGGGCATCAAAAACAGGTGAATATCAAATGAATAACATCAACAGATTTTAAATATCATCATGAATCAAATTACTTAGAGAAGCTCATTCGCGCAGCATTCGATTCCAGCATTCTCTCCAGCTCAACCTGCATATTTAGAAATATATGCAGGGC
This sequence comes from Salvia rosmarinus, assembly GCA_036937905.1. Taxonomy (NCBI): domain Eukaryota; kingdom Viridiplantae; phylum Streptophyta; class Magnoliopsida; order Lamiales; family Lamiaceae; genus Salvia; species Salvia rosmarinus. The sequence goes on along the minus strand of CM072815.1, from coordinate 22,074,219 downwards.
GTGAGTACAAAAATGCACTCAGTGGGTATACGCCAAAAACATTTAAAACTTTGCTCTTAGAGCTATAAATTTGACTTGCCATAAAATAAACTTATGCAGGGATTTTATTAAAATTACCTGCATAAAGCTTCTCAAAATCTGTTCATACATGCTCATATCTTTATATCATCATATCATATATCCATGCATATGCATGTTTCATGTCTGCATGCAGCTTTCTTTTTCTTCCCATATCCACATATATTTTCTTTGTGTTGATCCGAGGAGTAAGCCTCCTCCTCAAACACACTTTAACTTCACATACCCGAGTTGGTCCCGAAGGATCTCAACTTCGGTCATACCTGACGTCGGTCATTTCTTTCTTTTCCGTGGATAGGTAGTGCATTATGCTTATGCTCATGCTCAAAACTTTGGCAAGTCAATCAACTTTCAAAACAATGCAATTAAATGCATATCATAAAATCTCATATTCTTTTTCATGCAAAAACATATCATATCATTTGAAAGTATGTAAAAACATAAGCATATTATTATAGAAAATACTTATACCCACTGACGACGATCACCGGACTGTACTTCTTCATCTTTCATTTTTTTCTTCTTCTTCTTCTTGTTCTTGATCCTTTAATCGACAATAAGCGGCATAAAAGCCTATCAAGAACCAAACAAGAACGTGACTTATCTTAGTCGTCGATATGACTATTTCTTCTTGATATCAAAACTAAGACTCTAAGGTCTATCAAAACTTGGGTCATTGCATCCTCTAACATCTTATTAACAAACAAATTCTATCGAAATTTCGGCAGCGTAACGTTTATAAACGCATCGCCATATCAATACCAAACCATCCAAACATATCCCAAACTCCACCAATTCATCACCATATGTCTCAATGATCATATAAAACTCAACAATAAGCTTCAATCATCTCATATTAGCCATCAACCGAAAATCCCCTTAAGATGTCACTTTATGTCTAACGTCAAAAATCACGTGACACGACATCTAACACCAACGAACCTATATACATGCTCAACTATCATCAAAGATCATCATTTTATCAATAAAACATAAAGATCAAAGCTTTGGCTTTGAAAACTTAATTTCGCCGACAAACTAAAATTTTACCGTTTTTAAATACGTCGGCGGAAAAATCCAAATAAATCATTTTAAGCATTATTCATATCATAGAATCCAAATATGAAGTCAAAATTATCAAATAAAATAAAAAATCCAACAATATAAGGGTTAGGGTTTTCGGTCCTTTTGGGCAATTTTGTATAGTTTCGATTTCAAACGTTTTTCTTGTTTCAGACACGTTTATATCAATCCAATAACACATATATGAAGATAATTCAATCATATTAACATCATATATTCAATATCAAATATCCCCTTATTTTTGAAAATTACATAAATTTACAAACAATAAACATATGCTTTACAAATTCAACGTTAAACAATACGTATACGACAAATCTATCATAATAACCATAAATAATCAACAAAACATAATCCATCATAATTCTTCCCAAATGACCGAAAATCTGAATTAAGTATAGGAGCATGTTTTTAAAAATTTCAAACCGTAGATGTGTTCTCGGTACGAGATTATACCTCTATTCGAAGACCGATCGAAAATTCAACGATCGGATCTTCCTATTTTTGGATCATGATTTTCAAAATTTTGAGTGTGTGTGAGTGTGTGTGGGACGTGAGTTTGAGAAAAATGGAGAAGAAAATGTAGTTTGAAAAGTCTAAAGTTTACTACTTTATATTATGTAATAATTAATTTCATTTTTGATTTTCTTTATTAGGTGATTAATCACCCTTTCTCTAGAAGCCTTTTCTTTTTCTTTTCTTTTCTCATTTTCTTATATAGGTAAAAATTACTTTTGTTATAGAAAATCATTATAAATATTGTAGAATAATACATAACGTTTTTATCGCAAGAAATCGACACTAATTATCCGATAAAACAACATCTTTTGAATCTCTACTTTTAACCTCAATAATTACTCATAAACATCAAAATATAATAATTAAACATATTTTTGATCTTAAAAACCATTTTAAATATTTTGCTCTTCATCCGAGCTTAATTAGCAAACGCCGACGTCATAAAAACGTAAATTTTGAAATTCTCGATTTTCTAAAATCAAGACCTCTTTGAGCATGTATCTATCATTTCAAGACTATTTAAATCTAGGTCTTCTTATGTTCAACTAGATTTAAGAATCTTATCTCAGATTCTATCTCAAATCTGCCGAAATTCTATCGTCTCAACTCGGAGCTTAACGCAAAAGCTTCTAACTTAACCAACTCTTTCTTAATGATGCAATGCCCTTCTTAATAAGCTCTTAATCATGAGCTAATCTCTGCTACAGAAATACGGGGTATTACAGTGCAAGGGAGTGAAGTAGATCCAATATGTGTGATAGGAATTTGAGAGCCATTACTTACTGTTAACATTTCAAATCCATGATAAGGATATTGAGTATGGAAAGAGCTAGGATCAGCAGTGACATGCACAAATGCTCCTGAGTCCAAGTACCAATCGGATGGACAGGAAGTTTGAGAGCTAGGATAGGAGACATTATAAGCTGTGGGAGAGATATGAGACATAGATGCAACTTGAGATGGAGACTAAATGGCATAACCGAATTAGAACAAGATGTAGTAGTGTCACTTGAAAACAATATTTGCTTGAGATTGAGATTGAGGGAACGGGAGAGTTTCTGGTCCATTGAAGCTCACATCAAACCTTTTGTAGCATTTTAGAGCTACATGGTTAGGTTTTCCACATAATTGACAGATAGGTTTATTTCCATTGGAGTATCGACCCCCTCATCTGCCACGATTGCTCATACCTCGTCCAGATCTATTTCCACGACCTCGTAATTGTACATATTGTTGTTGCTGACCATAATGTTGTTGATACATAGCATTGACTTGAGGTTGAAAATCTACATTAACTATGTTCATAGAAGTGGCTTGATTTTGAAGACGTAACTCATGAGTTTGAAGGGCAAACTGTACCTCATGTAGAGATAACTCCTCACATTTTGAAGACAACAAAAAACTGATGCTTTCGAATTCTACACCAAGTCCTTGAAGTATATATGAGATTAGATTTGACTCAAAAATCTGTTGGCCTATATTGAATAATTGATTGAAAATCTCTCAAAATTTGAGAATTTAATCATAGATCGAAGAAACTCCTTTCTTCAACGCCTGCAGCTGATTTTGAAGCTGCATCGCGCAAGCTTTTGATTGAGAGTGAAATAGAGTTTCAAATGCACTCCATATTTGAGCTGCAGTAGTACATCTACCTATGTAACCCATCATTTTGGGAGAAATAGATGTGAGAATCCAACTAAACATGAATTGATCGCGACGGAGCCAGTCGAGATAGGTCGGATTGACAAAAGATTCAGTAGTAGCAGTTCCTTCAACAGATGGATGCGACAGTAGAAAATGTGGCGGCGCAGCTTGAAGTATTATTTCTTCAAAACCATAGGTACGTGCAGTAGCAAGAACTTGAAATTTCCAGAAGTTGTAGTTTGAACGATCCAGTTTCAAACAATCGGATGCATGGCTGGGAGAGAGGTGGTAGTTGATGTGGTGGAAGAATCCATGACAGAGTAGTAGAAGCCGAGATGAACAGAGAAAAAAAAATTGAGGCAGAATATTTCGGATAAAAAAATCAAGCTCTGATACCATGTTAGATTAAACCAAGCCATAAAAATGTAAAGAGAAAGATCAAGTTTATTTATTGCTATGTTCTCTATTTATAGAGATTATAGAGGTTTAAAGACTATACACGGAATGCATAATTTAGCTATCCTTGTTTTAATGTCAAAAACTTGGGTGAGCTCCGCCTCACCGTGAGCTCACCCTTGTTTTTTGTTAAAATAATTATATATTAATTATGGTGAGTAAGGATAATTAGATTTTATTAATGTATAATTAAATTTATTAATTTTTAATTATAATTTTAATTCAAAATTAGATTTTATTAATTCATAATTATGGTTTATTAATTCATAATTGATGTTTATTAATTCATAATTAATGTTTTTAATTCACAAGTAGGGTTTATTAATTCAAAGTTAGGGTTTATTAATTCATAATTAGGGTTTATTATTCAAAATTAGGGTTTATTATTTCAATTAGGGTTTATTAATTCAAAGTTAGGGTTTATTAATTCAAAGTTAGGGTTTATTATTTCCAATTAGGGTTTATTAATTCAAAGTTAGGGTTTATTAATTCCAAATATGGTTTATTAATTCAAAATTAGGATTTATTAATTCACAATTAGGATTTATTATTTCACAATTAGAGTTTACTAATTCAAAATTAAGATATATTAATTCAATTATTTATTAATTTACAATTAAATTTTATTAAACTAGTTAAATTAGAATTAATTAATTAGAATTAATTACAATTAATTAATTAGGATTAAGAATTAACTAATTAATTAAAGTTAATTAATTAATGGTGGTCTCACTGTGCGCGCAGCGCACAGGAGACCATCCCTGTTTTAATTGTTTTGCCACGTCATCATAACTACCTCTCAAAATTTCTAAAACATAAATCTATAACTAACAGAAACCTAACAGAAGGCATGCATGCTAATAATATTTAATTTATCCAAACATAACATATAAAATAATAGATTAATTAAGGATTGTTCAAAGTTGCATGACATCATTTTAACTGTTTAAGGAGGTTTGCTATGATTTTTCGATTTTTTCTGCTAAGTATCCTTATGCATGAAGATCGATGTTATTCCCCTTCCTTGAGAATGTTATAATTAGAGGCCACTGTTCCATTATTTATTGCGATGCTTGGTCCATTAATTAACTAGACAATAAGGTTAAAGCTTCAATTTAACAATAATAATCAAATGTAGTTTAACACTGGAGACATTTATATTTGTATAGCATATGTTCCTTCCCACACCTAACAATTATTAACGTCTTCGCATAATAGGACCAATTAACTCTAAAGAATATGTTCCATCTCATACCTAACTATTCTTAGTGTACTAACAAATGAAATCACAACATTGTTTAATGTTGATGAGTGACACTAACAAAGTTCTTGAGGTCTCAAATTCAATTTTTTACGTGTCTGAAAACTTAATACAGTTATTCTTAATTTGAAAATTCGAGACCTTATTATTATTATTTTTAATAAATAAGCCACGTCATTATAAAAATATAATTAAAATTCAATGTCTTAGCCAAAAATCGAATAATGGAATATTTTGGTAATTTTTCATATGATTGTTGTAATTTATTTAACTATTAATAATTTAAAATATTTTATTTAATTTCCAAATAATTCATATGATTTATCATAATTGTTAATAATTAAAAATAATTTATCAAATAACCAACAATTTAAGATATAAACTATGATTTTCCCAATTCATATCGACGCGACAACGCATCTATTCCACTGGCGTAATGTATTCACATCCATAAAATATTAAATATTACTATATGAAGAAAAGTGAGACCAGGCCCATAATTATCCTAACTAGTCTATATTTCTCTTTCCTCTTTAATTTATTTCCTTTTTTTCTCATCTGTCATTTCCTTCTCTCCTGCCGAAGAGCCCCCATAAAAGCTCATATCGTCCCATAGGGACAACGCAATGATTAAGGTGATTTCTATGATCGAGAGGTCACAAGTTCAAACCTCATCAAACACTTCTATTAGTTTAAGTCTGTCACACCTGATTTTTCAAATATGATTTATCTGTCCTATGTGGTTTGTAGGCTATTGCACAGGACCGTGAGATTTACCCAATGCGCACCTAAGATAACAATTACGGATTCCCCATGATATCAAAAAAATAAAAAATAAAATAAAAGCTCATGTCAAAGTCGCCGCCATTACACAAAGCTGTACACTTTTTCGCCCTTTCATAAAGTTCCAAATTTTTATTTTTATTTTTTCTGTGACTCGACACGTCTTGTTAAATTAACAAAGATGTTATACGCCGTAGAGGACTCAATTAATCACACTGCACTAAAATGCTGCCCTGCTTATTAATATCCATGTTGCACGTAATATGTAATCTTGTGAGAGAGATAGTGTGCGCTCGAGTTGCGACAATTCCATCATTAAAATTCAAGAATCTTAAACTTCCGCAAGAACTCGAAGGTGGGCTTCTGATAAAACCTTTGCTTCTTTTCTTTTTTGTGTGGCTTTGTGAAACTATGATCCTCCAAATGCAAAATCAAGAATTTCCTTTATTTATTGTGTGTTAACGTACGCAGAAATGGCTGAAAAAATAAATCTTGCTTCATTTCCCTTTTTTTTTGTGATAATCAAGATTTTTTTTTTCTTTTAATCTGTTTTTGTTTCTGCGCACAATATGCAGAAATGGCTGAAAAAGTGCGGGAATTTTACTCTCACAAACAACCTTCATCATCCCAGGTAACCCTTTCTCACGTTCCAAATTTCTACTTCGTATAATATATATCCACATCGATTTATGAACAAAAATTTAATCTTTCTCAAAAATCTATCAATTTCTTGAAAAGGTGGTGGAGGAAATAAAAGAGCTATGGCAAATGGTGCTCCCCATAACCGCAATGAACTTCCTCGTCTACCTCAGAGCCGTCGTCTCCGTCTTGTTCCTGGGCCGCCTCGGCAGCCTGGAGCTCGCCGGCGGCGCGCTGTCGATCGGCTTCACCAACATCACCGGCTATTCTGTTCTCGTCGGCCTAGCCTCCGGGCTCGAGCCGGTTTGCAGCCAGGCCTACGGCTCCAAGAACTGGGAGCTTCTCTTTCTCTCTTTACACCGCATGATCTTCATCCTCCTCCTAGCCATCATCCCCATTGGCGTTTTATGGATCAATCTCGAGCCGATCATGCTCTTCATGGGCCAAGACGGCGAGATCACAGCCACGGCCGCGACCTACTGCCTTTATTCTCTCCCAGACCTTTTCACAAACTCCTTGGTGCAGCCGCTGCGGGTTTACCTGAGGTCGCAGGGGGTGACGAAGCCGCAAATGTGGTGCACTTTGACGGCGGTGGCGTTTCACGTGCCGTTGAATTACGTGTTTGTGGTGGTGGCGGGGTGGGGAGTTCGTGGGGTGGCGATCGCTTCTGTTTTGACGAATTTGCATATGATGGTCCTGATGATGGGATATGTGTGTGTTTATGGGCTGTGGGAGTGGAAATGGGGCGGCGGCGGCGGCGGTGGTGGTGGTGGGATTTGGGTTCTGCTGAAGCTGGCCGTGCAGAGCTGTATGGGAATTTGCTTGGAGTGGTGGTGGTACGAGATTGTGACGGTGCTTGCCGGATACTTGCCGGATCCGAAGCTAGCTGTGGCGGCCACCGGCGTGATGATTCAGACCACCAGCCTTATGTACACTGTTCCGATGGCGCTGGCCGGGTGTGTCTCCGCGAGGGTAAGTTGTCGTACTTACGATGGTTTTGGGCCGTGATAAATTTTATCCAACATGTATATACTACTCTAATTCATTTATTTTGAATCAAAATTGGTGGATCCAACCATTGACTCATTAATTTTGAAATAGTGCTGGACCCACAATTAGTGGTTCAAAATCAATAAATTAGTGTAGTACATATAGTCGTTGGATAGACATTACCTGTGTTAGGTTTGGGTAGGGATATTTGTAGTTTCTCGTGATTTGATGCATTGATTTGAAATGAGTTGAGGACGTTATGTTTATAAAAAACGCCCCTTGAAATACAACAATCACTTCTATCACTTACAATGGACGTACAGATTAAAATTTAGGCCAACTTTGAGAATTAGGCCTTTAATCTAGGCACCTTCAAGGCTTGGGCAGTTTTGATGCTTGATTGGTCACACTGGTAAAGTGTGGTTAGAATTGCGAGGATTGTTGAGGTGGAAAATGAGGTCTCATTATTGTGGATGAATTCTTGTACAGGTAGGCAATGAGCTGGGTGGTGGGAGGCCATACAAGGCCAAGCTGGCGGCAATGGTGGCGCTGATGTGTGCATTCGTTGTCGGGATCATCAACGTGGCATGGACAGTGATGTTTAGAGACAGATGGGGTGCTCTCTTCACAAAGGATGAAATGCTCATAGCTCTAGTGGCATCGGTTTTGCCAATCACGGGCTTTTGTGAGCTCGGAAACTGCCCACAGACGACCGGCTGTGGCATCCTGAGGGGCACAGCTAGGCCGGTCGTGGCCGCCCGGATCAATCTTGCCTCGTTTTACTTTGTGGGGACGCCCGTGGCCGTTGGGCTAGCCTTCTGGCTTTGCGTTGGGTTCCCCGGGTTGTGGTTAGGGTTACTGTCTGCTCAAGTAGCGTGTGCCATCTCAGTACTCTATGTTGTGTTGCATTGCATAGATTGGGAAGATGAAGCTGTGAAAGCCTCTAAACTTGCATGCCTAGAAATGGTGAATAAGTGTAGTCCTGATGAAGAGATTACAGGACTATTAGCTTTAGGGGATTCGAAGATGGATGCCGTGTAGTTCCTCGAGACAAGGTTCATACTTTGTTGTTGTTACTGTTATTGTCTTCTATAATGATCCATATTGTTACAGGTACAAGTTGCCTTTTTGTTTTTAGAATTCACTGGATCCGCATGCGCAATAGTGTGTAAATTATATATGATGGATAAATCATACGATAATGATATTCGAATCTATGATTTTTTGGTCACATGAATCCATTTTATCACTATATTGTCCCAAAAAGACCAATATAATATGTTTTTGGTTTGAGGTACGAGATCATGTGAATTACTGGAAGTGTATGATAGAGTAAATTTTGCTACTTGTTACAATTAGATTTTCATTACTCGTGTTTGCATATGTACATGTCGTGGTGTGTAAATAAATTATAAATATTATAGGCTGTAATATAGATGGAAATGTTTCCTTACGAGAATTAAAAGACAACAATTTGCCTCCCAATGCCTTTAATCTAAGTAAGTGCGTCTTCACTTTGGCTTTAAAATCTGCTTAGGAAGTCCATCTAGATATATACTATTTGAATTTAAGATATCATATACTCGTTTGAATTTTTTTTTTTTTTGACAAAGAGATATTAAATGCTCTTATTTAAAGTGGTAGAGGTGTCAAACTATCGGTCGTGTCTGCTGAATTAAATTAATCGGTATGGGTCGGTTTTAATAGGTCCATCCAAAATACAATTTTTTCGAAAATATCCGTTGATCCAACTAAGAACGTGTTTGATTGAGTTTATAAGCTCTTTAAATAGCTTATAAATTGTTACAAATTGTTTGATAAAATAAGTTTCTAAAAAGCTTATAAGCTGTGAAAATAAGCTCCAACAGTTTATAAGTTCCCCTATAAATAAGTTGGTCAATCCTAACTTATTTTTTCATAAACTTATAAGAAACCATGAATTTACCAAAATAACCTTATTATAGTTCGTTATTTTTTACACATACACTATCAACTTCACATCTCGTCAATTTTATCTCTCTAACTATGATTTTCTCTCTCTAACTTAGGATTCTTTCTCTAGCTTATAAGTTCAATTATCCAAACACTTTAACAATTTATAAGCATTTGAGACATTACCTCTTATAAGCTCTTGAAACATCTTATAAGCTCTCTAAAATAAGTTTAGCCAAACACCCCCTAAGTGTATGAGCCAAATAGAAAATCCAACTTTCTCAACTTGAAAGACGATTAGAGATGGTCTTTTTGAGAATTTAGAGGGTGTTTGGCCAATCTTATAAATTTTCCAAAATAATTTATAAGTTGTTTTTAAAAGTTGGGTGGATATTATAGATGTGGAAGAAAATGCTTGTCCATGAAGAAACGTGTCAATTTGTTGCTTTGTGAAGTGGGAATTGTAAAGACAATTGCCAATATTAGAGAATATAAAGTAGTGGAAGGGGATGCTTAAATGGCTTTCGATAAATATGACAACTCCATTATATTTTGGAAAGTGAGTGCTCTCAAATCTCAAGTCCCTTTTTTTATGCTGATTTATTACAACCTTTATTGAGCAACAACTCACAACTTTGTGTTCGAATACCGACACCACAATTTGTCCCTTTTCTTTTTTGGGTTTTGGTATTGTTATATCTATGTCATGATTCAGCAACTTGAGAGAAAGCTTAGTATCTTTTCCATAGATGTTTATTGTATAGTATCAGATTTTATTTTGAGAGACCAGAATGCATTCGTTTCAATCCTAAATGTTTAAGTTTGTGGCGATTTGTTTCATTCTTTTTTGGACTATAGTAATAACTCACTAATTATATCTAGAAATTCATCAACTTTGACCTAATTTTGTTTTAAACATGTTTTATAAATCTCCACAATGATAATACATTTTGTCGATTTCTAGCAAAATAAATACGTCCACAATATTATAAGGACTGGGAAAATAAATCACATCGTGTTATTTTTCGATCCCAAAACTTTTTTGGAGCAACCATTCCGTTACAAATCGATAAAAATGTGTTATTATTCCAATAATTTATAAGAAATTTCTAAAATCAAAGTTGAATCAACTTTGGCTAATTTTTTAGCAATTCGCACTTTATATCTAATGCACATATATAATTCAGTTTATTGATATCTTTAAAGAAACTATAAGACATAATATTGAACTATATTGCAAATTCTAGACTTAAGATTAAACACCTCAAACAAATATAAAGCATATACAGTATTTTAAGCATATGATAATATAGTTTTATTCTTTAACATTAGTAATTTAACGATGCGACATTAAATTTAATTAGTATATATATATATATTAATAATACTAATTTTATATCTTAAAAAAAACATTATATTTTATGCATTAAGTTGTCTCACTTGACCCGTATGGTGGTGTTTACTTTGCATGATTAGGTTGGATAGATAAAATTAATCCAATCTAATCAAGTGTTTACTTTTAAGGATTAATATTTGAGGATATCCCAAAGCCCGAGATTATTTTAATCCTTTGAATTGTTCTTCATTAATTTTAATCCAACCAATATAGATAGGATTGAAATAATCATTCAAATAAATGGAGAATTATTTATCCCAATTTTAATCCTTCACTAATCATTTGTAGTATACAAATGATTGATAGATAAATTTTATCTTATCATATATTTAATCTATCAAATAATCAATCTTTCAAAATGTTAATCATGAAAAGTAAACACTCCCTAAAAAGTGCAAGTGACCCCTACTTTAATTTTTTTTTATCTTTGCACAATATAATACTAATTTAACTCAATTAATATAAAAATCCCATTCTAAAGGTCATTAAGATTTGATACTGCAGTTTCACCATATTCTTAACTACGTGGTACCCTAAACTATTTAATTTTTATAGTTTATGGGCAAGATTCGGAGCTATGCTACTAAAATGCTTAAGAAAGAATGAGAATCAGGAAAAGTAAGGGTAAATGAAAAAGAAAAAGCACACCATCCATTAACACCAATATGATAATGTTTGGTTAATAAATAAGCCAGTTAACAATATACTCCTTTTTTTGGGAGGAATAATTTACATAACATATATATTGAGTCGGAGAAGACGTAATCAAGTGGGATTTTCTCAAATGTTAAACCTCAATATGTATTATTTGAATTCAATTTTAAATATACATGTACACTCATCTACACATAAATATGTATGACATGCAAAATAATGACGCCATTATCAAATTAAGTTAGATATAATGAGTCGATTGATGAATAATGTTAGATATATGAGATTCAATTATTGCAAAAAATAGCAAACAAAACGAACATTAACACTTTAATCTTTTGACAAAAAATAAAAGATATAAAAATCAAGAGCCGAAATATGTAGAGAATGGGATGATGTATTTTGAAACTTTTAATGACAAATATTGATATATTATTAAATGCTCCCGTAATAAGTCTTCATAATTAATTCATAAGAAATTAAGAATAAAGAGAAGCAAACAAATTGAGCCGTCAGTAGCATTGGCAAGAAAAGAGGAATCATCACATCTGTCCAAAACAACAAAAGTTGCAATTCCCATCCCATTCTCACATTTCACCAATAACCTTCATTTCTATCCATTTGAATATTTAACAATCAAAGATTGCATGCTTTTGCGCCCTTCTACTTTTTTAGTTATGCTGAGATTATATAGGAATATATGAATTTAATTATGTATTCATACTTTTCGAGTATTTTTTGGAATATCATAATTCATTATATATTGATTATATTTCTAACGTGCTTCTATAAATTTAATGTAACACATAGATATTTAAAGATAAACATGCTAATTGATGACACGGACAATCAATTTCTGACTCCAATTCTAATAGTTTGAACTGTATCCGGGTTGCCCAAATCTTCAATACTCAGTGAAAATATACTATGAAGATCACCAAAAATTCTCCTCCCTAACTCTTATGTTTTTCGAAAATCATAGCTTTGTGAATGGATATCTGGTTTTCTCATATCTTGTATTTATATAGATCTCCAAACTTTAGTCCTTTAGGATTAAAATTCTATCTCCAAATACAACAATAATTATCTTCTAGCTAGAAGATAATTCTATTATAGATAATAACTATCTATTGGTATCTTTTAATATCAGATAAATATATCTAAAATGTGAGATATATTAAATATACATTAATTATAACATAGTCCCAGAGGGGTGGACGAATTTTGTTTGGTAAATGGTCTTGATGGGCCAATCCAATGATAAAATACAAAGAATAAAGATGTTTATCAAATTAAATAATTTCATATGTTCAGCCCATAATATAATTAACTTATAAATATTAATTCATTCAACTAAAGAATTAATATTGACATGCCTCTTTACTTCTATTTTAGTCGGATCTTATATTAGACTTAAATAATCCAGGTATTTAAGATATACAACATCCATTAATTAATTAGAGCTTTCGATAACTCTAAATTAATTAATTACTAATTAATAAATAATTAGTTTCTTAAGTAGTACTATTCAACTTAATTATCATATCTTATAAAATCAACGAGTTTAATACAATAAACCTTTTGAGCTCCTTGGGGATGTCATCAACCTATACCGAATAATTTCAAGATACTATATACGGACTATTCTCACCCAATATGCAGAGTATATTGAATTATCACATAACTCTCAACCATGACAGGGGTGAGCAAAAAATCCAAAAACCGAATATCCGATCCGAACCAAATCGAAATTTAAAATTCGGTTTGGATTTTTCTGATTTTCGGATCGGATTGGATTTTTTAAATCCCAAAAAATCTGAAAATCAATTATATATAAAAAAATATTTTATTTAAATTTTATTAATTTTAATATAAATATATATAAGAATTAACAAAAATTGGTTTCGAATTTTTGATTTTTTCATAATTTTGGATTTTTCGGTTCGGTTCGGATTTTTTTATAAAAAAATTTAGATTTTCGGATTTCAGATTTTAGGATATTCGGTTCGGATCGGATTTTTTCTCTGTCAAAATTTGAGTTATTGGATAGGTTCGGATTAAGCAAAAATTCGTACCGAAATCCGAATGTTCACCCATACATGACACTCAAAGTGAGAGTTAGACACGTATATATAGCTGAAATCCTATTATGATTACATTAAGTCTCCAAGATCTAAGTTATTCACTATGATTAGATAGAAGAACGGATCTCACTGTGATCCTTATCAATATGTAAAGATGTACCAGTATAAATAAGTAATCAAGACACACTACTTTTTATTTATACTATATCCTAAACCAACAACTCGTCCTCAAGTTGTTTCGGTTATGATATTAGTTTATATCTCAAAAGGTTAATCCAATCATATGATCATATGTGATCTACAACACATCATATGATCTACTTTACGATGAAATAATGGGACATACATATGCGATAAGTTAACAAATCAGATATGAGAATAATAGTGAACTGGGAATATTGTATACAAACAAAACGTTTTGCTTTCAGTATACAAACCCAACAGACATCCATCTTATATCATCATTGAGCACGACACTTTAAGTGTTCTTGACCTAATAAAACATCAAGAAGTGGGCAAAATGAGAGGAAAATCATGAGGCAGAGAAAATGACTTCACATATTTATATATATGATATATGTAGGAGTATCAACTCCACTTGGGCAGCTACTTTAGTTCAAGAAGAAAAAAAATAAATGAGACAAGAGTGCTTCCACTCATACCTTCCAAAGCTTCTTTGTTCCATGATATTTACCTTTTCCAACAGAAGGAATTTTCCATCTCATCAGCTTCTACAAGTAGCCGATGTCAACATCCAACATGCAGTTTATAATTGTTACGATCGAACTTTACTAAGGATAGTTAAACCGAAAAATTGTGACTAGGGATGGGGAATTAGAAGAGAGGATAGAAAGAGGCTGTAATTGTTTAATTGAAAGTTGAATTGATAACTATAATTAAGATATAGCCAAGCATTTGGCAGCGGAAAAACATAGCTGAGATACACGTATGAAAACATGTATCTCGGTGTATTCTTTGACTAAACTCGACAAAAGCTTGGCTCTGCACCTCACCATTCACATCATGACTCAACCTATACATTCAGAAATATATGCAGGACTGAATACAAAAGCACTCGGTAGTCTGCCGAAAGATACATACATACTTGTATAAACTGTAAATTATCATGTCATCCCAACAGTAACGCGATAGGTTTTATCTTAAAAGGCCCAAGCTTTCTAAATTCTTTTGTGAAGCTAAAGTTCGTCTGCACATACTAAGTTCTCTTGTAATAACCATATCTGTAATTGTTGTGCAAGAGAAGTGGCCACTTCTCATGGTCATCTATAATTGTTGTGCTGGGAAGGTGACCACCTTTCACGGACACCTAACCGGTCAATCCGCTAAGATGACTCACAATCCTTGTGTACACTAGCCCTAGAGGGAAAACTAGCCTACACAGGTTCCGAATTCGTTAACTTATAAAGTTGACATTGTCAACACAGATATGTATCATACATAAATCTCAAAACATTTATGGCAAGACAATACTTGAAATGATTTTCAATTCAAAGATTTTGAAAAGAAAATAACTACTTGAATGAAACATTTAACTTTGTTTATATATATAAGAAACCCACCTGTTAGCACTATTGCTCACATGATCACAGTCTTTTCTTGTTGCTTCTTTGTCACTCCGTCACCCAACCTTTATCGTAAGGAATAGAATAAGAAGTTCGAAATGAGTGACAATTCTTATTGGAAGAAATTCGTGATTTTAATCAATGAGATTTTATTAGTGATTTTGCATTTATTAAATAATCACTAGAAATTCTAGCTCATTCTTTATATCTTAGAGATTACATAACACTTCTTTTGGATGATCAATTAAGATTTAATCGATCGTTAAGAAATTATGGATGTTGGGGGAACTTTAAGTAATCAATCCATAATTGAAGCTAACTTAATAACTTAATTTATGAGTGTAAATTAACTCATCTAGTAAGCTTAGTCTTAATTATTACTCCCTCCATCCACCAAAATCGTTCATTGATTTTGGTGGCACGAGTTTTAATAAATTGTAATGAGTGTAAAGTAAGTGAGTATAAAAAGATGTGTCATGAGGATGATAAATGAATATATTAATGGATATTGAGTGTAAAAAGGTGAGTCATATGTGGTTTTTTATAAATAAGTAGATAGGTTTAGGGTAAAAATGTAAAGTTGATGTTTTCAAAAAAGGAAAGTGAACGTTTTTCGTGGACGGACCAAAACGGAATTAAATGCACGAATTTAGTAGACGGAGGGAGTAATAATTAGAGGTCCAATTAAATTAAATTGAAACCTACATACAAAGTCTAATTATTAAAAGGCCCATTATGAAATTTAATTAAAGACTATGGCCCATTTAATATAATTTGACAATTGGGTTCAATAACAAAATAACGACATTGGGCTAAGAAAGAAATCAACACATACTTTTATAAGAATTTCGAATTGGCCCCTGCCCTAAAGATAATTCCAGAGCAATATTTAAATTCTAAATGGACTAGATAATTAAATCCTTATATAGTCCAATACTTAAAAAGAATTAGACTTTGGTTAAGAAATAAATCAGCCCATACTTCTATTTAATAACTTCGAATTAGGCCTATAAAAATAATATATCTCAGCCCAACAACATATTTCAAATGGGTTATATAAAAATCATGCATCCCATTACCTTTATTTATTTTCAGCCCAAATTTTGGCCCAACACCCTACAATACAGTTTAAAATCTCCCCCCCCCTCCCCCTCTCTCTCTCTCTCTCTCTCGGACCGCCTTCCTCATTTCACATCCATCGGTCGTCGCTAAGGGTGTGCACAAACCGAACCGAATCGAAAAAATCGATTGAATCGATCGATTTCGGTCGGTTCGGTTCGATTTTTGAAAAAATCGATTTTCGGTTCGATTCAAATTTTTAATTAAAATCGATTTTTGGTTTTATATTTTAGGTTCGATCGGTAAATCTAGGGGTGGCTATTTGGGTATCGGATAGTCGGGTACCCGATACCCGACCCGAAATTTCTCGGGTATCGGGTACCCGATTACCCGAAAATCGGATGTCGGGGTCGGGGTCAGGTGTTCATCAGATTATATTCTCGGGTATCGAGTATACCCGTCGGGTAATCGGGTATACCCGAATACCCGAGATTTTGTAATTGAACCTTAAGTTTTCTAATTTAATCTATGAGCATTGAGTTCCAGACTGTAGTGTTGTGTTCTGTGAGTCTGTGAGCATTGAGTTCCAGACTGTAGCATTCAGTCTTCTCGTTCTCTCTCTCATTTCATTTCTCACCACGGCAACACAACTCCAGTCCCTCTCTCTCTCTCTGTCTCTCGGTCTCGGACGTCTCCCCCTCTCGCCTCTCCTCGTCGTCGCGACACTGCTCCGCCGTGGCTCCCTCGAAACCGAGAGAATCCGGTGGCGGCGAATTCCGACTGCGCGAAGCCTCTGCAATTTGAAAACTGCAGAGAACACATTTCGAGCAATCCACACGTAAATCCAAATCAAATGCGAGAAATCTCCAGACTAACAACACACTCCCACAGTGCATGCGCGCACACACACGTGCGTATGCTTATACGATCAGGCGCTGCGAGATTGGAGATTCAGTTATGGAGGTTACGCTAAAATATAGTGAGAGAAAATGAATTCGTCATTCTGTGTGTAAGCTCCGAGCAACATTGGCTGCATGGGTTTTGTTTATTTACTTTTGGCTTTATTGCCATGTCATCGCCTAAAAGATCTCTATACACCCAGAAATGTATGAAGAAGTACGCAGAAACAATCATAAACATGGTGAAATGAGAGAAGCTCTTTGCAGATCAAGGAGGTCCCATTATCATGGCGCAAGTACATATATGTTACAGCTTTCATCACTTACAATGTATTACTATTTATGCAATATCCTTCAGCGAAAACTGGATCAACACGAAAGTAAAAATAAAAATAAAAAACAGAAACAAGCTAAGGTTTCGAACACGTGACCTACGAAATTTGAAGGGGAGAGTCCAACATTGTTACCAGTAGGCTACCAACCATATTGTATATTGATATATGAAATTATATATTATATAAGTTTCACATATCTATAATCGATAATTGGTCTTTCGAATACCCGACTCGAATATCCGAATCGGTGCACAGGTAAAATTTTGAATTAGGAATTCGGTGGCCTTTCTCTTCTAAACCGGGTCGGTGCTGATTTTTTCGGTAGGGTACTCGACCCGACCCGATTAACCACCCTAGGTAAATCGAACCGAAAATATTATTTTTATATATTTATATATTTTATATAATAATTAATTACTATTTTAATTAAATAATTAGGATTAAAATATGATTATTTTAAAAAATATATATATAATACTCTCTCTGTCCCATTATTGTTGGTTCGTTTTCTTTTGGGGCGTCCCATTAAGTTGGATCGTTTCCAAAAAAGGAAACAATTTCTACACTAAAAAGTGTCTCGAATTTCGTGCCACACACCACTTTATACACAAAATTCAACTCTCCTTAATCTACGTTTAAAAAGAAAAGAGCCATGATTCATGGGACGAAGGGAGTATATGTTTCGGTCGGTTTTTCGGTCCGACCAAAATCAATCGGTTTTTCGGTTCGATTTTCGATCGATCCAAAATTATAAATCGGTTCGGTTCGGTTCAAAAAAATATGTTTGATTCGATTTTCGATTTTAAAAATTTCGATCGATCGGTCGGACCGACCGATGCACACCCCTAGTCGTCGTTGTCTTCTCGGCTCCGATGAACGTCCGCCGTCACCGGCAGCGCGTCACCCCTGTCGTTTGTCTTTTTCTCTCTCTTCTCCTTTTTCTCTCTCACTCTACGGTTCATCTCTCTTATTTCAGCCTATTGGCCAGCACAGCAAGGAAGAGTCACCGTCGCTACCCTCGTCGTTTCCTCCAGCAACGTCGCCGCCGAGACCACTGTGTCGTTTTATCTCTCTTGGCGCCACCATACCGCGAGCACACACATGCATATTCCTTATCTAATTCGCTCAGCCTACTCCCATGTTTCTCCTTTCGTCTCCGGCGGGTGTGTCACTGTCGGCGAAAACTACGCTTTATTATTTTTATTTTAAATTTGTTATTAAAAACATTTTCTCTCTCTATAATTGTAGGGTCGCCGCCCCTGTTGGACTCCGGCGAGTATCGCCGACCCTTGGAGTGGCGTCGTCTCCTCTTGGGACGCATATACGCAAGCAATCACACACACAGGGAAGTCTTCTTCTCTCTGTTTATATATAATTTTGTTTGTAAAAAAAGGAAAAAAAAACCAAATCATCTTCTTATCTCAGAATATCCGACGTTAAAAGAGCGCCGCCATCTCCACGCCGTTGCTACCGGCGTCTTCGCCGCCGTTGGAAGGCCGAGCCCTTATGGCTCTGTTCAACACTTATCCTATTTGCTTATTTTCTAGTTTTGTTTAGAGATTATAGATTGATTTTGGATTACTGTAATTTGAAATTTCTACCGGTTGAATGATAGCAAAAGAACTTGTATTTGTTGGATAAATGATAATTGCATATCATTTCTCTAGCATTTAATAACGAAATCTAACACTTGAATGAAAACAGAAATTGAAACATGTTGGTATGGTTCGTACCTAGGTTGTTTTGCTCGGGTGTATTTCCTGTTGATGTACGATGCAAACTGGAATTTAAATGCTGGAAAAACAGCAACAATATATGTATTTTGTAAATGGAGGGTTGATTGAAAGAAGAATTTGGTTGAACAAAATGGTTACCTTTTGCTAGAATGCAATGAGAAAATCAGCTTCTCTCATCTTCATTGATGGTGCTTTGATGGTAAGATTTAGGGAAAAGTTGATGAAAATCTTGAAAGGTATGATATGACATATATTGCGGTATTATTTATCTAGTTCAGAGATGTTTTTGTATTATCCTCAATTTTGATTATTGAATATCGAACACATATAGTAATTAAGTATTCGATAAAAACACGGGTTTATGGGCTTAAAAAAAAATTAACTGAATGCAAAACCTTAATATGTTAATTGCTCGATTTAATAAGTTATAACAATATTTAGAGACGGGGCATTATAATAATGCCAAAACTGCAAATGTGTAAAGAAATACAGTCTAAATTTAAACCAGTGAAAAGACGAGAAATCTCTAGAGAAACTTTGTTCCTAGGCTGTGAAATGCTACAGATATCAAAGTTGAAGAATCAGAGTCGAAAAGATCAAGAAACTAAAGAAAATGATGAAGTTTAGGAACATTGTGGTTCGATGAAGTGTAAGCAATGCCCCTCAAATATCTTCGTTCACACAAAACGGTCTAAGCTCACTGGCAAAATGTACACATTAAAAGTTTTTATCACGTTTAAGTTGGTCCTTTGAGGAGTAGAAGTTATGAGGGGTAAGAGAATACCTTGTCAAACAGATCAGCTACCCAGTTGAAACAGGGAGAACAACAAAATCATGAATCAGAGAGCATTTTAAAAAAGTTTTCCATCTTCCATGCCTTTCCCAGATGGAATCTTTATTTATTGATTGAACCCAGTGTATACAGACATCTAAATTGGATGAGGAAGATCATCTCTTGATTTTGTTTTCTATGTCTTGTTATATGCTTTCTAGACACAGTTTAGCTAGGGAGAAAAACTACATCTTCTCATTTCTTTTGAACTAGTTACATATAACTATAAAATTACTCACAAGAGAGTGTATATGCACATCCAGCACAAAAGCAATAAGCAACCGGTTTCCTGCATTAGGTTGACTGAAGTAGTTGAAATCAAATCATTCGCCATCCTACAACCCACAAAATTGAGCAGAAGCTACACAAGAAATAGAAGCAACAACTGTTTTGCATCAAGCCAAAAAGAATAACCAGGCAACTTAATCATAAACTGAAATAACATTGCTAAGCTAATACACGAAGTTGCTATGTGGATCTCCTCCCTGTTTCAGACCTCGTTCTATTCCCTGAGAAATCTGATTTCTTTGTAAATCTTCTGGAAGTATTCGAATCACCACCTCGAACATTTGTTCTCCTAGAAGACCATGTTGAACTTTTTGACACATTCTCTTCAGTGCTTCTTCCATTTGTCCTCCTTCCTGCACTTCTAGTATTTCCCAAGAAATCTGATTTCTTTGTAAATCTTCTGGGAGCATTCGAATCATCTTCTTGGACATTTGTTCTCCTAGAAGACCATGTTGAACTTCTCGACACATTCTCTTCAGCGCCTCTTCCATATGTCCTCCTTACCGCACTTCCAATATTCCTCCTTTCAAACTCTCCACCCTTCATTCCGTGCCTCCCTCTTTTAGTCACATTTCTAAACTCAACAGCCTCCCCATAACCTTCACTCTCATCATCATCATCAGACGACTCATCCATTTCATTTTCACCAACTCGAACATTTGTTCTCCCAGAAGACCTTGTCGAACTTCTCAACACATTTTCCTCAGCGCCTCTTCCATTTTTCCTCCTTCCGACACTTCTAGTATCACTTCTTTCAAAATCTCTGCCTTTCCTTTCGCGCCTCCCTCTTCTAGTCACATTTTCAACCTCAACAGCCTCACCACAATCATTGCTCGCATCATCATCAGACGAGTCATGCATTCCACCACCTCGAGCACTTCTCCTCCTAGAAGACCTTGTCGAACTTTTCAACACATTTTCTTCAGCGTCTCTTTCTCTCGACCTTCCCACATCTCTAGTATTCCTCCTTTCCTGCCTCACTATTTTACTCACATTTTCAACCTCAACAGCCTCCCCCCAATCATCACTCTCATCGTCACCAGACATTTCATCACTATCTTCCTCTATGCCCTCAACATCTGCGACTACATCTCCTTCACTTTTCTTGACATCAACACCACTCTTCTGCTGTGCACTCTTTGTTTTATTATCATCCTTCACCACATTCATCAGCTGAATGTACTTCGACCTCATACCCATCAAAGCATGCCTCTCAATCAACATCCCTCTCTTATACGACTCCCTAAGAACTACAGTATGCGTTCCAATCTTACTTGACACGTAAAAGATCCCCGGATGCTGCAAGAATGCACGCTTAAAACTCGGTCTCAACCCTAAATACTCTCCTAAACAGAGCAGATTCTCCCTCTCTGCCTTCTTCCCAACAAAAAGATTAAGCACCTCGTGTAAAACTGCCACTACCCATTTATCTGACTCATCGGTCTTCGCCCTCAAATGCATTGCATTCTGATAGGGAGACACATAGGGCAACTTCTGCCACTCATCCAACCACTTCTTATACTTCTTATCCATATCAAACTCTTTTGAAAACTGCAATAAAAACTCAATCTTTCCACTCTTCGCCCCCTTCTTTTCCACCTCTGAAACTGCAAAATCATCACTCCAACAAACTAATTCAAGCACTTTCTCATTTCCCCCCAAATCATCCCCACCGATCACTCTAAAATAATCGGGAAACTCCGGAATTAAAGCCTTCTCATAGTCTAGAGGCAAGCCCAGCTCCCATTTCAACCGTTCCAACACAAAAATCGGAATTTTATTAAGTTTACTAATCATCAGCAGCTTCAAGAGGCGGCTCGCAATGTCTTGCTTGTAATTGACATTCTGGTAAAGCAGGGTTTCCTCGGAGCTCAAAGAAATTATAATAGGGGTGAGCTTGATGTGGGGCTGGATGTTGAGGGAGCCGGGTTGAAATTCTTGAAAAATTGAAGGATATTTCCGGATGAATTCAATAGGGCGAAATGGGATTCCTAGGGCTTCCTTTGATTCAGTGATAAGCGTGAGCGGGATCGATTTTGACGGCTCGGAGATTATGAGGTTTTGAGATTGAGGAGAGGTTTGAGGAGCTTGTCGCGCTCCGCCGCGTGGTCGAGGCCGCGGTCTCGCGGCCATTTCAAGGTGGATACGCCCTCGTATAGGGTGCGGAGGTGGATGAAATGGTGATGGCGGCAGCGGCTCAGGTAGTTGGAGCCGGAAAGGAAATTCATGAGAAGGTTTTGGTAGGGTTTTAACCTATTTCGCATGTTTTATGATGACAGATACAGAATAAAATAAAGATACTGAAATTTAAAAAAGGATTCATTATAATTTATGACCTCAATTTTTAGTAGGAGTGATGATTCGGGTATTTGGTCGGATATGATCAAAAAAATATCCGAATTAAATAACCAAAATTTTAGAAATGATATCCGAACTAAACCGAAATAATTTCGATTACCAAACTAAAATAACCGAAAATTAGTTCGGTTAAAACCGAAATTTTTCCTTGATTCTGAATTCTAAATAAAAACATACAAAAAACATTCTAATAATCCACAAATAACTAGTTTGCAATATTTATAAATAACAATGCCAAATACTAAACAACTCATTACCAACAATCTTCATAAGTTTAAAGTTAAACATTACCAAAGCGAAGCGTTGTGCGTGACGAGTCAGCGGCGGTGGCGTTGACGCAGGTGAGAATTGAGAGTTGAGAGTTGAGAGTTGAGAGTTGAGAGAATGTATTGTGGAGTGGTTGTGGGCGGCGCGACTCAGTAGAAGAATATAGAATCATTTAGGTAGTTTTTTTAGGGCATACTATGTATATAATTATAATATTAATATATTGTATATAAATATAAATTTCGGGTATCGGATATTCGGGTAAAAAAACTCATACCCGACCGAAAATTATACTACCGAAATATATTTCGGTTACAACCGAATTGTCCGAAATAACCGATTTACCAGAACCAAATTAGATATTTCGGTTTGGTTCGGTTCGGTTATTCGGTTATTGGACATTTTGCTCACCCCTAATTTTCAGTATTTTCAGTTTATAGTCTCAACTTTTAAGTTTTTCTAAAATATCCTGAATTTTGATAAATTTACTAATTTATGGCCTGAAAATATTTTCCGGCACTGAAACGTTGACTAGGACGGCAAAATAAATTCAGGTGGATTTTTTTTCCACTTGTACATTCGAAACGATATCGTTTCGATTCAACTCATAAAAAAAGTATAAAAGAAAAAAAAATTACTCTCTCTCCATCTCACCAACACTGATTACTTTACCATGAAGCTTGCCAAAATCCTATCGACAGAGCAATTAAAATGAAAAATCTCACTGTCATCAGATCCAACATCGATCCATCGTCGCTCAGCTCGCAGGCAACCTCGTCTTCCTCATCTTTAAGACGTCGAAGCCGAATAGCTCCTCCACGCAGAAAAACATGCTCCTCGCCCCTCCTATGGATAGTAGCCGAAGATCTTCGTCAATGTCTACCTCGGGCTGAAATAGGCCTTTGAGATGATTAACCGCGACAACGGCGAAAATATCAAGAAGGAAGAGCTAGAGCGACTGTTGCGCCAGAACGAAGCCAAGCCAGGAGCAGCTGAGGCTGAGGCTAGGGGATGTGGATCGCGACGGCAACATAACATCAACCTCGAGGAATTTTACGTTGTCAGCTCAAACTTCGAGCTGTCAGCGTACGACCGCGAGATGAGAGAGACTATTGACTTCTTCGACTTGGATCACAGTGGTGGATTTGGCGAGGTGGCGTGCGGCAGCTAGATGAAATAGAGACCATGACATAGGAGGGGGTACGGTTTTCACTATTTTTTATAAATAAAATAAAGAATGTCAAAATGACGTCGTTTCATGTACATGTGTAAACTAAAAAATCCACTTCAAATTAATTTATGTCCTAATTAGCATTCAGGTGTCGGAAAATATTTTTGAGCTATAAATTAGTATATCTCTTAAAGCTTATGACATTTTAGAAAAACTTGAAAATTGAACCTATAAACTGAAAAATGCTGAAAGTTGATACTATAAATTATAATTAACCCTTAGGGCCCGTTTGTTTGTCAGGGATTGTGCTCTGGGAAAGTAATCTGATTCCCAATTATTAAATTGATATGTTTGGTTTAATTATAAAAAAATAAGGAAAGAAATCTGATTCCTAAAAACAAGGAAAGTTACGTTGAATTCTAGCATTCTTATTCTCTATCATAACCGAGGTATTCTTTTTCCCTAATTTGAGGATTTTAAAAGCCACACGTTATTTCTCTCTCACTCCTCTCTTTCACGCAATTCTTCTCCATCACTATCAACAATTTTCTCTCACTCTCTGCAAATAGTCATCGTGCTTTATTTCTGTAAGTTAGTGACTTTTCTTTCTACTTTTCTCTCTCTTTATTAATTCATGTATTGTTGCTTTTGTATCTCTCTTTATTAATTCATGTCTTCTTTGCTTTTGTATTATCTATCATTCATTCTTGAAATTTGTGTACTTTTGCTTTTTGATGTGAGTCTGCTTTCTTTCGCAATCGGTGATTTGATTACATATATGTATATACAAATATACATATATTTGTGTGGGATTGCTTTTTATGTATTTTTCGTTCTTTTGTTATTGTTTGATTTATATATATATATATATATATATATGTATGTATTTCGTTAATTTGATTAGTTAATCAAGAATGCGATTAACTCAATTTAGATTTCTACTACTTTCTAGAAATTTCTTTACATTATGGTTTAATTGATATATATATATATATGAGTGTATTTGTATATATACAAAATTGAAATATATAAATATAGAGTAGAGAAGAAAGAGATGTGTAAATATAAGAACATATTTTGTAATATATGTATTTTTCTGTAGAGAGAGAAAGATAAATATTTTGGAGAGACAAAGAGAAAAGATAAATATTTTGGAGAAAGATAAATATTTTGTAATATATATGTATTATGTAGTGAATTAAATAGGATGTCTTGAATATCATGAAATATACTATTAGCCTGATTAGCAATTCTTTTGAAAAGCTGGAAGATAATGACTATCATCAAAATAATTCGAATATAATTACCTATTAAGTTCAACAATTCAGTAGGTTAAAATCTTGTCATTCTTATTTATTATTTGAAAGAAAAAATCCAGTCATGTGTTTGAATGTTAAAATTTTGATATTCTTATTTATTATTTGAAATACTAAAAATGTTTGGCATTCTGTTATCAATTAATTATACGCATGAAATTGTAGGAGAATTCGTTTCTCTCTCGCTATTTTCGATGCTTCTTCAAGATATGAATGTTCAATTCTGACTTTCAGGTCCTTTTTAAGAGGATGGAAAAATTAGAGTCAAATTCCAAAAATCTTTTGTTGCTTATGATTCGTATGCATACAGAGAGAATGGATATGTTGAAGCTACTGATATTTGTGATTGCAACTATCACAACACATCACTATCAGAAATATTATTTAATTGATCGATCACGTTACATTCACCGATTGATCTATCAGAGTGATACCACATGTCATGATGAATTACGTATGGATAGACATACATTTAGAAGATTAATTAACATGCTTCAAACAATTGGACGACTAAGAGCTACAAGGAACATGACGGTTGATGAACAAGTTGCTATTTTTTTATACATTCTAGCACATCATCAAAAGAATTGTACAATGAAAACAAATTTCTTGCGGTCAGGAGAAACAGTTAGTAGATGTTTTAACAAGGTATTGAATGCAATTCTTAGGCTTCAAGGTCATTTACTAAAAGCTCATTCCCCTGTACTTGAGGATTCCACTAATGTGAAATGGAAATGGTTTAAGGTATATTAAAAACATCTTAATTTCTTTTACTCTTATTTAAATAACACGAATATTGATTGGATCTAAATTTGTAGAATTGCATAGGAGCTCTTGATGGTACTCACATTGAAGTGAAAGTATCTGATGTTGATAAACCTAAGTATCGTAATAGAAAAGGTCGCACTACTACAAATGTTTTAGGAGTATGTTCTCAAGGCATGCAATTTATTTATGTACTTGCGGGTTGGGAAGGCTCCGCGGCAGATGGCAGAGTGCTTCGAGATGCTTTAAGTAGAAGAAACGGATTACCAATACAAGATGGTATGTAAGCTATACAATTTAATATTTTTATTCAATAAATGTCAATTACACACATAATTACATTTTAAAATTTAGGTTATTACTATTTAGTGGATGCGGGGCTACACAAATGGTAAAGGCTTTCTTGCACCTTTTAGAGGCCATAGATATCATCTTAGTGAATGGAGGACTGGGCGACAACCAACAACTCCAGAAGAATTTTGTAATATGAAGCACTCATCAGCGAGAAATGTCATTGAGAGATGCTTTGGGATACTAAAAATGCGTTGGGATATCATTAGAAATCTAAATTTTTATCCAATCAAGCAACCAAATAGAATTATAATGGCGTGTTGTCTTTTACAAAACCACATCAGAGAAAATATGTCAGTTGATCCCGTTGAAATGAATTATAGTGATAATTTTCAAAATGAAGAAGAGGCAATTGAATTGGAAGGGGAGCCAATTACCTCTGTTGGACAAACTCAAGAGTGGACAGATTGGAGATCTAATTTGGCTAATCAAATGTTTAATCAGTGGATGCAAAATCGACATGTTGTTTGATATTAGTATTGTATCATTCTCTTTGATGCATGTTTGAATTATATTTGGGACACCATGACTTTTATGTAATAGTTTACCATGCTTAAGACATGTTATGTATATTATTTATTCTTTTTATGATTTTTATATGTTTTTAATCTTTATTCTCGTATGGATATAGTAGTCTGACAGTCTTGATTCAAAATGTCATAATTATTTGTGTACTTCATATTTTTAAGTACCGTTTTTTGCTGGTTATTAGACTTTTATATGTTATTTGGTAACTGTTTATTAATTTGTAGAGCATTAACTGATTGTAGATGGCTCGTCGTAACCATGTATGCACTATTGAAGAAGATGAAAAGCTTGTTGAGTCAATTGTTGAGTTGAAAAGGAGTGCAAACTGGGATGGTGAAAATGGAAGTGGCACGAAAAGGTTATCAAAAAGAGTTAGAAAAAATATTACAAGAAAAATTACCAAACCATGGTCTTAAAGAAAAACCACACATATTACAAGAAAAATTACCAAACCATGGTCTTAAAGAAATATATTGAAAGGAGAGGGGTGAAGACAGCGCCGTTGCTGCATGTTCTGGCGAGAAGATGAGGGATGAGGGATGAGGGGTTCTGTTTGGGTTCGAGAAAAGGGGGGAGGCGTGAGCAAGAGTAAGAAGAATGTGGTTATTTTCCGACGGTGGCACGCCGGATTTTGAGATAGTCGACGGTGGATGAGAGATTGGGGGAGAACTTCTTTTTAGAATTGAAGAAAGATGGAGGGGTTTATATTTCTATGAGCAGTGAGAATAGAGATGTGGTGTCTCACTGGGAATCGGAGATGAAAGGCGACGGTAGAAGGGGAAGAGGGGCAGCAGGAGTGGGAAAGGAGTTGAGAATGGGAGAGACGATGAGAAGGAAGTTGCGGCTGTCGCCGCCGCTATCATCGACAGTGGTGGCGGCAGTGTACAAAGGTAGTAGCATAGGTGGAGGAGAAGAAGGAGTGGGTTTCTTCATTTTAGAGAGAAATAGATAAGAGATCTCTGAGTGTGTGAGTGAGAGAGAGAGAGACGTGAGATATGGGTAGAGAGAGAAGGGGAAAGATATACCTTTCTACATTTCTTTATTTGTTTGTATTATGCTTCATCAATTAGTTTAAACCAAGCCTATTAATAAAGATTTATTAGTTGGGCTAATGAATCATTTTTTTTACTAAATCATCTTTTTTAAATGGGTCAGGTAAGCTTTTGTTTTAATTAGACCTTGATAGTTGTTTGCTTTGATTGTCAATTAAATTAGCTTTTAAATTGAGTTCAACTAATTTAATTATAGCATAATAAAGTTAATTATGCCAAGTATGTAATGGCTTGAGAATTCTTACTTTATAAAGTAACGCTTGATTATAGACAAATTATATTCAATTAAAGTTTATTTGAGATAATTATTAATCTCGCTAGTGATGAATAAAATTTCATAATTTTGGGATTTCATAATATGTATTATTATGAGGATATATTACTTGTTTATATGCTTAAGGCATGAGAGTAGTTTATTTGCGATAAACTAAAGTCATATATTTGAAGGTAAAAATTAATATATTTCTTTTAATTTATATCTCTTTTCAAATTTTATTATTTACTTAGTTGTTGCTTATATTGTTTATTGTTATTATGAAATTATGTAGATGTACTTTTTGTAGAGCCATTGATAAACGCGCATTTTACACGTTTATAGTTGAAATTTGAAGATGAGTTTAGCTCGTTTAATGTGCGTTTATGTATCGATTCTTAATGTTTCATCTATTTCTAGAAGATATTGCTCTTGGGTGTTATTTTGGTGTTTTGTAGGTTTATGTGTTGAAAATCGAAGCAAGGAACGAAGCACGAACCAAATGAGCAAGCGACATATTTCTAGCGACCACCTGGCGGTCGCTAGGCTGGTCGTGAGGCAAACCAAATGAGAGCCCGGAAGAGCCGCGGCGCGACCTGCGTGCCGCGGCGAAGCTAGCGTCGAGAACTCATCGGGCGATTTCGCGACCACTTCATAATTGCTAGCGATCGCTAGCCGGTCGCGAGGTACAAAGCGCGAAGAAAGCGGCGCGGCGAAGAACGCCACGAGACATACCTAGCGATCGCACTAGCGATCGCGGTGGCGCGACAGAGGCGAAAATTAGGGTTTCCACCTTTTCTATAAATAGGGATCACCCCACGCGCCTCCTCGGACCTAGGCGCCCAAACTCGTTTTATTCGGTTTTCCTCGGTTTTATAGCTTTTAGTCTTTAATCTTCCTTTAGTTTAATTCTAGTATTGTTTTTACGTTGTTCTAGTTCAGTTTATCGTTTCGTTATCGATCGGAACGTTTTGTCCGATCGTTTTCCGTCGTTTTCCGTTCGTTCGTTTGGGATTGGATTCAAGACCAACCATTGTTCATCCGACGCTTCCCTACGGGTTTTATATATTTAATTTCCGTTTTTATGGTTAAATCGTATTTCATTCCGTTTATTATGTCTGGCTAGTTTTCCGTTCTAATCCTAGGGTTTGCATGATTCAATCCTATATGTTGTGATTCCTGCTATCGTTATTTACCTTCCAGGCATTGATTCATGATTCGATTGTGCTTATTTATATGTGTTGATTTCTGATCAATCTTGATGCATATCTAGTTGTCGGTTAATGACGTAACTGTATTAATTGTCGATCGTTATCGAATGCATAATCTGAATGAGCCTTGAGTCGTGGCGAGATAGGACATTCGTGGAAGCATATTCTTAGTGATCCTTTTGGAGTTGCTTATTTTCCTCTAGAGGCGTAGCGTGATAGGAGAATTAGTAATCAGCTGCCGCAATTGTCGTGGCGAAGTTGTTGGTTATATATGTGATCTTCCGTCTTATGCGGATTAAAGCGGTTAATAATAAGCGGGATAAACATCGTTGTGGATAGGATTAGGTGCATCCCTAGGGTTAGTCTTTCTTCATAGTTATCTATCGTGTTTTATTGCGTTATTTATATTTACGTTTGGTTACCTTTGCTTTGGATTAAATTCAAGCCCTTAAACCTCTCACCCTTTGTTTGTGCTTGAATAATGATGAATAGTCGTTGAGCTAGCTTCTATGTTTTCGTGATACAATCTCGTGGATCGATGCTTACACCCTATACTTACACCTTTATGTGTGAAAAGGAGCGATCAAATTTTGGCGCCGTTAAAGATTGTTAAGATCACATAGGAATAATTTGGCGATTTGAGTTATTAATTCAAGTTATGTATATTATTTTATATTTATTTTTTTTTTTCGGTGCTAAATTCTCTTTTCTCGGGTGGTTTATGCGTCTGAGATCTGGGGACCTCACAAGTATTATTGGATCCCGAGATCGAAAGCTCTCAAAGGAGAAGAGGGCGAGAGAAGAGGCGAGTGGAATGGCGGCCAATCCATGAGCAGGGGCATTCCTCCCGAGCAAGTAGCACGACATGCTAGTGACTTTGCAGAGATGCGTCGGATGACGAACATGGGAATCATTGTCCCCGCTCGGAAAGACCTCACGAATCACATGTACCGACATCCCACGAGCAGTTCAAGGAGGCGGTTGGGGCCCGCACGTAGATGCAAACAATTTCGAGCTCAAACCGTACGATCGGTATGGTCGAGGAGAAGCGGTTTGGGGAGGAGTCACGGAAGACCAATCGCATCTTGAAACTTTTCTCGATATTTGTGACACCATCAAGCGAATGGGGTGCCACAAGACACGATCGGATCGCGTGTTCGGTTTCTCGTCACAACCAGGTAAGATTGGTTCAAGAGTTTGGACCGGTGGCATCGACACTGAAACTTTGTGAGATGTTTCTTCGAAATACTTTCCGGCAAAAGCGCGAAGATCATCGCGAAATCTCTCATTTTGCCAAAACCACGACGAATCATTATTCGAGGCATGGGAGAGATTCAGAGGTCTATTGAGACGATGTCCACAACATGGGTTCTCGAGAGCAACAAATCACACAGTTCTACGGTGGGTGACATGGCGGGCGAGGAGCATGGTGGATCGTCGGGGGCTGCTTATTGAACCGACCGATGGGCGAGGCAAGCCGTATTGTAGAAGAGATGGCGCAACAGCTATCAATGGCCAGCGGAGAGAACGCCATCGTTCAAAGCGTTGTTGAGAGTGATTCAAAATATGGCGATCTCATGAAGAAGTTCACTCTTTTGAAGAGTCGATTGAGACGAAACGTCGACCACATCAATCGGAGGAATCATTGAATTTCCAACAACCTTGAAAGAGCTTCAATGTTCGAATTCGATCTAAGAGCCGAGGAAGCCAAGTCTCAAGACATGATGCAGCGGTTGGTTGTAAGCAACCAACAATTGTAACGAATCAAAATTGTTCATCGGCAACACCGCAAAGATAAATCATTTGGAGTCCTTTGTGACGGCTATGGGGAAGCACATAAAGATGTTGGAGAATCAAATTGGTCAAATAGCCGCAAGTGAATGCCTTCTGAAGGCGGGCCAATTTCCGAGTGTCTGGAGGTGAACCCGAAGAATCGATGCTTCGCCATCCAGACGAGGTGGACGAGCCTACCCGAGCCCGACCGGAAGAAGAGCATGGAAGCACACTGGAGCGGCTTCGCGACCGAGCTCACGACCGCGAGCCCGATCGCGAACCATCCGAAATTTTTCCACGAAGCCGCGCGACCGAAACGCGCGTCCGCGCACCCGACCGCGAGCCATTCGAGTATCGCGCGCGCCAGGCGATTCGCGGCGACCCAGTAGCCATGAGTCACACCGCGACTTCGCCGCCAAGACGGAGATCAGCGCAGCGGATTCTCGCGACCTTCCCAGTGTCGCGAGGTCGACCGCGAGGCAACCCGTAAGCTAATCGTCGCACGTACGTTCATCCGGTCCGTTTAAGTCGACTTGTCAGTCGAAATATGACGAGGAGTTTGCTCGCTTCAAATAGGTCTTTCAAAAGTTGAGATAAATGTGCCTCTCTTTGAAGCGCTGCGAAACATGCCGGATACATGAAATTCTTAAAGGCGCTTGCAAGCGAAGAAGAAGGCGGGAAATTTGAGAAATTACCCTATCAGAAGAATGCGATGCCGTCTTGCAAAGGAAGCTCCTCCGAGCGAAGGATCGGCGGTTTCACGTTAGAGTGCGAGATCGCGGCGAAATTTTCCAAATGTTTTGTGCGATGCGGGGCGAGCATCAATCGATGCCGTTGAGCGTATTCAACCGCTACACCTAGGAAAGATGAAGCCGGCGAAGATTTCATCGATGATGGTGACCGATCATCACATATCCAAAAGGTATCGTCGAAGGCGTGTTGGTAAGAATTGGGATTTTGTTTTTCCGTCGACTTTGTGATTTTAGATATTCCGAATTCAAACAACAACCACTAATCCTGGTAGACCTTTCCTAGCAACCGGTCGTGCGTTGATTGATGTGCGGAAGGCAATCTCACGCTTCGTGTTAACGATGAGGAGCTCAAGATTTCTATATCTGACGCCATCAAGCAACACGGCGTTGGAAAGCCGGAAGATTGCCTTTCGATCATGACTGCTTTGCCGCACACGCCTCATGCTTAGAGGTACTCGACCAATCGAGGTGTCTCGTGAGAAGGAAGAAGTGGACTCGGCATGGAACTCCGAGTGTATCATTCAAGTTTGGGGGCCCTTCCATAGTCGATGGTGGAGATCGTAAATGCTAAGTTTAGGAGGATCCACGAGTTGAGAAGGATTGCTTGCCACAAAAACGCCGGATTGACAAGGTTAGTGATGGTCTAGCTAAAGGCGTTAAAGTAAGCACTTGTTGGGAGGTAACCCAGCGTTTTCTTTGTTTTGTTTTCGTGTTTTGTCGTGTCTTTCGTTTGTGTTGCTTTTTGTCGTGTTTCTATTTTTTTTTGTTTTCGTGTCTGTCGATCAACGAGTTAAGTGAAGTGTGTTAATCCATGTGGCCAATGACGATAGAAAATTTTTGTGAAATTTAATGATAGTGCACATGATATGTTAGAAAATGACGCATGAATGACGTTAGATGGCTTAGGCTTGTTGTTTTCCACCATTTGCTTAACCTGTGAGACTTGAGCTTCACTGTATAAACATCTTGATCTGATTTCTTTCAATTGTGTGATATCATGCATGTGATTATCTTCTAGAACTTACCGTTTTTCCGTGTCGAGGCTGCAATATGTGTTTGAATTTGGAAAGGATAAAGGTCATCTTTGTTAACCATATATTCACCCAAACACTAACCCGATGATATATACCATTTATCGCCTTCTTTGAGCCTTTATTAGACTTTTCTTTCGATTAACCGGATGATAGGAGGTGAGGATGGATATGGGAATCAAAAGGGTGAAATTTTGATGTAAGTTATGGCGAGAAAAGTTTCTTTTAGAAAAATACATCCGTGGTGAAAAATAGTACCTTTGTTGTGAAAGTTAAACCTATAAGCTCTAGAAAAGAAAAGAAAAGAAAATGTTAAGTTCACTATGAGCGTTGAGCATAAATGGTCTTTAATCAAAGTATAGGTACCTTATGAGGCATAAAGCGTCAATTTAGCACGTTGGGAGAGAGAGGAAAATGGACAAAGTCCATATGTGTCGAAATATATAAATGGTGGTGCTTGGAGTTTACTTGAGTCACTTAGCCATATATTATCCTACCTTAACCAATGTGCCTACATTATAACCTATCAAAAGACCTCTTTGATCCTTATTTGAACATATTTGACGCGTGGAGATGTTAGAAAGCGGAAAGCCTATGGTAAGATGTTGCATTGCATTGATCGTTGAGTGTATACACGTCCTTAATTTCTTTATGAGTTTGAGTGTATCCTATATATATTACGCACATGCCTTTGTGAGGGTTGAAATAAATGAGTTTTTGCCCTCGATGGTTGTTTGTGTTGAGTTGGCTAACGTCGTCATGTGCGCTAATGTTTTGGCGTTAATATGTTTACGAGGCCTAGAATGGTTATCCTCTTTGCTACGCCGTTGATCTTTCGTTTGTCTTTACATTACTGCTTTTGTTTGAGGACAAACAATGCTTTAAGTTTGGGGGTTTGATAAACGCGCATTTTACACGTTTATAGTTGAAATTTGAAGATGAGTTTAGCTCGCTTAATGTGCGTTTATGTATCGATTCTTAATGTTTCATCTATTTCTAGAAGATATTGCTCTTGGGTGTTATTTTGGTGTTTTGTAGGTTTATGTGTTGAAAATCGAAGCAAGGAGCGAAGCACGAACCAAATGAGCAACCGATATATTTCTAGCGACCAGCCTGGCGGTCGCTAGGCTGTCGCGAGCAAACCAATGAGAGCCCGAAGAGCATGCGTCGCGACCTGCGTGCCGCGAGCGAAGCTTCAGCGTCGAGAACTCACCGGGCGATTTCTCGCGACCACTTCATAATTGCTAGCGACCGCTAGCCGGTCGCGAGGTACAAAGCGAGCACAAGAAGCGCGCGCGGCGAAGAACGCCATGAGACATACCTAGCGATCGCACTAGCGATCGCGAGGCGGCGCGACAGAGGCGAAAATTAGGGTTTCCACCCTTTTCTATAAATAGGGGATCACCCCACTCGCGCCTCCTCAGACCCTAGATGCCCCAAACTCGTTTTTATTCAGTTTTCCTCAGTTTTTATAGCTTTTAGTCTTTAATCTTCCTTTAGTTTAATTCTAGTATTGTTTTTACGTTGTTCTAGTTCAGTTTATCGTTTCGTTATCGATCGGAACGTTTTGTCCGATCGTTTTCCGTCGTTTTCCGTTCGTTCGTTTGGGATTGGATTCAAGACCAACCATTGTTCATCCGACGCTTCCCTACGGGTTTTATATATTTAATTTCCGTTTTTATGGTTAAATCGTATTTCATTCCGTTTATTATGTCTGGCTAGTTTTCCGTTCTAATCCTAGGGTTTGCATGATTCAATCCTATATGTTGTGATTCCTGCTATCGTTATTTACCTTCCAGGCATTGATTCATGATTCGATTGTGCTTATTTATATGTGTTGATTTCTGATCAATCTTGATGCATATCTAGTTGTCGGTTAATGACGTAACTGTATTAATTGTCAATCGTTATCGAATGCATGATACGAATGAGCCTTGAGTCGTAACTGAGATAGGACATTCGTAGGAAGCATATTCTTAGTGATCCTTTTGGAGTTGCTTATTTTCCTCTAGAGACGTAACTGTGATAGGGAGAATTAGTAATCAACTGCCGCAATTGTCGTAACTGAAGTTGTTGGTTATATATGTGATCTTCCGTCTTGTCTGGATTAAAACGGTTAATAATAAGCAGGATAAACATCGTTGTGGATAGGATTAGGTGCATCCCTAGGGTTAGTCTTTCTTCATAGTTATCTATCGTGTTTTTATTGCGTTATTTATATTTCTGTTTGGTTACCTTTGCTTTGGATTAAATTCCGAAGCCCTAAAACCTCTCACCCTTTATCTGTGCTTGAATAATGATGAATAGTCGTTGAGCTAGCTTCTATGTTTTCGTGATACAATCTCTGTGGATACGATACTTCGCTTACCCTATACTTACACCTTTTGCGTGTGAAAAAGGAGCGATCGACCATCCAGTTGCACTTTCATGAGAAACAAGTCTTTTCCTTACTATGATCAACTAGCACTTGTTTGGGGCAAAGATCGAGCTCTTGGATTAAATGCGAAACTCGATAGATGTAATTGAGGAATTAGAAAGAGATCAAAATCAAGAAGATGGAGAATCGATGAAGGCGGTGTACCATCAAGAACTACATCTCGAGGTGAAGAAACTTCTAAAAAACTTGAACGGAAGAGGAGGAGGAAAAGTGTAGATGGTTTGATATCGAGTTTGGAGCGCATGACTAATGTACGTACTGCTCATATGGAGAAGTCAAATGATCAACTGGTTAAGCTTGTGGAAAGTTTTACTGGAGTTGATCAAGAGAAAAAAGACAATCGTCATAAGCTTAATGAGGAATTACGAAAGATTGAAGTCTTGACAAATTCTCAAAAACAAAAGGCTGCAATGAAACTTGTTCGAGATGCAGATCTATTGGATTACTTTTGAATCTTAATGATGATGGAGAGAAAGAAATCTTTCTAATAGAATTAATGGAGTAGATTAGTTAAAAATTTAACTGTTAAGTAGAATTTATTTATAACTTTTTTCATTGACTATTTATGGTTTTACGGTACTTGTTTATTTTTATATTTGCTTATTTCCAATTAAATTCAGATGATAAGTTTTTTTATATGTTTTTGTTGTATTTTATTTTCTCAATTTGTTATACTATTCCAAGTAAATTTAAAAAAAAAGTTATAATAATATTATTTTTATATATTTGTTAATAATCAATTAATTATTACATTCCTCAATTGAGTATTTGAACCAAACACATAATTCAGAATCCTATAATTTTCCTTATATGTTCCAAACACAAGATAAGTAATGTGCTAGAATTCATATTCCCAGTAATCATATTTCCAGAAATCAGATTCTGTGATAACTTTACTTTCCTGCCAAACAAACGAGCCCTTAAAAAAAATTGAGTGGAAAGCTATTCAATATCTTAAGAGTATTTTACTTTGAAAATCTTCTCTTTTGTTTTTTTTTTTCTTTTTTCTTTTTGTGTGGGTGTGATGGATGGTTATGAACAATATTAACTTCATTTTAGGTTTGATTCTCATTGTATTATATCGCTATGAGTTATTTCTCTAATATATTGTAGATTTATTATCAGGGTAAATATAATTTAAATTTTGGACTTGGTTAAAGTGCCTTCTTTTATCTACAGTAATGCATGAAGATTAGGTAAACAATATATATATATATATATATATATATATATAGAGAGAGAGAGAGAGAGAAAGGATCAAATAGTACCCGAACTCCAGATAGTATGTAGTACTCAATCTCATCTATCCATCCTATTAATTGTGTAGCTGAGATTCGCGCCTGATTTTTAAAAGTTTTACACGTTAATTTTTGGTAGTAAGGGTAGATTAGTTAATTTGATTTGTTATGTGATTTCAAAAATAAACTATGCATATAGTTGAACTGAACTATGCATTCAAATGAACACAAAAATACATTCACTTGAACACAAACATGCATATGAGTTTCAATTTTAATGCATGCTGGAAACACACTCCTAGCGCTCGCTCGGGCGCACCCAGCGCCCACTCGCACGCACCTAGCGTCGGTTGGGTGCGATGCAGTGTTATGTTATTTTAAATGCAGTGTTTTGTTATTTTAAATACAGTGTTATGTTGTTTTAAATGCATTATTTATGTTTTGTTGTGGCTCTTCCCAAACCCAGCGCCGACGCGCACCCAGCGCCCCTACCCAGCTTCGGCGCACACCCAGCGCCCCTACCCGTCGGCTCATACCCAGCACCGGCACGCATCCAGCGCCGGTTGGGTGCGATGTAGTGTCATGTTATTAAGAATACAGCGCCCTAAACCCAGCACCCGCGAATACCCAACGCTTGCAGATTCCTCAACCCAGTGCCAGCTGGACACCTTCTCATTTTGCCCCTGAGCGAAAAATTGGCTTCCACGTGTCAAATTTTGATGCGTCCACGTGTTCAAAATGTGTGGTCTAGATTGGGTACTACATACTATCTGGAGACCGGGTACTACGGGAACCCAACCATATATATATATATATATATATATATATATATATATATATATATATATATATATATATATGATGGATCATATAGGAATTAAATTATTTGTAAGAAATAAGAATAAATCTAAATCATTCATTTTAGTAAATCAATGAACAATATTAATTTACATTGTGCTACAATACATTACTATATATGTTATACTTTAATTTCACAGGATTTATTTAAATGTTATATTAGTAATTTTATTTTATGTTAAAAGCGGTTATATCCTTGATTTTAGAAATTTGTTGTAATTTATCTTGCAATTTCTTATATTAGATAGATTATATTTTTTGTTGCACGGATAGAATACATTCGTAGCATTTATTGTACAACAATAAATTATGTTGCGTGATGTGTAATGTGTGCCACGTATTTATTAAATATATTCTATAGAACGACTAGTTTGTGTAATATTATATTGAACAAATTATAAAATTCCTACATTTTCGGTGAGTGACGAGATTATAAAAAAGTTACTAGATTTACGTATGGAGTGGTAGAGAAAATAATTTTTTTTAATAATAAATTTACCCTTATTCAAATTATTTAATAAAATAAATCTAAATCATTAACTAAATTTCTTTCAATTTGAACCGTTGATATTGACTAGATGTGTGGATGTGATATCTTATTTTTTACACTTATAGACATTTTCACCGAATCCCCATATATATATATATATATATATATATATATATATATATATATAGAGAGAGAGAGAGAGAGAGAGAGAGATGGATCACGTGAGAATGCGAGATATTGGTGAGAAATAAGAATCGGCATTTAACGTATAAAGTTGTTGCACTAAATGTATAAATTTGTTGCATCAAATTTAACATATAAAGTGTAGCACTTAATATAAAGTTGTTGCACGAATTTGGTGCAACAAATTTATACATTTAGTCAATAACTTTATCGTTAAATCTCGATTCTTATTTCTCACCAATATTTGCATTCTCACGTGAATCATCCTATATATATATATATGAGTTGGTTATAGGGAGAACTCCCTCTAAGATAAGAAATAAGAACTTATCATCACCCTTGATTTCATCTAATCTAATGGATTATATTTAATTCATGCTTTAAAGCAAGTTTGACTATTTTCTATGCTATTTTTATGATTTAAAACGTGTTAGGGGCATAAAGGTTAATATAAAGATTTGTCCGGTCCTAATTTTTCGTGCAATCCCCGATTTTTCACTGATTCATATTCTCTTTCTGAAATTAATAATTGTGCATACGATATTAATGGTTGTGCATAGGATTGTATATTTTTATGCGAAATAAAACAATAACTAAAAATCAAACTTACATAATTGAGAATCATTATTTGAATAATAATTAATGTAAAAATACATTTTTAACTTAAAATAAAGATCACAAATACAAATTTCGTACCGAAAATCCCACAATTAGTGGGTGG
Organism: Salvia rosmarinus; assembly: GCA_036937905.1. NCBI lineage: Eukaryota > Viridiplantae > Streptophyta > Magnoliopsida > Lamiales > Lamiaceae > Salvia > Salvia rosmarinus. The sequence goes on along the minus strand of CM072815.1, from coordinate 22,035,213 downwards.
AAAAAATAATGATATACAACTATGATTATTTTTGTGATTAAACTAATATGCATAACTAGATAGTAGTTATGCATTGAACACAAGACAGACTCGCACATCATCCATTATGTGGATGAACAATATCCATGTTGTAAATATTGCACAACGATCATAGAATAATGCATAAAATAACGTTTACTAATTAGAAGTTGCAATGCACTATAGATGCGGTAGTGACTGTTGTGTGCGTGAATCATTATGTTAATTACGTAAATATATTTTCAAAATATGCAGGTTGGCTTCGTGCACAACAAACATTTAATTACTTATAAGGTTATATAATAAATGCATAAACCGAATTAAATGAAAACCAAAATTTTACTATGAAATTCTCATGAAAAATCTACTATGCAAGTTGAACATTTAAATACACGAAAATATGTAATATGCTTTCATAAAGACCATAAAATTTGAATTAGATGAAGATAATAAATATTTATAATCAATCACCTACCATAAATAATTATAAGAATCCCCAAATTTAAGGAATAAATCAGTTACACTAAAAATAAAAAATACAATAATAACCTTATTAATAAAATCGTAAAAAAATATCCTAAAATAACATAAAATCTAAATTGTCGGATACACCTAGATCTACGCTTAGGATTAGTTCTCATTTCTCAAAATACTTGTGGTTCTCATTTGACCAATCCATATATATATATATATATATATATATATATATATAGGGAGTGGATCAAATGAGAACCATATCTTTTTTGCGAAATCTGCGAACCATGCATAAGACGTTGAAGATGATGCTCAAAACGGTATAAATTTGTGCATAACGAAAACTTTCTAAAATTATTTTGTTGTGCAACAATTTTAGAATGTTTTCGTTATGCACAACTTTATACTGTTTTGTGCATTATCTTCAACGCCTTATGCATGGTTTTCAAGTTCTCAAAAAAGATGAATTCTCACTGGATCCAACCCCTATATATATATATATATAGTTAGATTCAAATGAGAACCATATTTAGCTTAAAAACTAAGAACTAATATTGACCATTGATTTCTATAAATATGCGATAGAGATTTTACATGCTTAATTTTTTTTCGTTTGTTACTTAATAGATTAGTAAGGCTAAATGTGTAATTTAGTTCACTAGAGTGACCGAACGATGTCTATATTCAAGTTATTTGCTATAAATTTATTCTTATAATCACTGAAGTTATTTGCTATCAATTTATTCCTATATCATGGATGATATGCATTGTATTTATCTAATTTTTCAATATACTTAAGCTTTGTAGTTATGTAAAAATTATTAACTCAATCATTTAGGTACAATGAATTGAATTTTATTGTATGTAAATTGTAAATGTCAATTGAAAAAAAAACCCGTACCTTCAACAGTCAATATTCGTCGCACAACACTTGTTTAACTACGACATATCAATTTGTTAGAGAGATGTGATTTGCTTAACCACGACATATCCATTTTTCATAATATTTCCACAATTTTCCACAGTATCGTATTTTACATGATGGTTTCTCATTTCATAATTCATTTAATATAACAATGAGATTCATCAAAATTATAAAAAGATGCAGTACTAAAAGTACTTGATGCATCTTCATGTCTTTATTCACATTTTGTGATTCAACTAATACAACATTGTGATTCATCAATAGTACCTCATGATGGATTATGTATATTGTATTAACATGAAATATTAAACTCAATATATACTAAAAATATTAAACCCCTGCAAGATGTAATATACATAGTCAGTTAAACCCGTATCTTCTACCCATGAATTGTAGAACAAGTCGCTAAACATGTTTCAGTTACAAGAGCGAATGACGTACCTTGAGCTTTTGCTTTGAGCATAGGGTACTTATCCTTCCAATGCCCAGTCTTACTACACTTGAAGCACTTGCCATTCTCCTTTGGCTTCTTCAAGCCGCTAGCGGCACCCATGCCCTTGTTCTCACTATTTCCTTAGCCTCTACCACATTTGGCACCCCTCTTTGTCTTTCTTTTGATGGAACATTGGGGCCCTTGGATGTGTTAGCTAGGACATGTGCTCTTTTTCCCATTACTCCTTCCATTGCCATGAGATCATTGAGCAATTGATTGAGTGTATACTCAGTCTTGCTCATGATCACGTTCATGCAGAAGTTTTTAAAATACTTGGGCAGAGTGTTGAGAATTATTGACCTTGGCTTCGCCGTCGATATCACCTCTAAGCTGATCAAGACTATCCATGAGATTGGTCATGTGGAAGACATGTTCATGGACCGAACTTCCTTCTTCCATCTTACACGCTAACATTTCTCTCATTGTGTGAAAGCGAACTGTTCGATTTGATTGCCCATCAAGACTTAACCAGATCTTGATTGCGTTGGTCTTCGATTGATGCTGCAGTTGCAAACCTTTTGACATAGTAGTCATCATATATCACTTAGCCATATTGTTTGACTTATAAAGTCTGCTTGTCTCTCGTTGCTCATCAGTCGATGTTTCAGTAAGAGCAACATGTTTGGGAGTAGTGAGAACAAACATGTGTTCTTCAGTGATAGGAACATATTTAATGTTTCGCTTCAACTCAATATAATTCGGACCGAATAAGAGATTTTGTGCGAGCATACTGATCATCGGAGTAAAAGACATATTTGAAAAGTAATGTAAACACATAAACGCACATTCACATATAATTCGGAACAACAATATTATAACATTTTGATAAAATAATATTGGATGAAACCTCTAATTGTCCAAGGAATTTCACATGCAAGCCACGCGTGTGGATGTTTATACATGAACCCCTCGACCAGACTAAAATTATCATTTTAGGCATTTAATTCCATTCCATGTAAACTTATTCTTATGACAAATGAAACTAATAATTAGACCTTTAACCAGGCCACATCATTATCGCAAGAATGGACTTCGCGAAAAGTTGTACTTGAGGTGATGCCTAAGCAATGACCACAAATTTGGCAGCAGAGATCGAATTATTAGAATTAGCATACTCACTCGGACCATACCTCTTTCAATTCAATTTCTTTTGTCATCTTATTTTACATCTATCTCTAGAGTACTTATATAAAGCACATATGCAAGCCATGCATGTGGATGTTTACACATGAAACTCCCACTTCTCAATAGATTAAAATATTTTATTTAGAAATCTCATCTAACAAACTTATGATAAATAGTGCAAGCAAGCCACATGTGGATATTTATTCACAGTGAGTATCACTTTGTCTAGAGACTAGCATGTGGAGGTCTTAACGATTTTAATTTAGAATTAAAACATCGAGTTTCTTGCTTAGTCTTTTAATTTTAAAAGATTTGTCCACGCAGATAACATAACCCTAAATATTCCTCTAGAACTCAACATGTAAAACATGCTCGCAGAATTATAACTCATACTTTAAAATACGACAGACCTAGCATTCTTACTTAACGCAGTTAATCACATAAACATATATCGCATGCTTCCACTTAATTAAACATACATTGCATGCTACTGCATATTTTAACCATCCAATACATGCTTTGAACGATAATAAATAAAATAAAATTTGTTTATTGTGGTACCTTCGTGGATCCTGTACGTCCTATCTAATTTATTACATAAATTTATGAAGTACAGATCTTCGTTTTTTCTTTGAAACGGACCTCGCGTGCTCGGGCATAGACCAAACTCGTCAAAACTAAATTTGGATCGAAAAACTAGATCTAGGTCGGAACAGTGATTTGGGTCATTAGAAAATATATTTGGGTCAAAAATGGATCGGGTTAGAAAATGGATCCGGATCGAGGGATCTGAGTTAAGTAAACGGGTCGGGTCAAAACTGCCCGAGTGTGCTAGGCCATGTGTGCGCTGCCCCTGTTCCCGTCATCCATGCTGATGCTGCCACGTGCGGAGGTTGGGTCGAAACCTGCTTGCGCGTGTCGTGTGCGCTTGCCTATCATCCCGCCATGCCATGCAGAGCATTTCGCACGTCATTGTCCCTGTGCGCCAATCTCGGGTGCTCTCGGTGCTGGGATTTTTGAGCACATCGTGCGTTGGGTATCCGTGTTGGGTGCTATCGCCGTGCTCCTCGCATCGTCTGCCCGCGCACGATCGGTGCTTGCGGGTGGTACACGATGCTACTTCTATTGTGACGTCTGATCTCGCCCACCTATACACCTAGTCTGTCCGCGCACAGTGTGGGGCATTGTTGTGCTGCTTCCATCCACCTGTGTGGGCGTATTGCACTCCAAGCACGCGGTGCCTGCTTGTGCGATGCTCGTGCCCCTCCACTCGCCGCTGCCCCGCCTCACGTCGTACGCTATATATCGGGACTCCATCGTGTTGTCATCTCGTTGTCTCGTTATTCGTTTTTATAGATATAATTTATAGAAAAATAAATCATAATGTAATCATAGATTTTCTCGTGGTGAAAAACGATTCCAACGAAAAAATTAAATAATAGAGCCACGATGAACGATGAATCAACAATTAATTATAACGCACGTAGTAATCGAACGTGAATGAATCCAACATAACCAATATACTAAAACTGGCTATGATACTAATCGTAGGGAAATATGATATTTCATTGCTCCCAATGATCTATCTTGGGTATTTAATTCACCATACATTGATTATATTTCTAGCATGTACCTACAAAATTAACTGCAGCAGATATGAGTTTTCTCGTGTTTACCCGTGAGTTTTTGGCACAACTGATCGATAACTGACTCGATCTTCTAGACTATGTTCGGATGCCCGATCTCCAATATCGAGTGAGAGCACTATATGGAGAACACCAAATTGTCTCCCCTAGCTGTGAGTTTCGAAAATCACTGTGTTGTTGATGATACTACTGATTTTCTCCTACCATGTATTTATAATACTCTCCTTAGAATCCTAATGTGATAGGTTTCTGATGTATCTAATAAATACAATAATTATCTTCCATCCTAAATATAATTTATTTCTAGAATAATTATCTCTTACTATCTTTTGATATTAGATAATTTCTATCTAGATTATGAGATATATCAAATATAAATAATACAATAATCAGAACACAGACTGTAGGGGGAGGGGATAAAAATTCCTTGGCAGAAGGCCTTAGTGGACCAGCCCAGAGATTAGATACAAGGAATAAAGATGGTATTTAAAATGAATTAATTATCTTATGTTTAGTCTAGAACAAAAATTAATTCATAAACATTTATTCATTCCACTAGAGAATAAATGCTGACTTACTCCTTTATTATCGAAGTTGAATCGAACTTATACTTAGACTTACGAATTTCTATATTTAAGATGCTACACATCCATTAATTATTTATAACTTCTGACTGTTTAAAATAATTAATATCTTAATAAATTCTTCATGTAGTACTTCTCAACCTTATTCTTATACTTGAGCTAACTCAATGTCAATGGTTTAGTACAATAAACTTTTTGAACTCCTTAAGGAGACGTCATCATCATAAACGGATACGGTAACTTGATACAAATAACCAGCATGACATACAAGCACGGCCACCACACAAGATGCGGAGAATATTGGGTTATCACATGTAGCCAAAGTGATGATCAATAACTCATACTCATCTGAAACCTTATCGGAGTTTAGATCAACGTAAAGTTATCGAGATCTAGGTTCTTCACGATGGTCAAATAGAAGAACTCATTTCACTGTGATCCATCAATATGCCAAGACCTACCAGCATATACAAGCAACCAAATCAAGTTACTTCTTATCTATATTGTTGCTTTTGCCAACAACTCGTCTTCAAGTTGTCTTAGTTGTGATATTTTTTATATCTCAAGCTTAACCAATCATATAGACTTTTGTGATTTTCTACATATTGTATGATTGAACTTTTGTATAAGATAATGAGACAACATATGCAATCAAGTAAACAATTTAGATAGGAGATCAGAATAGTGGTTACAAGAAACATTGTATACAAGCCCAACCAATCTGCTTTCAGTATACAAATCCAACACCTTCTTGTTTACAAGTGCAAGAAAAACCAAGCTTTCTGCAATGAACACTTTATTGCTTACTTTCTCAACTCCTACTTTAACTTTTGAGGGTTTTTGGTAGAGGTTATTTCCAACAAAGATTTGAGTTGTCACATATGACACCTCATAGTTTACCAGGCTTAAGAAAATACAAGATCGTTGCCTAGATGTAAATAGAGTATATGCTGAAATCTGGCTGATAAATATATTTGAGCTAAGAGGATTTACTGATAACATTGTAAAACTCTTTCTTCGAAAATAATTGTTTGAATGTCCACTGGATGTGAACTTGAGTACTTTGAATATTTGAATGCTCAGCATTTTCGGTAACCTTCAAAGGTTAGGTTCTTTAGGTATTTATAGGAGAGATGATGAATATTATCGTTGGAGGGAACACCAATCACATTCATTCAATTTTTCGTTTGAAATCTTCCTGTTTGAATCATCATACATCGTTTTTTGTGTCTGCAACATCGTATATTTGAGCTCTGTAACTCTTAAAAGTAGCTTTGAATTGTCTGGATTCTCTGCAGATTCGCTCTGACACTTTGAAAGTCAAATACTCAAGGTTTAATTAATTATGTGTTTCTTCAGTTGAGTTGACTTCGTGTTTCTTCATTATGCTGACTTCAAGTTGAATCGATTGTGTTAACTCATTTTTTTATCAGCAGGTTGGACTCCGTCTTGTATCAGTTTGGTGGCTCAGAGTCTTCAGTAGACGCTTCAGCTTTGACGTAGATATTCAGCATCTTCGACTTTTCTTCTGCTGGTATGACACTTAGTCATTTTCTTGACTTCTTTATCTTGATGGCGGCGATGCGACATCTTGCTATCAATATGGTGACTTGACCTTTCTTGAACTCCTTCAGTATTTCTCTTGAACTCTTTCAATATTGTTTGTCCATACTGATATTTATTCTCCTGAAACCCGTAAACATAAAAAGCTGGTCCCCTAACATATGAGTAATACTATGTTACATCAGCAGAGCGATCATCATGGAAGTTTTGGAATCTATTCAAAATAAAAAGTTAAGACATAATTTTCTCAACATGTATTTTTGCACCGCTTTTTTAATATCAAAGATATTTTTACATCTAAACTTACTTTAAGAATGCTTTTTTACCCACTATCAATATTAATGGCATATTCGCACCTTTATCTCTTATTATAATTAGATCATTGATACTTGGTTTATGTCAAAGATAAAAAAAATTAACATAAACTAAAACACGTTTTTAGTTGTTACAAATAAATTTCAATGGACCAAATCCAAGATAAATTGGGTTAAGTATAATTTATGGCTTGAAGTTTAGAGTTTTTCTCAAAAAATGATATGAATTTTCATTTACTTGAAAATGGAAAATTTATATGGAGTTCTAGTTTTTTAAAAATAAATGAAAGTTTAAGTCATTTTTAAAAAAAAAATCTAAAATTTGGATTATCACTATAATTAACCTAAAAAAATATTACAAAATGAAAATGTAGATACTCAAACTAAATAAGAGGTATGTAAGCTTGACATTTATGGAAAAAAAGCATGGGGTCTTCTGTCCTGCAATTTTTTTTGTGTCCCACGATGTTCCACAATTAACTTTATTATTTTATTACAAAAAATAAATTACATACCATAATTTTGGAATAATCAACCCCAATAATTTTATTATCTAAAAAATATAAATTAAATATAAAAAATAATTATAAACCCTAACATGGATTAGTGAATCCTAATTAATAATCTTACAGTTATACTAAAATATAAGTAATTAAAATTGAAGAAAAAAATTAAAAACTAGAATATATAGTAAAACACCAAAAGTGAAATACAGGATCCCCTCTAAAAAAAATACATAATCTATTCAAATACAAGCTCAGACTAAGAAAATTAAAGTAAAATAGTTTACTAAAGCAAAGTTGCAGGTAAATATTCTATATTCAGCCAAAGTTGGCAAGGCATTTCTTAAATATGATTCCTTCCTTTCTTTTTGAGAACAGTAAGAACATCATTAAATATTTACACTTGGTAGTAAATTTTTTGAATTATTTTAAAATATAAAAAATTGTCGTCGCATCCATATGTCATACAAATTCGGCATTTAATAACTTAGTTATATATATATATATATATATATATATATATTATGAATTAGACGAGAATGAAATTATTTGTAAGAAATAAGAATAAATCTAAGTCATTGATTTTAGTAAATCAATGGACAATATTAATTTACGTTGTGCTATAATGCATTACTATATATTATTTACTTTAATTTCACATGTTTATTTAAAGGTTATATTAGTAATTTTATTTTATGTAAAAAAAAGGTTATTTAGGGATTTGTTTTAATTTATCTTGTAACTTCTTATTTTAGATAGATTATATTTTTTGTTGCACATGTAAAATACATTCGTAGCATTTTCCGTACAACAATAAACTCTGTTACGTGATTTATAAAGTGTGTCACATATTTATTAAATATATATATTGTTTGTATTATATATATGCTACAAAAAATATAGGTAGTGCAACAATAACTTGTATTACCTGATGTATAATGTGTGCCACATATTATTAAATATTTATTATAGAACAACTAGTTTGTGCAACATTATATTGAGCAGATTATAAAATCCATACTTTTTTGATAATTGACGAGATTATCGGGAAGTCATGAGATTTACGTCTGAAGTGGCAGAGAAAACAATTTTTTATACCCAATTTACCCTTATTCGAATTTATTAAAAATAAATAAATTCTAAAACCATTTAATATATTATCTTTAATTTGGACCATTGATATGAGATAAATGTGTGGAAGTGATATATTCTTATTTCTTATATATATATATATGTATTTTCACCCGAGAGAACTTGCAGTCACTATTTTCGGTGCATACTAAGTAAACTCAACGTTCCTATACAATAATCTACAAACCACATATGACGAATAAATCATACTTGAAAAATCACACATGACAAGTATAACGAACTTAAACCTATAAAACTATTTGTGAAATTCGAACTTAGTCATATTCTTCCCACTATAAAGGAGAAAGTGAGAAACTAGGGTAGAAATTTTAATGCCCCTCTAAATAAAAATTAAGCGCTAATTAGTCTTTATTAAATATTTAATTAAAATATATAAATATTCAAATGAACTTAAATGATTAATTAATAATCATGGTAGAGGGGCCCCGGGCCCCGCATCGAGACGACCTTAAAAAAACTGTCAGAAAACAAAGTGGGAAAAGGAAAAAATAAATAGAAAATTTTCCGGTTCTAGTCTGAAGAAGTCCGTGGCTTCAGAATTGAGATCGGCCATGGCCAACACTACTGCAAGGCCCTTTTCACTACCACCGTTGCCGACTCGTCCGATGTATCCGTCGTTTTGACAATGCAGATTGCCCGGTTTTCCGAGGAACAGCTCCGCCACTGCTCCGAGGTGGTCAATTTTTTCAAGAAAAAGATGAGCTCTTTGCAAACCATCCATAGCGAGTTCCAAATCTTAAAGGTACTTTAGAAGCTTCAGTTTTACACACACAATATATATATACTGCCATTTGGTGAATTTTGTAAATGTTAATTTTTCCACTGGTGTTTGCTGGTATGATTATTCGTAATTTGGGATTTGTAGTGGTCAGGACTCTAATATTGCAAGGAATTAATAATTAGAAACTAAAGTTGTAGGATATATTTTGTGATGAGTAGTTGGAATAAGTTGTTTTTAGAGCATCACTATATCCTTCATTACTAAGTCAATCTTTTGTTGGAAATCAAGCGTATATATATATATAATATTATATATATGGTCAAGTTTTCAGGAAGCTACTTTGACCAAGATTTTGAGTGACGTAACATTTAATTTTGTGAAATTAAATGGCATAGGATCGATCTACGTTTTGAGTAGATGATCGTGGTGTATTCACATTCTCAAATCCGATTTCGGTGGAGAAATAGTGGATCAAAGTTGGTCACTTAAAACATGGAGTTTTGTGCTTAAGGGGATAAGCATGGATTAATTAATCCTTATCCCACATTGATTAATGTACCTTCATTAATTGTCTATATAAGTGGTTCATTGAACACTTAGTATAATTATGTGCACAAGTGATGAAATTTCGAAGCCCACGCCGCCGCCGCCGCCGCCGCCGCCCGGGCCGATGCCGGCGCCCGGCGCCTGTTACTGCGCGGCCCGCCCGGCTCCGGCTCCGGCTCGGTTTGGTTCCGGTTCCGTGGTCCGTGGATCTTGGATCTTGGTCTTTGGGTTGTTCTTTGGGCTGTTCGTGGGCTGGTTAAGCGGCCCATTGCCTCACATTTTGGATCAACGTTTGATCGAGCCCAAAGATGGAGTTGGTCGAGGCCCAACTCGTGTGGCCCAATCCGTTGGGCTGCTGTGCACTGAAGAGACGTCCGGATCGTCCAATGAACCAGGGGCACGCGTTGTCCGGTTAAATCGTAACCGCCGTAACGCCCGACATGATGGCTCTGCGGAAGCGTGCCCACGTTGTCTCCGAAAACCGTCACAAGCTCAATAGGGACATAACTCCATAACACCCGACATCAATGCGGTGTTGACTCCAACATGCTCCCGTGAGGGGCGGCGCCTATAAATAGGACATATCTCTCAAATTAGCACCCTTGTCACAACCGCATTCCAAAGATTCCAAACTCTCGCATACTTAGCTCGTGTCGAGCTTTGTCCTCGCCTCCGTCCGGTTCGCGGAGTCGTTGGTCTGCGGTCTTTGCCACCTTCGAGGCGTTTGTCGTTTTATCTTTGGAGACGATCGCCGTAACCGAGAGCACTATCGGGCGTATCTCGTCTTGCGGAAGAGAGGACTCCTCGACTCGGCATTAGATTACGGTTATCCGTAATTTTCTATTCGATTTTTCTTCTTTTCAAATTCATTGTTAGTTTGATCTTCTACTTACATTTACATTTCGAGTTGTAACACGCCCGCAATCCTGCATCGCTCATACACCTTTTTCCAACAATCGCAAGACGAGATAGCACTTGCGAGGAGTTCGAGACTCTTAATAAACTTAAAACGTTCAAACTTAATACCTTTGCTTGGAGATGTCGACCGTACACCATCGACTCTGCCTCGCCACGCTATCGCCGCCGCCTCCGCTTCTTCTTCTTCTTCGCCGCCTTCTTGCCGCCACCGCACAATGGCTCGGTCGTGTTTGGTTCGATGCCTTGGTCAACCATGGGACCACTGGGTCGATTGTTGGTTCCACTTTTAGTGGTTCAACAATTGGTTCCACTTTTAGTGGTTCATTTGGCTCGACGACCGCACTTTTCGATGGGTCGATTGTTGGATCCATGGGATCTAACACTTTGGTGGATCCGGTCACGGATCGATCTCGGCGCTGTTCATACCGCAGAGGATGATGCCGCCGAGAAGCCGCCAAGTTTGGAGGATCCGACTTGAGATGGCAGAAAGATGTTGTTCTACCACGACGTTGGGCCGCCAACTTCTTGGTGGAAGATGAGCCCGTCGTTCGGTGGTCAAGGACTTTCACGTCCGAGCAAAGATATGACAACCGCGACCGCGACTACCTTTGTAAAATTTTATAATTGGTAGTTTAGAAGATAGCTTGTATAGTGTTTATCTTTGTTGTAACGACATCCAAAAGTATGTGGGATGCGTTAGAAAGAAATCTTGTAGTGATGATGCAGTCTTAAGAAGTTCATTGTAGCCAAATATTTGGACTACAAGATGGTCGATTCCGACCGATCATGGACCAAGTGCAAGAGTTTCAACTCATTGTGCACGAGGTCAATGAAGAACACACTATTTCGAGACGGCTTTGTCGTCGCTACGATGATTGAGAAGCTACCGGGGTGGAGAGACTTGAGGTCTACCTTAAGCAAAGCGAAAGGATATGACACTGAAGACTTGATCGTCGATCATGATCGAGTCCGACGTGAAGAAGCTAAAACTAAAGGAAAGGCTTGATCGATGCTAGAGCCAACCTGTTGGAGAGGCGGTCCTCCAACAAACGTGTTCGTCCCAATGTCGAAGATAAAGCGAAGGAAGGTGGTTTCTGTAAGTTTGACGGGATTTATAATAATTGTGGCAAGCATGTGTTGGATTTGTATCTTGAAAGCGGTTTGGTTGAGCTTGTATACAATGTTTCTGTTACCACTATTACAATCTCCTATCTGAATTGAATACTTGATTGCATATATCCGTGTCCCCTTATCTCATATATAAGTTAGATCATACGATTGTGTGAAGATCACAAAAGTCTGTATGATTGGTCAAGCTTAATGAGATATAAAAGTTTCACAGCTGAGACAACTTAAGGACGAGTTGTTGTTGGATTTGTATACTGAAAGCAATTTGGTTGAGCTTGTATACAATGTTTCTGTTACCACTATTACAATCTCCTATCGATTTGAATACTTGATTGCATATATCCGTGTCCCCTTATCTCATATATAAGTTAGATCCTACGGTGTGTAGAAGATCACGAAGTCCGTATGATTGGTCAAGCTTAATGAGATATAAAAGTTTCACACCGAGACAACTTAAGGACGAGTTGTCGGTTTAGCCGCAGATATAGATAAGAAGTGACTTGACTTAGTTGCTTGTCTATCTTTGATGCGTCTACGGCGTATTGAAGGATCACGATGAGATGAGTTCTTCTTTCGACCGTCGTGAAGAACGAAGATCTCGGTGACTTACGATGATCTAAACCTCGATAAGGTATTAGGTGAGTATGAGTTCTTGACCATCACTTTGACTTGTTATGAGTGAGGTTATATATTCTAACCCAAGATTCTCCGCATCTTGGGTGGTGGCGATCTTGATGTCACGCTAGTTATCTCATGTCGAGTCACCGTATCCGTTTAGGATGATGGCGTCCCTTAAGGAGCTCAAAATGTTTATTGTACTAAACCCCGCAGTTGAGTTAGCTCAAGTACAATAATAAGGTTGAGTGGTACTACTTAAGAAATGAAGTTATTAATCGTTTTAAGCGATCGATTGCTATAAATGATTAATGGGCGTTGGATATCTTAAATACGGGATTCGTAATGTCTAAGTGCAAGCCCGACTCAACTTCGGTAATAAAGGGTAAGTCAACATTCTTTCTCTAGTGGCATGATCGAATGTTTATAAATTAATTTATGTTAAGGTGAACATAAGATAATTAATTTATTTGAGGCCCATCTTTATTCCTTGCATTTGATCCCCAGGCCGGCCCGTCCGGCCCGTAGCGCCGAGGAAATCGGCGCCCTATAGCTCTCAAAGGCAAGATTTTATTCTCTTTATCCCACAAGGATATTATTATATTTATGGTATATGCATAGATCCTTTCCATATAAGATTATGGTAATAATCACGAGTATGGAAATAATCCCGATAGTATGGAAATAATCCTAAGATTATGGTAATATTCCATATAGGATTATGGTAATTTCCATATAGGATTATGGTAATTACCATATGGGATTAAGGTACTGCATTATAAATATAAGGTATGAGATAAAGTCTAGGCTAATGCTCACATATTAAACACAAGATTTTCGGCCATCTCATAAAGTCTAGGTTAATGCTCATATTGAAGAGAGCAAAGGGTGATTTTTCGAAGCATTCTCCATAGATCGTCCTCACTCGACGTTGGAGATTGGGCATCCGGGATACAGTCCAGAAGGTCAAAGCACGAGTCCGATCCGTTCGATCCGTTCGTCCCGTTCCATCGACCTCTTCAGACCCAAAGGTAAACACGTGAAAACCCCAGCGTGTTGCGATTTAATTATATAGACGCATGCGAGGTTTATAATCAATGTATGGTGAATTAAATATCGAAGATGGATCCTCGGGCGAGGGTTAACATACGTTTTCCCTACGGTTGTCGGTTTGAGGTGCGGTATAGATAAGAAGTAACTTGACTTAGTTGCTTGTCTATGCCGGTGCGTCTCGACGTATTGAAGGATCACAAGATGAGATGTGTTCTTCTTTCGACCGTCGTGAAGAACCAAGATCTCGGTGACTTCGATGATCTAAATCTCGATAAGGTATTAGGTGAGTATGAGTTCGACCATCACTTTGACTTGTTATGAGTGAGGTTATATGTTCTAACCCAAGATTCTCCGCGTCTTGGGTGGTGGCGATCTTGCGTGTCACGCTAGTTATCTATGTCGAGTCACCGTATCCGTTTAGGATGATGGCGTCCCTTAAGGAGCTCAAAAGGTTTATTGTACTAAACCACGCAAGTTGAGTTAGCTCAAGTACAATAATAAGGTTGAGTGGTCATACTTAAGGAAATGAAGTTATTAATCGTTTTAAGCAGTCAGATTGCTATAAATGATTAATGGACGTTCGATATCTTAAATTGAGGATTCGTAATGTCTAAGTGCATGCCCGACTCAACTTCGTAATAAAGGGTAAGTCAACATTGTTTCTCTAGTGGCATGATCGAATGTTTATAAATTAATTTATGTTACAGGTGAACATAAGATAATTAATTTATTTGAGGCCCATCTTTATTCCTTGCATTTGATCCTGAGGTTGGCCCATCCAGCCCGTAGCCAAGGAAAATCGGCGCCTTATGCTCCCAAAGGCAAGATTTTATTCTCTTTATCCCACAAGGATATTATTATATTTATGGTATATGCATAGATCCTTTCCATATAAAATTATGGTAATAATCACGAGAGTATGGAAATAATCTCACGAGTATGGAAATAATCCTAAGATTATGGTAATTTTCCATATAGGATTATGGTAATTTCCATATAGGATTATGGTAATTTCCATATGGGATTAAGGTAGTGCATTATAAATATAAGGTATGAGATAAAGTCTAGTTAATGCTCACATAATTAACAAGAAATTTTCGACCCCTCATGGTGTTTGAGAGTATTTGAAAATTGTGAAGTGAGAGCAAGGGTGATTTTTCCAAGCATTCTCCATAGATCGTCCTCGCTCGGCGTTGGAGATTGGGCGGTCGGGATACGATCCGAAGGTCAAAGCACGAGACCGATCCATTCATCTCGTTCCATCGACCTCTTGATCCAAAGGTAAACACGTGAAAACCCTACGTGTTGCGATTAATTATATAGACGCATGCTGGGTTTATAATCAATGTATGGTGAATTAAATATCGAAGATGGAACCTCGGGCGAGGCTAAACATATGTTTTCCCTACATTGGTATCGAGCACGGGATCGTAATCTTGGCTCTGCTGGATTAATTCACGTTTGATTATTACGTGCGTTTTATTAATTGTGGATCATGCGTTCATCGTGGCTCGTTTATTGTTTTGTTGGGTTTTGTTTTACACCACGAGAAAATCCGTGGTTAGATTAGATTTTATTCGTAAATCTTATACGTAAAGAAGAACGAAGACGAAAGAACGAAGAACGAAACGACGGAAAAACAGTCTCTCGGTAGTCCCGGGCGGTTTCTTCATGGCGAGCCTCGCGGTCGCGAGGGCGATCGCGAGGCACGCTGGCGACGCGCGGCGTTCGCGACGAGATCCTGGCGCCACGCGGCGGCGGTGTTCGCGAATTCGCCGCCAAGCGGCGAGCGAGCGAGCGGCGGCGGCGACGCAGTCGTTCGCTGCGAAACCCGCGCGCATGGCGGCGACTTCGCGATCGCGAAGTTTCGACCGGCGGACGGCGACATCTCGGCGGATGTTGGCGCTGGGGGGTGGCACGCACGCGTGCTCGGCGGGTCGCGGTCGCGTGCGACATGAGGTAGCCCGCGAGGAACACGCTGGCAGCGCGGCGCTGGCCAAGGCTGGGCGGTGGGCTTTGCCCTGCGCGGCCCGACAGACATTGGGCGACCGGCCCGGACCCGTTTTCGCCCAACCCAGATTTTCCGTCCGTGCCCATACACGCGAGGTCCGTTGTTGAATCCGGTCCGTGCCCGTACGCGAGGCCGTTCAAGTTTAATTACATTTGTAAATCTATGTAATAGATTAGACATAAATGTGCGGTTTTCACGATTGGGCGCGATGAGCGTTTTATTTTATTTTTATCGTTCATATGCATGTCGTGGATGTTTAAATTATGCAAGAGCATGCTATGTATGTTTATATTACGTTGACAAACCTTTAAGTGTTTTACGTAATTGGATGCGCATAGTAAGCATGCGAGGTTTATCGCGTTTATCAAGCATATTTTAGAATTCTGCGAGCATGTTTTACATGTTGAGTTCTATAGAAAAGCATGCTAGGATTACGTGATCTCGCATGGACAAACCTTTTGAATAAAATGACTAAGCAAGCAACCCGACAAATTAATTTTTCAAATTAAAATATCAAGACCTCCACCTTTGATCTCTAAACAAAGTGAGGCGCTTGCGTGAGTAAACGCCCACCCGCGTGGCTTGCTTGCCTGCTTATCATAAGTTTATTAGATGAGATTTCTAAATAAAACATTTTAAATCTATTGAGAAGTGGGAGTTTCATGTAAACGTCCACACGTGGCTTCGTATGTGCGGTTTTCATAAGTTCTCTAGAGATAGATATAAAATGAGATAACAAAAGAATTTGAATTGGAAGCGGTATGGTCCGAGTGAGTATACCAATTCTAAGAATTCATTTTTTTGTTAAAATTGTGGTCATTTGCTTAGACATCACCTCAGTATAACTTCCATGAAGTCGCTTCTTGCGATAGTGATGTGGTCTAGTAAGGTCCAATCGTTAATTTCATTTGTCATAAGGATAAGTTGACATGGATTGAAATTAAGCGACTAAAAGGTATATTTTAGTGCAGTCGGGGGTTCGTGTAAACGCGTCACACGCGTGGCTTGCATGTGGGATTCCTTGGGCGATTGGAGGTTTCATTAATATTGTTTTATCAAAAGGTTACAATATTATTATTACGAATTATATGCGATCGTATGCTTATGTGTTTACATTATCGTTTCGAGATATGTCTCTTCGCCGATTATCAATATGCTCGCACAAAATCCGTTATCCGGTCCAAATTTTATCGAGTGGAAGCGAAACATGGAATATGTTCTTATCGCCGAAGAACACATGTTTGTTCTCACTACTCCTAAACCCGATGCCCTTCATCGCGTCGACTAATGAGCGGCGAGTCAAGCGGCACTTTGGAATAAGTCAAACAATATGGCTAAATGCTATATGATGACTACTATGTCCAAAGGTTTGCCGCGACATCGATCGATGGTGACGCGATCGATATTTGGTCAAGTCTCGAGTAAGTTTGGGCGATCGGATCGAGACGATCGACTTCCACACAATGAGAGAAATCTTGGCGTGTAAGATGGAAGAAGGAAGTTCGGTCTATGAACATGTCTCCACATGACTCGTCTCATGGATAGTCTTGATCGGTTGGGAGGAGGTATTGACGGCGGCCAAGGTCGATATCATCCTCAATACACCGCCCAAGTCTTTTGAGAACTTTCGGCGTGAATGCGATCATGAGCAAGACCGAGTTTACACTTAGTCACTTGTTTAATGATCTCGTTCTTTGCGGAAGGAGTTATGGGAAAAGGAGCACATGCTCTTGCTAGCACATCTAAGGGCCCAAAATTTTCGTTGGAAAATGGAAATAGAAAAGGGGTACCAAAGGTGGTAGAGGCGAGGAAATAGTGGGAGTAATGGGAGCAAGAACATGGTTGCCACGGAGGCTCAAGAGGCCGAAGGAGAAGGGCAAGTGCTTTAAGTGCGGTAAGACGGGCATTGGAGGCCAGTGCCCTATGCTCATGGCTCAAGTGCAGTTTGCTTTAATAACGAAACATGTTTAGCGACTTGTTATACCCGTTCTTGGGTAGTAGATACGGTATGGCGATCATGTTTGTTACACTTGTGAGGTTCCTGCGGACAAGGGAGTCGTTTGATGGCGAGATAACGATCTCCATGGGCAACGCGCAAAAGTCGAGGCCATTGCGGTTGGAGATGTTACTTTATGTTTCGAGAAAACAGCTTTAGTTTTAAAAGGCGTTTTATATGTGCCGGATTTTCGGTGAACCTTGTTTCTGTTTGAAATTATTTACTCATGGATATTCTTATTATTTTTGATAGTGGTGTTTCTATCATAAGAAATGACGAAGTTATACGTGTTGTACGTTATATAATTAACTTTATACTATTTACTCGCCAAACATAATACCTATAACTATGTTGCATCTTCATCAAACCCTAAAAGAGAAAGTTTTCTTCAGAAGATGACACCACTTTTCTCGGCATCTTAGATTAGGTCACATCAATCTAAATAGGATCCAAAGCGGCTAAGAATGGAGCGTTGGTTAATCTCACGGTTACTCTGTTCCCGGTCTGCGAATCCTGTATAGAAGGTAAGATGTCGACCGGACCGCTCAAAGAAGGGTTATAGAGCGAAAGAAATGTTGGAGTTAGTCCATTCGACTGTGTGGACCGATGTCCACACAAGCTCGTGGAGAATGCAGTATTTTGTCACTTTCATTGACGATTACTCGAGGTATGGATACGTATACCGCTTGCACCGCAAGTCTCGAATGCTTTGAGAAATTCAAAGAGTTTAAGGCGGAAGTGGAGACGAAGCTAGGTAAAAGTGTCAAGTCATTTGCGTTCGATCGCGGTGGTGAATACCTCGATGTGAGTTTATGGACTATCTAGTGAAGTGTGGGATTACCTCGGTACAAGATTTCATCGGGCACACCACAAAGAAATGGTGTGTCGGGCGAAGAAATAGGACTCTTTTAGAAATGGTTAGATCAATGATGAGCTATGCAACATTGCCTATTTCGATTACGGGGTATGCATTAGAGACGGCGACATACTTGCTAAATCTAGTACCGTCCAAGTCGATTCGAAAAGACCCTTTCGAGTTGTGGTTTCGCAAGAAGCCTGGTTTAAGCCACATAAGGATATGGGGCGATCCGGCCTGCGTCTTTGAACAAGAAGGCGACAAGTTGGAGGCTAGATCCGACGCAAAGTCGTTTATTGGCTATCTAGAGGAGCGGAAGGTGGTTTATTCTATAGTCTAAGGATCGGAAGGTCATTATTAGTACTAATGCTCGATTCTTAGAAGAGGACTACATGAAAATCATAAATCCAAAGTTGAAATCATTCTTGAAGAATTAGAAGATGATCGTATTCCACCACCGATTAGGCGAAGGTGCGAGATGTCGAGTCAGTGGGAGGATCGACACGAGATACTTCAAGAAATTGAAGTGGGTCGAGTTCCACCGAGATACCGACCGTCTGAGTGGTACCTACACAACAAGTTGTGCAAGTTAGAGAACCACAAGTATCTGCACCCACCGTTGCCATTGTGCTGTAGAACCTTGTCGTAGTGGGAGGGTTGTTCGTCAACCCGAGCGATTTATGTTCGTGGGTGAATCTTGGTTTAGTCCCAGAGACGAACATGCGATAATCGACCCATGGACATACAAGGAGGCGATCTGAGATATTGATGCAAGATCATGGCACACCGCTATGGACTTAGAAATGGAGTCCATAACAACTATGGATGTATATGAAAGACACCTCTGCCGGATGGCGAGGAAGCCGTAGGTAGTAAGTGGATATCTGAGAGGAAGAGAGATTAGATGGAGAGGTTTCGCTTTCAAAGCCGAGCTTGTGGCGAAAGTACACTCGGATTGAGGGCATCGATTTCGATGAGACCTTTCACCGTAGCAATGCTCAAGTCCATCGTAATTCTTCTAGCCATAGCACCACTCAACCTAGAGGTTTGGCAAATGGATGTTAAAACCGCTTTTCTAAGCGGTTACCTTGAGGAAGGTAGAGACATCTATATGCAAGAACCCTGAAGGTTATGTGGTAAAGGTGAAGAGCATCTAGTATGGAAGCTTAAGAAGTCCATTTATGGACTTAGCGAACCTCCGATCATGGAACTTACGCTTTGACGAGGTAGTAAAGTCCTATGGATTTACCCGTTCCCTAGCGAGAGTTGTGTGTCGGTTAGATGTCAACGGTGATGTGGTATTTCTTGCACTTTATGTAGATGACATCCTTCTAGTTGGCAACAACGTGAAGTCATTATCGACGTAAAGAGTTGGCTATCCGATCGGTTTCAAATGAAAGACTTAGGAGATGCGGCGTACATTCTTGGGATCAAGGTTTACCGAGATCGCAAGAAGAAAATATTGAGCTTATCTCGGGCGTCTTACATTGATCTTGTGATTACTCGTTTTAGTATTCGAACCGCTAAGAAAGGATTGCTACCTTTCGGACATGGCGTTCGCTTTATCTAAGACGCAGCCACCCATGACCGCAAAGAGATAGAGGAATGAGACAAGTTCCTTACGCTTCGCCGTAGGAAGTCTCATGTACTGCAATGCTATGCACGAGGCCCGATATCCGCTATGCGGTGAGCATAGAAACTAGATATCGCCTAACCTGGACAAGCTCATTGGATTGCGATGAAGCATATACTCAGTACCGAAAAGGACTCGAGATTATAGCTAGTTTACCATGCGTATAGTCTAATGCCTTTGGGTTATCTGAGACTGGATTTCCAAGTGACCGTGATGAGAAAAAGTCGACCTCGGGCTATGTGTTTACCTTGGGAGGTGGATCCAGATCTGGCGGTGCAAAGCGGCGATGCATTGCGGACTCTACCATGGAAGCCGAATATGTAGCCGCCGGAGGCTTCTAAGGAGGTCTGTATGGTTCAAGAACTACCTCACGGATCTAGATGTGGTACTGGTTTTCCCAAGAGTATCATAGTTCTTGTGATAACTTTCGTGCGATGTGGCAAACTCGAAGGAACCACGGACCCACAAGGCGACCAAACACATAGAGAGAAAGTACCATGTCATACGAGAAATCGTTAGGCGAGGTGGCGTGATGATTGAAAAGATTGATCTGACGGAAAATCTAGCGGATCCATTCACGAAGAGCTGCCGCAAAAAGTCTACGATGGACACGTTAGAGGACTTGGATTGCGCTTGATGGCACCCACTTAGAAAGGAAACTTTTGTATAAGTGGGAGAAGCAAAGTGATGGTTGTTTGTAATAGCTAGTAGAGACACATTGTATACTAAAAGTTTGCTTTAGTATAAGTGGGAGATTGTTGGATTTGTATCTTGAAAGCGGTTTGGTTGAGCTTGTATACAATGTTTCTGTTACCACTATTACAATCTCTCATCTCGAATTGAATACTTGATTGCATATATCCGTGTCCCTTATCTCATATATAAGTTAGATCATACGGTGTGTAGAAGATCACGATGTCATATGATTGGTCGAGCTTAATGAGATATAAAAGTTTCACACCGAGACAACTTAAGGACGAGTTGTCGGTTTAGCCGCAGATAGATAAGAAGTAACTTGACTTAGTTGCTTGTCTATCTTTGTGCGTCTACGACGTATTGAAGGATCACGATGAGATGTGTTCTTCTTTCGACCGTCGTGAAGAACCAAGATCTCGGTGACTTACGATGATCTAAACCTCGATAAGGTATTAGGTGAGTATGAGTTCTTGACCATCACTTTGACTTGTTATGAGTGAGGTTATATGTTCTAACCCAAGATTCTCCGCATCTTGGGTGGTGGCGATCTTGTGTGTCACGCTAGTTATCTCATGTCGAGTCACCGTATCCGTTTAGGATGATGACGTCCCTTAAGGAGCTCAAGGTTTATTGTACTAAACCCCTCGCAGTTGAGTTAGCTCAAGTACAATAATAAGGTTGAGTGGTACTACTTAAGGAAATGAAGTTATTAATCGTTTTAAGCGATCATTGCTATAAATGATTAATGAGCGTTGGATATCTTAAATCGGGATTCGTAATGTCTAAGTGCAAGCCCGACTCAACTTCGGTAATAAAGGGGTAAGTCGACATTCTTTCTCTAGTGGCATGATCGAATGTTTATAAATTAATTTATGTTACGGGTTGAACATAAGATAATTAATTTATTTGAGGCCCATCTTTATTCCTCGCATTTGATCCACAGGTTTGGCCGTCCGGGTGCCCGTAGCCAAGGAAAATCGGCGCCCTTATGCTCCCAAAGGCAAGATTTTATTCTCTTTATCCCACAAGGATATTATTATATTTATGGTATATGCATAGATCCTTTCCATATAAAATTATGGTAATAATCACGAGTATGGAAATAATCACGAGTATGGAAATAATCCTAAGATTATGGTAATTTTCCATATAGGATTATGGTAATTTCCATATAGGATTATGGTAATTTCCATATGGGATTAAGGTAGTGCATTATAAATATAAGGTATGAGATAAAGTCTAGTTAATGCTCACATAATTAACAAGAAATTTTGGCCCCCATAGTGTTTGAGAGAGTATTTGAAAATTGTGAAGTGAGAGCAAGGGTGATTTTTCGAAGCATTCTCCATAGATCGTCCTCACTCGACGTTGGAGATTGGGCGATCGGGATCAGTCGAGAAGGTCAGCACGAGTCCGATTCGTTCGATCCATTCATCTCGTTCCATCGACCTCTTCGGATCCAGGTAAACACGTGAAAACCCTACGTGTTGCGATTAATTATATAGACGCATGCTAGGTTTATAATCAATGTATGGTGAATTAAATATCGAGATGGATCCTCGGGCGAGGGCTAAACATATGTTTTCCTACGGCATGGCCACACGAGTAAGGATTGCGTCGACTGAAGAAGAGGCTAAGCAAGTTACCAGCGTTGTCGAGAAGGACTTGACAAATGGGACAAGGATGACTTGGCTCTGTGGTGACCGAAGAAGTCGACCACGTCGAGAATCAAGGTGGATGGTTCGCCGACATCGGCGCAATCGCGCACGTATGCGCCGAAAAGATCGTTTCTCCACCTACAAGCTGTTGCTGAGGAAGTTCAACATGGGGAACCAAGCTTCGTCCGAGGTTGCGGAGTTGGTGATGTGGTGCTCAAGATGTCGCGGCATTGAGATCACGTTGAAGGATGTCTTTGCATGTCCGGACATCCATAAGAATTTGGTGTCGACTCCGTTCTAGTTAACAAGGGGTTTAAACTAGTTTTGAGTCGGACAAGTTTATGTGACTAAGTTTGGGAAGTTCCTTGGTAGGAGTTATCTCACCGGGGTCTTTTCAAATTGAATGTAATGGTGTGCTACCGTGTACCCAAGATTGTTATGAATGAAAATGCATCTACTTCTCTTACTTGACCGAGTGCTCGATTTATGGCATTGTAGATTAGGACATGTTAATCTAAATGCAATAAAAGATTAGTAAATTTAGATTCACTAAAGTTAAATGAAGTTAATACACAAGCGAAATGTGAGGTTTGTGTGGAAGCGAAATAAGCTAAGCTACCGTTTCATTCGGTAGAAGCAGACACTAAGCCCTAGAACTTATTCACACCGATGTGTGTGATTTAAAATTTGTACAAACTAGAGGTGGTAAAAGTACTTCATCACGTTTATTGATGATGTCTGAGATATTGTTATCTTTACCTTCTAAGAAGTAAAGACGGCGCTATTGAAGCTTTTAAAAACTTGAGCGAACGGCCGAGAATCAACTAAGTGTCGAATTAAGGCTGCTGAGTGATAGATGGGAGAATATGTAGCTCCGTTTGAGGCATTATCTGCGAAAGTGGTATAATACATCAAGCGACGACTCTTATTCACCTCGGTCTAATAAGCGTTCTTTGAGCGTAAAAATCGAACACTAAGGAGATGATGAATGCTTTGTTGATTAGTTCTGTTGCCCAGAACTTGTGGGGGAAGCTCGCTTTGACACCAACTACATCTTGAACAAGATTCCACTCGAGGTAAGGATGTCACTCCTTACGAGTTGTGGAAAGGAAGAAAGCCATCGTCACAAATATCTCAAAGTGTGGGGTGTTTGGCGAAGGTTGAGGTGCCTCTTCTAAACAAGTTACAATTAGACCTAAAACGATCGATTGTATCTTTATTGGGTATGCAGCGAGCAGCAATGGCTTATCGTTTTCGATCTACAGTCGAGAGTGGGATATATTTGTGGGGCGAGTTGAATCAAGGAATGCTATATTCTTTGAAAGTGTTTATCCCTCAGAAAGACAAGGATAAAGTGAAGCCGACTCTAGCAATAGAGGCGATGGTGGCTTCTGAGTTCTAAACCTTTGGAGGAAGAACCGATATCGCATAGCGATCGAGTGCGATCCGGAGGAGTCGAGCAGAGGCGAGCGGTGAGAGTCGAGCGCCAAAGGATTTTGGTCCCGACTATATTGCGTTCATGTTGGATGAAGAACCAGCGTCGATCAAAGTAGCCTATGCTCGGCGGACGGGATGCTCGGCGAGAGGCTTTTCAGTGAGATTGATTCTATTCTCGCAAAACCACACTGGGTGCTGGTTGATTTGCGAAGGTTGTAAACCACTTAGGATGCAAATGGATCCTTAAAAGAAAGTACAAGGCGGATGGATCAATTGAAAAGTATAAGGCCCGTTTGGTTGTCGAAGGGTTTAAACAAAGAGAGGGTGCGATTTCTTGATACATATTCACCGTGACGAGGATTACGTCTATTCGGTGCTTCTCGCAATGCTGCTGCGCAATCTTGAGATTCATCAAATGGGCGTTAAGATCTGCGTTTTAAGCGGTGACCTCGAGGATGAGGTATATATAGAGCAACTCGAAGGGTTTGTAGTACCGGGTCGAAGGCGGTATGCAAACTCGTGAAGTCTCTATATGGTTTGAAACAAACGCCGTTGCAATGGCACTTGAAATTTGACAATATAATGTTGGCAAATGGTTTGAAGATCAACGAGTGTGACAAATGTGTCTACGTTAAGAACAACGATAATGGTTATGTCATAGTGTGTACGTATGTAGATGACATGTTGATCATGGGTAGCAATACTCAAGTCATTAATGACACAAAGCGCGTGTTAAAAAGAAATTTTGACATGAAAGACATGGGATTAGCGATGTGATTCTTGGAATCAAGATTCTAAGAAGATCGAGCGGAATAATCTTGACACAATCTCACTCGTCGAGAAAGTGCTAAAGAAATTCAACGCGTTTGACAGTTTACTGCTAAGACCCCATTGGAGCTCAATGTTCACTTGAGTAAAACAGGGGTGAACTTGTTGGACAAGAAGACTATCTAAGGTCATCGGTGTTTGATGTATCTTACAAATTGCACCCGACCCGACATAGCTGTACAGCTGTGAACAAATTGAGTGGTTACACGAGCAATCGAGCAAGGAGCATTGGAAGGCTCTAGTGAGAGTTTTGAGTACTTGAGTATACTCAAAATCATGGGCGCATTTCACGAGATATCCCCGGTGCTTGAAGGGTCTTTGTGATGCCAATTGGATATCGACACGAAGATTCACTTTCTACAAGTGAGTGCGTGTTCACGATTGGGGAGGTGCTTTGTTTCTTGAGATCCACGAAGCAGACGTGTATAGCCCGATCCACCATGGAATCAAAATTCATAGCTTTGGATAAAGGCGGTGAGGAAGCCGAGTGGCTCGTAATTTTTGGAAGATATTCCATGTTGGTCTAAACCCGTGCCACCAATGATGATTCACCGTGATAGCCAAGCAACTATTGGAAGGCGAAAAGTGGTTTGTATAATGGTAAGTCTCGACATATCGTCGGCGACATAATCTGGTGAGGCATTTGATCTCGAGTGGGGTTATATCGATTGACTATGTCAAGTCGATAGATAATCTGGCGGATCCGATTAACCAAAGGTTGAACCGAGATCAAATGATCAAGTTCTTAGAGGAATGAGACTAAAATCCACATCTTAAGAACAATCATAGTGGTAACTGACCATGATGACTGGAGATCCCAAGAACTTGGTTCATGGGAGAACTAAGCTATAGGAGTTCGTGTATAAACACTCGAGTTAGTCATTCCCTAGAAAACAAGCGAGTGGTGAAAAAACTTGCCTAGTGGTGAGGTTGAGTCGTTGACTCTTAATGATTCCTAAGATACCTCGGGAGGTTGAGTATGACAAGATGCTCGGTAAAGAATCACCTATGTAAGTGCGAAGTGGGGCGGCTTGAAACAAAACATATGAATCCAAAGTGGATGTCCATGGCCAAAATGGAATCAAGCGTGAGAACGGATGAGATTGAGGTGTTAAAGTGTTAATACCATTGTCTCGATGCACGTTGTGGGGAATAGTTCAAGGCATAGTGTCCACTAATCCGCCTGTACTCGATGGTACTAACTATGGAAGGTTCGAGGCCATAAACCACTGTCCAAATATTTTAACATCTCTTGAGGGCGAGGCGTATGCATACATGCATATGGCTATTTCCACTCATGTGGGGATTGTTGGAAATCAAGTATATATATATATAATATTATATATGTGGTCGAGTTGCCGAAACTACTTTGACCAAGATTTTGAGTGGCGTAACATTTAATTTTGTGAAATTAAATGGCATAGGATCGATCTACGTTTGAGTAGATGATGGTGGTGTATTCACATTCTCAAATCCGATTTCGGTGGTGAAATAGTGGATCAAAGTTGGTCGCTTAAAACATGGAGTTTTGTGCTTAAGGGGATAAGCATGGATTAATTAATCCTTATCCCACATTGATTAATGTACCTTCATTAATTGTCTATATAAGTGGTTCATTGAACACTTAGTATAATTATGTGCACAAGTGATGGGTGGAAAGCCATGCCTACACACGCCGCCGCCGCCCTTGGGCCGTGCGGCGCCCGGCCCGGCCCGCCCGCCCGGCTCGGCTCCGCTCGGCTCGGTTCGGTTCGATTCAGGTTCGGTTCCGTGATCCGTGGTCCGTGGATCGTGGATCTTGGATCTTGGATCTTGGATCTTGCGATTGGTCTTTGGGTATTTATTCTTTGGGCTGTTCGTGGGCTTGCCGTGGGCCTCGGTTCCGTGGCCCATTGCCGCATTTTGGATCAGCGTTTGATCGAGCCCAAAGATGGAGTTGGTCCGGGCCCAACTCGTGTGGCCCAATCCGTTGGGCTGCGTGCTGAAGAGGCGTTCGGATCGTCGATGAACCAGACGCACGTTGTCGGATTCGTCGTAACCGCGTAACGCCCGACATGATGGCTCTACGGAAACGTGCTCACGTTGTCTCCGAAACCGCCAGCTCGATAGGGGACATAACTCCGTAACACCCGACATCAATGCGGGTGTTGACTCAAAGATACTCCCGTGAGGGGCGACGCCTATAAATAGGACATGTCTCCGGCATTAGCACCCTACATCAAGTGCATTCCAAATTCAAACTCTGCATACTTAGCTCGTGTCCAAGCTTTGTCCTCGCCTCCGTCCGGTTCGCGGAGCTCGTTGGTCTGCAGTCGCCACCTTCGAGGCGTTTGTCGTTTTATCTTTGGAGCGATACGCGGGAACCGAGCACTAACGGGCGTATCTCGTCTAGCGGAAGAGGACTACTCGACTCGGCATTAGATTACGGTTATCGTAATTTTCTATTCAGTTTTCTTCTTTTCAAATTCATTGTTAGTTTTGATCTTCTACTTCTACATTTACATTTGAGTTGTAACACGCCCGGCAAGTCTGCTTTGCTACGTACACCTTTTTCCAACATCTTTGACATCTCACTCTCTTGTGCTGCATGAGACAATTCTAGTGACAGCGGCTACCAAAATCTTATCGCTGGATATACAAAAATAAAGTTTCTCATTCCTTAATCTATTCTCATTTCTTTTGTATTATTATTCCATTGTTTTGCTCTTCTGCTGCCTTGTACTAAAAGACATATTTGAGTAGTGGTTTTATAAAAGGTTCCTTTTTCTTCATTCTGAATGTAGAGTGCAACTATTTTTTAGCAGGAATATAGGATGGAAGATCAGGAGATGAAGAATAAATGCTCTATTTCCAATAACACTGAAGCACAGCAAGAACCGCTACAAAAATGATGTTTTGCCTTGTATGCTAATCTGCATTTCTGTCTTTCTCTGGTATTAGAGTGTAATATATTCAAACTTTGTTTCTTCAGTTGATTATAACAGGGTTATCTTGAAGCAGCATAATCATTACAGACCTTCACTACACAGGATATATCAATGCAAGCTGTATTTCAGTTGAGTTTCTTGTTCCATACATGAGTTTATTGTGCGGGTTGGATTTTTCTCCATTTAAAACTACTGTTTTGATTGTAGACCTCTGGAAGTGTTTCTAAGTTTATTGCCACTCAAGGTCCACTTCTGGAAACTTTCAAAGATTTCTGGGAAATACCAATCCAGTATCGCTGCCCTGCCATAGTTATGCTCACTGGGTTGGTTGACCATAACAATGTGAGTTTTCTGATATTTGTGATTTCATAGTAAAAGACAAGTAAATGTCTATGTATTATTATGAGAACTATTTAGCAAATTTATTGTTTATAAATATGGAGATTATATTGTTTAGAAAATAGATGCAGGTAGTAAAATGTGGTGATTATTTCCAATTTAATTAGAGGATGGACCTAGTGAATTCGGTGATATAAGCATCATTACCAAGTGGATATAGACAACAGATACTTCACTAATCTTGCGAGGCATAGAGGTGAAATAAAAAAAAGGTTTGGCACTCACTAAACCCTATATATGCAATCTGCAGATATATAATACAACTTTTGGGAATTAACAATCCATGCAATGCATGATTTAATTTGTTTCAGTCGGAAGATTACTGATGGGATACGGCATAACCGCTCAAGCCTAATAGCAGGCCCAAGCGAACTGGGCCCAGTCTAGCAATTCGGCCTACACGGTTCGGCCCAAAGCCCAACATCTGAACCCTATTCAAGATCAAATCTAAGAAGAGATATTAAAGGAGATACTCAAGGATCGAGCCTATCATCAGAGATCGGATCACACAAGGCAAGTGATCCATAGTAATCTTGAGGGATCCACAACATGTATAAATAGATGTTAGATTGAAGGTAGAAGGGGTTGAAAACTATTGAATACTCGAGTTTTTAGATACATTCATTGTAATCTAATATAGTGAAAGTATTGCAGAATCATACCTCCGTGGACGTAGATCTTTTCCTTGATCGAACCACGTAAAAACCTCTTGTGTTCTTTATCGTTTCACAAACTCACACACAAGATTTATCATTGGCGCCGTCTGTGGGAACCGTCGAACAAAAGCTTCGTTTTCACATAAAATCAATGGCGAGGACTCGTGCGACTATTAGCGCCGCGGAGGTCTTGGCAGACGGATGAAGACCCCAACCAAGCATTACGCAAACAGGGGAAGAGAAGTCGTCATTGCCGATATAAAAAACACGCCCGAGGGTTACATAGAGGATCTACCTATACACCCTCGGACCGTCGCCTCACCGAGGGAGAAGCCGACCTCAGCGCCGGGTGAACAAGCGACTCACCAATCTCATGAGGTCCTCGCAGAGCCGTGTTCGTTCTTCAAATCCCATATGGGCGATTTCAAAACTTTTTGAGCGAAAGGCGAATGGGCGGGAACCTCAAGAATGCCCGGTTTGGCGATCCACAGGCCCGAGGACGCTCACCTCTCGAAATGACCAAGGACGTTCACCTCGGCGAGATCACCGAGAACGTTTACCTCGGCGATATAGCCGAGAACGATCACCTCAGCATGATGCCCGAAGTCGATCACCTTGGCCAGTCGCCCATTACCATTCACCCCGACATCACCCACGAAGTCGGTCACCTCGGTACAACTACCGAAGTCATTCGCCAAGACACGTACGCGTGGCCGAACGGGACCGAAGAGAGGAAAGACGGAGTCGATCCCCTCATAAGAGAAACGATAGATGTCGCTTTCGGTCTCCCACCCCTCCTGAGAGAGATGACAACGAACTCCTGGGATTTGACCGACATGGACGGATCATCTCCCATTTTTCCAGAGAAATCCTGGATACACCCCTGCCGCAGCGATATCGAGCACCCAACATCGCCGCCTATGACGGTCTAAGAGATCCCTCAGATTTCATTTTTGCCTATACTACTAACATGGCAAATCGGGGATGGAAGATTTTCACATGTACAAGATCTTCCCAGAGTCTTTGGTCTCCAACGCCCGCTTGGTTCACTCACTTCACGAAACAACATACATAGCTTGAGATCTCATGGATCAATTCAAGTGGCGCTTCTATCAAAGATACCACCTCGAAAGAACCTTCATCCGACCTACTCACCATCCGCCAGTGCGAGGCAGAGGCGATGTCAAACTTAGTCTCATGGTTCATTAAAGAATCCTCAAGATCGATGAGAACAACGACCTCTACATCATCAATGCATTCAAAATGGGGTCCGACCGGCGCATTAAACAAAGAAATCACCAGGGAGAAACTAAAGGCGACGAGTAGCCTTTGGACCTTGGTAGATAACTATGTCGAAGGGACGAGTCGGATCGTAAAGAGAGAGACATGGGACGGACGGAAAATCGAGAAGAAGCGGATGATCGGGAAGAGACACCGATCGTCAAGTGCCTTGATAGAATCAAAAGGCCCAATGGAGTCTAGGGCGGGACCTCGGCCAAATCCGGCAACAACCACCATAATCAAGCTCAAGTCGAGGCGAGATATTCGAACTCCACACCGAGCTCTTCCGAAACCACCTCCCATGAAAGGAGGATCGAAGAAGAAATCAAAGGACAAGTATTGTGACTACCACCAGGGGTATGGTCACAATACCGACAACTGCAGAACTCGAGCTCGGAGATAGACGAGCTCGTTAAAAAGCGTGCTTAAGAAATACCTCGACCGCACCACAACGGGTCGGGAAGCAAAAAGCGAGGGAAATAATGGAGGTGGTAACAATTGTGGGCGGACCTCGAAGATGATGCACCCGACGATGGCGAGGACGACGGCTCACCCAACGCAATGGAACAAGTCTACGCCATCACCGGCTTCCCATGGGTGCAGCGAGGTCGTCGCGAACCAAGCTCGGAGATCGATCCCAGGAGCAAAAACAAGCGACTTCGGGACGATGAGGCGTCGTGTTTTCAATAGTGACCCGGTACCCAAGATCATGACCCGTCAAGATGCTATTACCATACAAGCCGTGGTGGGTAACAAAACGTCCACGGGGTCTACATCGACGCCGGTGCCTCTCACGACATCATCTTTCAAAATTGCTTGGACAAACTCGAGGTCGGAGGATTCACATTCTTCGGCACCATCTAAACTACGGAGCTTCACTCGGGAGGCGTCTGACGAAGAAGCATCATCGCGCTTCCGGTCCTTTGTGGGGCGTCTTCGGGTCGGTCACCAAAGACATTCAGTTCTTCCTTGTCAAGGCTCCTCTCCGTATAACATCATTCTCGGAAGAGGCGGCTCTTTGCCACAAGACCGTCTGCTGGGTCTACCACCTTACCGTCGAGATACCCACCCGGCGGGAGTATTAAGTATCGAGGTGATCGCGATGGCGAAAAGAATGTCCGAGATCTCGACCCAGATGGGGTCTTACCTCGAGCTGGCAATTCTGAGAACCCTCGAAGTTGTCACCGGGATGATCGTGGCGACCTCCAATTATATGACGATCCTTCCAAAGTCGTCGAGTCGGCACTGAGGTCCCACCGACATTCGACGACATGTTATCGACTTACGAGGAATACGGGGCGTGTTCGCATGGTCACCACTCGACATGGCGAGAGTGTCACCGAGCTCATCACTCGTCGACTCAACATCGATCCGGCTACCAAACCAATTCGACAAAGAAGGGTGTTTGCGGCGGCGCACAAGGTGATAAGGGACGAAGTGACCCGACTCAGGAAGCAGATCTGTTCGAGGTCAAGTATCGACTGGATGGCTAATCCGTCATAGTTCGAAAGCCGGGAGGGTTGGCGCATGTGTGTCGACTATATCGACTGAATAAACACCGCCCAGGATTGTTATCCTCCCGATATCGATAAGAAGGTGGAGGCATTGGTGGCCATGAGATCTTGATTTCTGGATCTATATAAGGATATCACCAAGTCTTGATGAGCGAGAAGATGCTCCAAAACGGCATTCATCAACGACGGTGTCTTCGCATACACGAAAAATGCCTTTTGGATTGAAAAGCGGAGCTACCTACCAGCGAATGGTGGGCCTTAATATTCAAAGACCACATAGGAAAGATCGTCGAGATCTCTTGTTTAGTATAATTTGTGCTGATTTTTGGTGTTGTTTTACATGTCGTTTTCAATGGTTTTTCCTATTTATGCCGTTGGTTTGATTAATATTTATCGACTCGGACTTACTTCATTTGTTTCGATGTTTTGTAGAAAAACGACATTAAAGTAGGAGAAATTGGATCTGCCAAGGATCAAGTATTTTGAAGAGCATCGCGATAGGAGTTCATAGGAGAAAGCGGATCGCAATTCGGAGATCGGACGAGAGAAGCGGGCGAACGTCAAAGTCGCGCACGACTCATGTCGCGCATCAGCCATGCCAGGTCGGTGCCCCGCGCTCGGCGGCGCCTATCGCCAGCTGCTCGGCAGCCAGGGCCTCGCCACCCGTCGCACCCCCGGCTCGACCCGTAGCACCCGTAGCGCGCCCACACTCCGTCCGTGGCGGCGGCGCCGCGCCACGCGACGCGTTCCTCCCCAAGCGCGCGTTCACTCTCTTCAACCGGCGCTGTCTCTCAGCGCCCGCCTAGCGCCATTCCTTCGCCCGCGTGCCTCACCCCAGCGCCTATCCATCCGGTGCTGTGTCTCCAACACGCGCGTAGCCATCCCAGCGCACGCGGACTTCCATCCGGCGCTTGGTCCGCTTGGCTCGCCCGTGAGTCTCGCGCTGCACTCCGCGCGTCCGGCGCTTGATGTCCAGCCGGCGCTGGACGTGTCTCCAGAAACTTGGCGCATCCGGTCTTTGGGTCTTGAGGCTGTTACGTCCGAGAACTCCTCGCGTCCGTGGCTGAGGAGTGAATTTTAGTTCGCTATAAATATAGATTTAACTTGAAAACCTAGCTCCTCATATTTTCACATTCTCGCACGCACGCATTCTCGTTCTTTTCCATTTCTTTTCTTTTCATTTTCTTTCCTTTTAATTCTTGCACTTTGGATTAACAATTGGGATTATGCGATTCGGATTTTGGAAGGCAATTTAATACATGAATGGTTGTAAGTTTTACCGGTTTTGATTAGTCTATGTAATTGGGATTGGATTAATTTCTATCATGAGATAAATTATCGAATTGTTGGGAAATATATGTTTAATTGTTCTTATCTTGAATCGTGATTTTGGGTTGATGATTTGCGATTCCTCGTCCGTATAAATTGTTTATTTATGATCTTCATGCATGGTGTTCGAAAGAATAGTGTAGGTTGATTGTATGCTTATGTTTGATTATAAAAGAAATGCGAGAGCGATTTATATTAAATATAAGTTTGACAATGAAAGTGATTGAGAGATTGGTTTGTTGTTGAATAAATGATATATGTGGTTAGGGTTTTGCTATCGTGTGCCTTGCGATAAAATATCCTTAAGTAGTTGATGGTTGGTTGATTGAGAGATCCCTATCATTAAGTTTGAGTCTAACGTTAGCGTGTCGAGAGATTAGTTAGTGTTGACCGTTTGGTGAGTGGCGTGGGTGTTCTATGCATTGTGTACAGTCCTTGATTCATTAATAGCGAGGATAGATTGAACCACAGAACACCGTCTCCAATTACATATGTCATCGATTCTATTGTTGTCCAAGTGCATCCGCTTTCCTGTTTTATTTTATTTTCCTGCTTCGTCCTTTCCGTGACCCCTCTTTATGTTAGGGCGTTAGTTTTCTTTTCTATACATGTTTGACATAAAACCGTAGCCATTAAGCGCTTCCTCGAGAGATTCGACTTGGGTCGACCTTACCGCTCTATAGGGACCTCGTGCTATGCGGCGTGAAAAGAACAATTTGGTCGGAACAAATTTTGGCGGATTGCGGGAAGACTTTAGGCTTTAGGCTTTGTGTTATTTGTTTTCGTGTTTCCTTTTGTTTTGTTTCTTCCGTGTTTCTTCTTTTTATTTATTTCTTTTCTTTGTTTCTATTTTCTCCAAGCGGTGCACTGTGATCTTGTTTTGTAGTTGGTGTGCATTAATGCGGGGTTACCGCGATACGAATATGGTCGGTGAGCATCAAGCCTATGATCCCTACTGGAGCATCCTCGAGTTCTTCATATAGTCGGACTTTTCTTCCAACAACGGTAGGTAGGCCAGACATTGGAGGATTCATTGCAAGCATTCATTCGAGGCGAGTCGGCCGATGAAGCGACCGGTGAAGCCGACATTGGAGGAGTCGTTGAAAGCGTTCATTCAAGCGAGTCGGTCGGTGAAACCACAAAGGTTCGAGATTTTGGAAATATCTATCGGCGTTTAGAGACTCGAAGTCGATCGGTTAGCGGGATAGTGGAAGAATTGGTCCACAACCAAAGAGTGGAAGAGATGCGAGACAATTGGAGCAAACTTCTTCTATCATAGTTTATGAAGATGATGAAGTTGAGGGAGAATCGAGGAAGATGATGAAAGTGAAGAGTCGAGGTTTCATCAAACCGCGACTAACCATGAACAACCTGATATCTTCCCGAACCGGTTAGAGAAGGAAGAGATGACATATGTACAGGTAGCGTCTATAATTTTTCAACATCTAATTCTCCAAAGTATTGTGCTTTTGGGTTGAAGTTATCTATTTTGCTTTGAAGAATAGGATGTTTGATTTGAACTTAATTAATTAGTTAATTGCTACCTTAAGCATCCTTTGTGCTTACAATATTACTCTTGATGCTCGGTTGAGATGGTATTCCTGCAAGTGAAGGATTATGGATAGTCCGATTTTCATTGGTGGAGCTCGTACCATTGAAGCAGGCGCTACGTGGGAAGCAACCACGAGTTTTCTTGTTCTTGTTTTGTTTTGTTTTCTTTTGGTTTTGCTTGTGTTTGTGTTTCGTCTTTGTTTTGGTTTGTGTGGTGCGAGTTTGGTGTTTATCATTCTTGAGTTACGGGACATTTTAATCCGTGTGGTGGCCGTGATGCTCCAACTCTACAAGCGCACTACGTCTATTATTGGGAAGTATCATCCTCTATGGCCTTTTGTATTATTAATGTTTGGAGCCTTGGGGACGGTGCTCGGATTAAAATGTGGGGATGATTATTCATTTTAATGTCGTCCCTTATTTATTGTATGCTTGGTGATGTGCATCTATGCTTATTTTGATTTCTTAGAATCAAGTATTGTATATCTGAGTAAGTCGGGATGTTGATTTGTGCAACTAAGCTACGTGGTATTGGTTAAACTGCTTTTTAATTTCCGAAACTTACGGTGGTATATGATTCGAGTGTAATGTGAATTGGCGAGATTGTGATTGATAGAAAATGAATAGGGAGAATTGATGTGATTTATCCGGCTAATGTTAGGGGTAGTGTTAACATTGTGGTTACCTATATACTTGTTTCATCTATTGATTATTAAAAAAATGTGTGAAAAGAGTAGAAAATGAGATTGTTGAAATGGAGGATGGTATTACATCCTCTTTCTCGTAATTTGAGAAATGGACATGGGAAGCCACGATAGAAACTCGAGTTCATCGAGGTTCACCTTTGAACATTGTTCCAAAATCTGTTAAAACATTCTATGTGCTTAAAAAAGAAACTTGTTGCTAAAGGTGACCACATTATTTAGTTCACCCTAACTAGAGAGTCGGTGCGAGCAAAGATTACCCTTTTATTTATTGAAATCAATTGCCATCTAGATTCATTTCACATTATCTTTGAATGTGTAAACACCAGTGTGGAAAGCGATAAGGTTTGATTGATTAGACTAAGAGTGAAGTTGCATGAATTATCTTCCTATTCTTACTAGTATAGACTTTGCTTGAGGACAAACAAATGAATAAGTGTGGGGGAGTTGTTTAGTATGAATTTGTACTGATTTTTGGTATTGTTTTACATGTCGTTTTCAATGGTTTCCTATTTATCTTTGTTGGTTTGATTAATATTTATCGACTCGGACTTACTTCGTTTATTTGATGTTTTGTAGAAAATGACATTAAAGTAGGAGAAATTGGATCTGCTAAGGATCAAGTATTTTGAAGAGCATCGCGATAGGAGTTCATAAGCGGCGGATACGCAATCGTAGATCGGACGCGAGAAGCGGGCGAACGTCAAAGTCGCCACGACTCCCGTCGCCGCATCAGCCATGCCAAGGTCGGCGCCCGCGCGCAAAAGCCAATGTCATTGCCGCCCCGCGTGCTCGGCCAGGCGCCCATCGCCCGTCGCTTTCGGCAGCCCAGCCTCCTCGCCACCCGCCGCACACCCGGCGTTGACCCATAGCGCCCGCTCCGTCTGGCCCGGCGGCGCGCCCGCCGCAGCGATCGTTCCTTCCCAGCGCGTTCACCCTCTTCAACCGGCGCTGTCTCTCGGCGCCCGCCTAACGCCATTCCTTCGCCAGCGTGCCTCACCCGGCCTATCCATCCGGTGGCTGCATGTCTCCCAACAGCGTAGCCATCAGCGCCTGCGGACTTCCATCGGCGCTTGGTCCGCTTGGCTCGCCCGTGAGTCTCGCGCTGCACTCCAGCGTCCGGCGCTTGATGTCGGCCGGCGGGCGGGCGTGTCTCAGAAACTTAGGCGTCGTGACTGTGCTCCGTCCGTATTTGTGGTGAGGTACATTACGTCGAGAAACTCCTCGCGTCCGTGACTGCGTCGCGTCCGACCTTTGGGGTGAATTTTAATCCACTATAAATATAGATTTAACTGAAAACCACAGCTCCCTCATATTTTCACATTCTCGCATACGCATTCTCGTTCTTTCCTTTTCTTTTCTTTTCCTTTTCTTTCCTTTTAATTCTTGCACTTTGGATTAACAATTGGGATTATGCGATTCGGATTTTGGAAGGCAATTTGTCTATGAATGGTTGCAAGTTTTTGGTTTTGATTATGTCTAGGTAATTGGGATTGGATTAATTTCTATCATGAGATAAATTATCAATTGTTGGGAAATATATGTTTAATTGTTCTTATCTTGAATCGTGATTGTTGGATTGATGATTTGCGATTCCTCGTCCATTATAAATTGTTTATTTATGATCTTCATGCATGGTGTTCGAAAGAATAGTGTAGGTTGATTGTATGCTTATGTTTGATTATAAAGATATCGAGAGCATATTTATATTAAATATAAGTTTGACATTAAAGTGATCGAGAGATTGGTTTGTTGTTGAATAAATGATATATGTGGTTAGGGTTTTGCTATCGTGTGCCTTGCAATAAAATATCATTAGTAGTTGATGGTTGGTTGATTGAGAGATCCTATCATTAAGTTCGAGTCTAACGTTAGCGTGTCGAGAGATTAGTTAGTGTTGACCGTTTGGTGAGGCGTGGGTGTTCTATGCATTGTGTAGCGGTCCTTGATTCATTAATAGCGAGGATAGATTCGAACCCTAGAACACCGTCTCCAATTCCGTGTGTCTGTCGATTCCTATTGTTGTCGAAGTCGTCCAGCTTTCCTGCTTTATTTTATTTTCCGCTTTCGTCCTTTCGTGTGACCCCTTTATTTTAGGACGTTAGTTTTCTTTTACTTACGTGTTTGACATAAAACCATAGCCTGTTAAGCCTTCCTCGAGAGATTCGACTTGGGTCGACCTTACATTCTATAGGGACCTCGTCTATTGCGGTTGAAAAGAACAATTTGGTGAAACATCTCGTCGGCGACATCGTGGTCAAAAGCAAAAGATGAAAAGTTGTGCGAGGATCTCGGAACTATCCTCCATCTCCTCGGTCGGTCAACCTCGACAACCCTCAAAGTGCCGTTCATGGTAAGCAGGGAAATTCTTGGGATCTTTGGGTTTCTCGAAGGGTTGAAGGCTAATCCCACCAAAGTGAAGATGATACTTGACATGCGAGTGCGAAGACAATTCGTGAGATCCACAAATTCACCGGTTGCTTAGCCTCGGTGGGTTCCTATCCGGTGCCGAAAAACAACTCCTTTTTCAAAATCTTGAGAGAGCCGGTTCGCACAGGGAAGAAGAACACCATATCGCATTCACACAACTAAAGGGTACCTCGCGATCTACCCACATGCGCCCCGAAAAGAAGCGAACTCCTTTCCTTATATCTGGTGCCTCGGATGAAGCAATCGATGCGGTGCTTGTGCGGGATGAGCTCGGACGACAACTTCCTATTACTTCATTAGCGAGAGCTCTCAAAGGACCGGAGACTAGATACACCGACTTGAAAAATAGCGTTGGCTGGTGAGCATGAGCGGCGTCTCAGACCTTATTTTCAAGCCCATTCCATCCGGTACTAAGCGACTTACCCACGAGGCAAGTCTTGTCAAAACAGAATCGTCGGGACGTATCGCTAAGTGGGCCTTTGGGCTCGGCGAGCATGACATCTTATACCCTTGACCGGCCATAAAGGGATAAGCTCGGCGATTTCTGGTAGAAGCCAAGTTTACGAGTCGATCCTACCGTGAGGTCTCTCAGACCTCCGCCCTAACAGGAGGAACACCCTTAATCTACCTAATGGTACATTGGCAAATGTGCGTGAGCGGAGCCTCATGCGAAGCAGGTGGCGGGGCAGGGCATCTTGCTTCTCGGCCGGAAAAACAAGTAGTAACCTATGCACTTGATTATCTTCCCGACTACAAACAACGAGGTGGGTATGAAGCAGCGATCTCGGGACTTCGTCGCAAAAGAATTGAAAGTGGATAATATCCGGATCTTTGGAGATTCCCGGTGGTGGTAAACGGTGAGGCGAAGAGGATAGGATGAAGCAATACCTTGAGAAAGCTAAAGAGATCTTGACTGCTTGGTGTTTCACAATTCACGAATCACGAGGAGAGAATAGCGGTGGCGTCCTCGACAAATTAGCCTCGTCATCAGAATCCACGGTGGAGAAGTTCAATCCGAGTATCGAGGCCCCGCATCGGCATCATCACGAGACCGAACGGCCGGATGACTCCTATAAGGGCATACACGAAAGAAGGCGTGCTACTGCGGGATAAACGAAGCGAAAAATATTGGTCAGTCCCAAAGATACCTTATTCGTGAAGAACTCTCTATAAAATCCTACCTCCGACCCACTCACGAGATGCCTTGGGCGGAAGAGGCGGACTATGTATTTAGAAATTCACATGGGATCTTATGGAAGCCACGGCGGATCACAGCTCTCTCAAAAGCGTTGAGGTCGGGATATTATTGGTCCACCCTCGTCCTAGATTCGGCCGAGCTTGTCGAGAAGTGTCAGGAAGTGCCGACTTCACGCCACGGTCAGCTACCTACCTCAAGCCGACCTCGGTAGCCTACAAAGTTCATGGCCTTTTATGCGGTGGGAATCGACATCGTTGGTCCCTTCGACGAAACACGGGGACAACTTGGTATTTGGTTGTAGCCATAGACTACTTCACAAAATGGGTTGAGCGGAGCCTCTTTCAAACCTCACAAGCAAAAGTTGAACTTTGTTTGGAAAATATAGTTTGCCGCTTGGCCACCATATCTTGATCTCGGACAACGGCACCCGATTCGTGACAAAATTTCAAAGAATGGTGTGAAGAGCTCCGGATCAAGCGGCGATTCTCTCGGTTGCACACCCACGGGCCAGCGGTCGGACCAAGTGACGAATCGTCGATCGTTAAGGATTGAGAAATAGGCTAGATCGAGCTAAAGGGAATTGGGTTGAAAATCTCCCTCAAGTCCTCAGGTCATCTGAGCGACACCTCGGACTTCCACGGTGAAACACCCTTGACAGTCTACGGTGCCGGTACATGTATACCGGTGAGATCGGTGCCCCAACCGAAGAACTCTTAACTTTGCGAGCATGGCAGCGAGGAGGACCTCTGAACCAATCTCGATGCCCTAGAGGAAAAAGTGAGCTCGCTTTCATCAATGAAGCCAAATACAAATGCCAGTAGCAAAGTACTACAACGGAGGGTGAAAGCCTCCACACTCCATGTGGGCGACCTCGTCCTGGAACAATGAAGCTAGTAAAGCCGGCGCCTTAAT
This sequence comes from Salvia rosmarinus, assembly GCA_036937905.1. Classification (NCBI taxonomy): domain Eukaryota; kingdom Viridiplantae; phylum Streptophyta; class Magnoliopsida; order Lamiales; family Lamiaceae; genus Salvia; species Salvia rosmarinus. The sequence continues at coordinate 21,995,419 of CM072815.1, read as the reverse complement.
AAGTTGGATCCACATGGGAAGACCCATCTGCATCCACGAGGACCTCGGCAAAGGGCCTATAAGCTTGCTCGCTATCAGATGCACTTATCCCCGAACTGGCATATTACTCACTTGAGGAGGTACTTTACATAGTTTTCATTTCACGTCGGCATTATGTTAGCCTTCTTTCTATTCTTTTCAAGGCGATGTCATTTACTTATCAATAAAGCGTCTTTTTATTATGAGTGGATTACTTCCTCCCATCTTATATCTATGTGAAAACCGTTCTCACCTCGGGTGAAACACAACTTACCTTGAGGGCCGCCACTTGCGGATGAAAACTATAATGCGGGGTATTCAAACTAAGCGCTGCGAGACCACCCCATCGATGTTCTCGACAAACAAGGCAAGCACATATAGATTACTCATTAATTTGAACATCTACGTGCAAGCACATACAGATTACTCATTAATTTGAACATCTACGTGCAACGGCGTCCAATCGGAACTTCGTACAATTTATACCTCTTTATTGGGAAGATATACACTTGATACAAAGTCTAAATATATTTATGACAAAACCAAGTACACTTGATTTTAATGTCTAAATATGACAAAACCAAGTCCACTTGATGCAAGTCTAAATACATTTCGACTAAAACCAGTTCTAAGCTATATACATGTTACTCGAATTACATTGCCTTTCATGAAGACTCACTAAAGCTACACGATTCGAAACAAAATCCACAGGCGACGATGAATACCGGAATGAACTCGGTGCCTTCAACCCGATCGACAAGATTGGCGTCGCCACGACCTACTCAGAGGCTCTTTGAGTGGCGAAGAGGCTCGACACGAGAGGATACTATTGGGGCGGTGAACTCTGCCTCTTGACCTCGACATCACGCGATTACTACGACCTCGCCCTCGACGACATCCTTTCCGTCGAGCTCCGACAATGGAGACCGACCACGAGATGACATTCTGTCGCATCCGAACCCGTCGGTCGAGCACCTCGGCATGGTCCATGTAGCCACCACCCTTGACTTCTTCAATCCTCGCCGGTTGGAGCATGGCTGCGTGGCTCGGGCATGCGTCGCTTGCGACGACCTCATAAAGTGGAGGCATTTGACCGACTCTTGAGGCGATCTTTAAAACTCTTCTTTGTTGGGCCCTCGCCGTCCCCGATACCATGCCCTCGGCTAGCGGCAGTTGAGCTCGGTCGCCGGCCTCGGATATGGTAATACCACGGATCGGCGGATCGCGCCTCATACTCAACATGCTCTTGACGATCGCGCCAACTTCTCTTGGGCGATTCAGCTGCTCTTCACATTGTATCAAGCGCCTTGAAGGCCATCGGTGAAACATCCACCTACGGACCTCAAGATTGATAATCTTGACTTTAAGGCTTCATTATGCACGAGGCGGGTCGCCTCGCGTTTTGAAACACGAAGGCTGCTTTTCGATCCGGTGGCGGCGATGCTACCAACCCAGCAATTCTACTATTCATATTATGCGAGGTTTGAGTCATTTCGGCGAGCGGCCCTCGAACATCACCTCTTCATCCTTCCGGCAAGGGCACCTCGACCTATTTCAACTTGGTCAAAGATCGTGATCTAGCCCAATGTATCGAAGGGCGATTGCTAAAGCAAGAAACAACACATTCATTTCAAAAGATGCATTTATCATTTATAAGTGGGAGTTTGTACAAAGCTCGGGATCTAATGATCCTCGCGGATCAAACTATTACAAAGGTCAGCTATCGCGACCCTAAATCTAAGTGCGGATTAACGGGGACTATAACTCTAAGCAGGATAAAAATACAAGGAGACTCTTTTAACAATAAGCGTAATACATATGTCATTTATGTTTTGGACTATATTACATAATTTGGGGTTCTTGCAGTTGGAAAACATGTGATATGTACATATGACGATGTACTATCAAGGTATAAACATTTGGACAATATTCCTATTGCTCAACAACTGCTCCATCCATCATCTGCTCCAACTTTGCACATTTAAAAACAAACATGCGGTGAGTACAAGAGTGCCTCGGTGGACTCATGCAAAACATTTTATCATTTGTAGATTACCTTTGCCACATCATGGTAAGACACAAGGGTTTTAGTTGAAATGCGCATGCTTACTAAAAGATTTTCATCATTTCTCAAAATCATCGCTTTGGCCGTACATTTTACGGTGTGTATGATCCATATCCCTTAACATCCTTTAGTCGTATCATCATAGTCGAACATCGTGAAGGAGGCCTCCTCTGACGCGTGACCGACCGTGAATTGTCCTTACTGCACGATCGCCTTAGTGTACACGTTAATCTAGCGGTATTGTCCTTGGCATAGGATCCGATATCGATTTTCATTCATAAGTTGGGGCGACCCACAACATTCATAACATTTCATAACATCTCAAAACATCTCATGGATAGGATACATACACAAAACAAAAATATTTTTGGCGGGTAATCTTGTAAACATTTTATCAGCAGTTGAAATAAGCATCGTAATTAAATATTTGAAGCATTATATTTTTAGTAGAGTAAAGCCCACACGGACTATTGTTCGTCTTAAACTTGAGTATTCCTCAGCGTCAGGCCGTCGGCGTCGCGTCCGCGCTTACGTAAAATGATGTTTTGAGTACGTGGTTCGCGTTTCGAGACTCTCAAAGTCTAGAATAAACTTGATATTCTATATCGGTATAAAGCTGAATTCCTTAATGAATTGATCGCTTTTCAATTCGTATTTCAATTGAATAGTTCTCGTTCTTGAGACACGTTCAACCGTATCGTTTAACCTTTACGGTTTAAGCGTTTGGCGTATTATCGTTTCTCGATATAAGGTTTCAATTATGAAATCTTTTCTTACTAATGAGGTTTCTTACCTAATTAGTACACCTTACCGTATTAGCGTATTTATCGAGCGTGTTTAAATGCGTTGACTTTAAAAGTCGACAATTTTGACCTTCGATAGTAATTTCTTACTAATTCGTGTTATAAATCGATTTCCAATCGATTTCTTTTCAAAAGTCTAATTCTCGATTTATCCGTAAATCGATGAACTTTATTAATGTTTTTCTTAAATATTAATCCATTTATCCATAAATCCTTATTATTCATTTATAACGTTATTAAATATAACGTTTCGTTATAAACATAGTGATCTACTTTTATAAAATTTTATAAATCCCAAATATGTCCAAAATAATATTTAGACATATAATATATTATTACTCTTAATTAGAAAGGATTTAAAATCCTTATAATTCCTTTAATGCTCTCGGTAATCCTTAAAATTATCAATGATTTCCAAAAATTTCTAAATTCATATAGTGTATTATTATACACTTATGGTCATTAATATGTATTAATATCATCCATATAACAATCGATCATCACCCTATTCACATAAGGCATATTTCACCTAGGGGTTCCAACATTAGTCAAATTTTCAAGTGTTTAATTTCAATAAAGCAGTTTGAAACAACCCAGTGACGTACTTTGACGATTCATAACTTTCGATTCAGAATACGTGTGGTCGCACAAGATACATTCTGGAAACCTATAAACATGTACTACAAGTTCTAAGAAGAATTAAATCCAAAAGAGTCGTGGTTCTGGAGATATAGGGTCTCAAAGTGGGCAACTCAATGACTTCTATACTTTGAAATTTTTGAATTTCGAGTTTTAGCTTAACGACGAGGGGTTTTGCGAGGCCCGTAACTTTTGACTCACAATGCCAAAATGGCTGCAGGCTACCAATTTCGAAACCTTGTAACAAAAATACATATTTCATGCAGACCATACTGGAAAATATCGTATCGAGAAATACATAAGTTCAAAGTTGACTAGTTGAAATGAGCGGTTTCAGTAGGTGACTTTGGGTCGATGAAAGGTATACCTATAAAACATGGTTTGGGATCAAACTTTCCAGATCATAACTAGACATGGTGAGTAACATTTCTTATGAAGAAACCCAAGTCAAATCGGACTACAAACGGCTTGAACATCTCACGTAAAGTCATACTCGAACAGACTATTACATGGAAAAATTCACTAAGGCAGTTTGTCCAAAAAAGCTTACTGTAATGTATCAACTTCAAAAATTCACCGTGAGTTCATTATAAGGAATATGGGAATGCAAGCAATCATATTGAAAAGCCACTTAAGTCTAGTTTAATCCAGAAAAAGCCTCACTCAATAATTCACAAAATATTGGGAGATAAAAATATTTTACCACAAGCTATCGCTACAGTGACAGTTTTGTGCAGTTAGCTTGTAAAATCTGGAATAAATAGTAAAATTTTTTAGAAAATTCTGAAAATTTTCATACATCTTTTAGACATGCTGAATTATTCTTATGCCAAATTTTAGAGTTTTACCATTAGCCAAACTTGGAAAAAAGATTATGAACCTTGGGTGATGAACATGGCAAATTTCACAGTTTTGTGCAGTGGTTTTGAAAAGTACAAATAAAATAGTAAAACACATCAGATCGACTTGAAATTTTACACATATATACTATTCATGCTTAATGTAAACATAATTAAATTTCACCTTCATCTGACCACTGCAACTTAGTCAAATAAATTCCACAATCTACTATTCGTGCAGCAACTTCTAGTTTTCAGTTTAGTTATGGTGGAAAAAGGGTCTCCATTGTAGGAGATGGAGTGAGGAGAGGAGAGGAGGAAGGGGACGACTGCAATCTGAATTTGGGGGGTTGTGTGGTGGTAGAGAGGTGGGATGGTTGCTTAGGGGTGACAAGTGTTGTCTCATGGCCTTGCATGGGTGATACTTGTCTTCACATGTACACACACCTATTATACTATACACCCACACACATATGCACGAAATTGTGCACATATATATATATATATCAGATTTTAATAGTGTAGTTAGGTTATAATTAATCCCATATCACTTAGATACATGTAATAGAAAAAATCAACAAGATAAACTTGTACACATATGTGTATAGTTTTCGGCTATTACATTACCAATGGGTCCAATTTTATTTTCCATGCCAAACATTGATATATGTTATAACATATAGTTTAGATGATAAATAATATCATAGGATAAATTTATGGTATCATTTTCTGCGATAAAAATCGAGTTCAAAAATTAGGGTTTCGAACGTTTGAAAAATTGGTCACTATCAAATCTTGATGATCTAGCATTTATTTAATGCTAAATAATACTCTAATTACATATAATAATCATAGGAATTTAATTTCTATAATTCCTTGATCATTAAATTAAGCTTTTCATTTAGTCACTAAGCGTTAACGTTTGAAAGCGTTGCAACGTTCATTATTGACTCATCTCGAAAGGTTTTAATAAAGTCGTAATCACTTTATTAAAATATTCCATTAACAATGGAATTTAATTCTAAGCAATTGTAGAAAATTTCATGAAATTTTAACTTTCGATCTGCGATCGGCGTTAAAATATCTTTGATAAACTTTATAACATTCTATTCTTTGATTCACAAATCTCGGTGAATATAAAATAGAATTCATTCCTTAAGTAAATAATCGAAATCATTATTCGATATCTTATGGATTGAATCATCTCGTGAATTTCTAATTTACGGGTTTTAAATAGCGTAATTAGGCGTCTAATTACGGGGTATTACATCTAACCCTTAAAAGAAATTTCGTCCCGAAATTTGCATACCTCATAAAGTATGGGTATCTTAACATCATAACATCATAACTTTCCACGTGCTTTCATTTTGTCCATGGTTTTCATTGGATTTTCATTAAAGACCCAAACTTGCTTCTTTAATCGTTGAATAAATGCGATCAAATTTGTCGAGATTTTCATCATAACTCATCTGAGTCAAAGGTCACGTCATCATGTTGGTTTCACGAGGTGGGTCATTTTCGTATTTCCTTAACTACGACACGTGGAAAAACATTTCGTACTTTCCCCCAAATGTGGTGGAAGTACCAAGCTATAAACTACTAGGCCTATCATTGCTAGGAGCTCGTAAGGTCTATAAAGCGTGATCTCAACATTCTTGTATCTAAACTTATAATTCCTCTAGATGGAGAAATCTTAAGAAACTTTAATTCCGCATTCAAGAATGCGGTTCGGGTTCTGGCATACCGGTAAGACTTTTATACATCTGAGCTTTCTTATTCTTTGCCTCGTTGGCGAGATATCTTGTCGTTTCATTTACAACATCAGGACTTTATACCTTTGCTCACCTACTTTGTTACAATAAAGTGGTGGTCGATACTTCTTTTGTGTCGCCTCATAAGGCTACATTGATCGTTATTTGGTAGCTATGGTCGTCGTAAACTTACCAAGTGGTGCAATCGTTCTCACTTGCATCTTGGTTTAACACTTATGTTCTATCGTATCCTTAAGCGTTCATACTGTCGCTTTCGATTGTCTATACATGCGTGAGTGGACATCTATGTTAAGGCAACCTCGTATCTAACTCGCTTTTGTGAGTTAGTTAAAATCTAGGGTACTCTTGAAGTCTCTATCTGGTGATAGGTTTGGTACTCCTTGTAAATATCGATTTCCTTTATATACGGTGAGCTAACTTATCGGATCTATGAGTCATACGAATAGAGCAGAGACAAAACATAATTGGCGAGTCGATCCACTACTAGCCATATAGTAGTGCGACTTCTTTATGACTTTGGTAAAATCATCATAAGATCTATTTCTATATCATTCTATTTTCATTCGTGTAGTTCTAGAGATTATACTCTCTTATAAGGCCTACGATACAATGCCTTTACTTATTGGTAACGAGACACTTTGCTCGACAATATGGTTATATCTCATTTCATTCCTTGCTATCTAACTTTTCTCGTAAATCATAATACATCTTAATAATGTGCGGTTGGCGGTATGAGAAGGATCATGAAATTCATTTTTGGTTTCATTTCTAAGCTTATTATTGCTTGGAAATATATGTATATATCTTTTTTTTTTTAGACAATATAACATTTTCCAACGCTCCTTAAAATATCCTTTAGCTCTTCATTCCTTATTTTAATTTGTATTCTATTCCCATCTTCATTCTCTTTTTTTTTTTAGTCATATTTCATCTTGGTTGGGGGAATACTACTTACATTCGTCCCTGATTGCCCGACTATTACTGTTCTCGTTTTCTTAATCTTTCCAATGAGTTTTCCTTTTCTATAAGGACATACCATGATTTAGACTGAATTTTATATCTTAGGCATTAGATTCTACATTACCCTTCCTTAGGTGATTATTTATCACAATTATAATCTTTTCTTGATTAGTGCCGTCTTTCCTATCACGTATCCACGTTTCTTTGCTCGAAGAATAAGTTCAAACTATTGTAAATTGTGAAGGGTTCTTAATTTATTGATATAGGGTGAAATTTCCAAGACTTGGTATTTATACCATCACACTATTCAGTCATGAGTTGGGAAATTATATTCATGTGGCCTAAGTCGTTGTGATGCATAAGTTATTATCGTTCTCATATTAATACATGGTCTTTCTTTCATTAATCCATGTAAATTTTGATTCTATTTTGGGGTAACTATCTTATTGGTCTTGTTACCTTAGAGAGTTCTTAATGGATCTCTAATAGTAGTTAATCAATCTATAAAATTCTGATCTTATTTTAGGTCATTGGCGTCTTTCATCTTTAATTGTTTTGTCCTTTGTCGGTTACATTGTTTTCTTCTAAAGACACTATGTGCACGAGGAATATTTTCTTTTAAGCGAAATTTACAAAGCGCATTTGACAAAATTTGCCCGACTCTTAAAAGTCGTAAAACTGACCCTTCGATTTTGTTTATGTTCTTTCTCGTCCTTTGAATAGATAAGAACATCATCCATGAGGATTGAGATAAAATTATCTAGGTATGTGTGAAACACTAGATTTTGAGGTTCATGAGCAATTTGGTGCATTGGTTAGTCCGAATGGCGTAACTATTATCTCATAGTAACCATATCTTATTCTAACAATTCATTTCCGTATTTGGATACCATTCTTCAAGACCATATAATATTACATCATAATGCCTCAGTGAGGACTTTTCCTACATTACTTACGAGGGTCGGTCTCTTGGTGACCGATTACAAGGCGTCTATTTCTTTTACACTCAAAGTTTTGACACTTTATTAACATATTCACAAAATTTCCAAACTACGTTTATTTTACATATTTTAATCACACCATTTTCATCATAAACTATTATCTGCATATAAGTCTTATATGATCCTAAGATTCTATGTCTTTGAATGACCTTTGTCGGAGTCGTAGTCCTCATTGAAACTTGTCTTTCTCAATCGATTTTGCTTCATACTCACGACGATCATTCTCTTTCGAGAGCCGCGGTCAGTTGCCTCCTCGTTTCTTCTTCAATACTAGAAGTGGGTGTTACTTTTATCGAGAAAGTATGGTTGGGTTGGTAGCGGTAATTCTCCTAATCCGCGAGGCGATAAGATTTTGTCCTTTTGCCGCTTCGTCTCTTTCGGTACCATTGATGGCACGGGGCGTGGGGCGTTTGGAATATTATGGTACAATCGTTCCTTTGTACGCGGTGTAACTTGGAGGTCGAGGACAAGTACTCGTAGGTGTCGTTCCTACGCATTATATGTATCGTGAGCACGTTGACAAATCATGGTAAGTCTGTCCGAGCTTTGGAATTTTATCATGGAGAAATATTCTCTTGATACTTCTTTTGCAAAAATTACGCCAATCATTGGCAAATAGCGAGATCGTCGTTGGGTACCATCCTCGTTTGACACTCTATAGTTACGAGTATCCATCCGAGGTGCAAAAATTTTCTCAAAACTGTTCTAAATTCATTCCTAGTTCATATTAAAAAGAGCCGATCGCTCGTGTGGTAGGGGTGTCTAACGGTTCGGTTTGATTAATCAACCGAATTTCTCGAAAAGTGGGCCAAACCGAACCGTTTTAAATTTTTGGTTAACAAAAACCGATCGGTTCGGGTTGGTTTTGATTAACCAAAAACAATTAAAATTAATTAATAATAAAACAAATAAAATAATAATAAAAACAAATAAAATAATAATTAAAATAAAAAATAATAATTAAAAGCTGAAACTTATTAAAATAGATAAAATATTTAACAATAATTAATAAAGTAATAATTAAAATTGATTTTCATAATTTTAATTAATTAATTAATAATTGAAATAATAATTAAAATAAAAACGGTTTTTTCGATTCTGAACTGTTCGGTTATCAGTTAACCAATAACCGAATTTTTTTCAACTCTGGAACTAAACCGAACCGATAACCAAATTTGTCGGTTTTGATTAACCGAATTTGTCGATTTGGTTCGGTTTGGTTCTAACAAAACCGTTTAGACAATTCTACATGTGAGTTATAACCTTGTAGCCTTGGGTTAACTCCTTTTTTTTTTACTCGTCGGACCCTTTTCTTGCCATCTGTAAACATATAGTTCTAGATGAGTCCGACTTAAATTAAGCAATGGAGGGAATTTTTTAATAAGAAGGATCTCTTAATGAATTATACACCTTAAGGCGTATATAACACATAGACTACTTGTGACACGACTCATGACACTTATCTTGATACTCATTTCGTTTTACATCTTGATCGTATATGTTGCCTTAAAGATATTCGCATAGTGACAATGGATCTTGATATTACGTAGTGTAAAACCTCTAACGAAAAACTAAGCCAGGTCACTAATCACGTGAATGCCGGCCATTTTGAAACTTCTTGTCTCTAAGATTTTATCTACGTTCCACATAGATATGATGATCCAAATCATTGGATAGAACTTTAAGCGATTCTAGGTTCATTACGAGCTTAAGTAACACTTGCGATGGTCATAATTCCGTATAGGTAAGGAGATTTTCATTTCTTGATTCGCTTACCACGAGTTGGGTTCTATCGCTTCTACGCATACTTGTGCGATGTCAGCGAAGCACCTAAATTGAACAAAATCTTATGAGTATTAGAAATTTTCCTCATACCTATTCTCGCCTTTTGGTTACATTTGTTACATTTTCGATCGGGTATAGGCTTTGGTCTACGGTGTTCCGTTTATTCGAGTAAATGTCTATTTCATATGTCATTGTCCTTTCCATTGGACATTATGTTCCTTGCTATGGTCTTACATTGCCTCATTCACCCTATACTTCTCGGGTATCCGTATCGTTATGCTTTTATCAATAGCATTAGTGGTTGAGCCTACATCAACCTATCCTTTAATATTGATATTTTGATAATTAAATCTTATCGTAGAGATCGTCATGTCTCTATTACTATCATTCATTCCTAATCGAGTATGAATGATTTAATTCCCTTTTTCACTTTATCGATCTTAGGAATATATTTCTCATGTATCCTTACTTTAAACTCCTTTCTAGAAATCCTTGTCTTGGCATTTAGTGCCATCGTTTGTAATATCCCATTTTGGATATACGTCATTTCTTCTTAATCTTTTATTGATTCATCGTGCAATTTCGCATAGGATAAAATCCTTTGTCTACTGGGAATGTATTATACTTTTGCCTTGACGTCAAATATCTTTACCATTTTCTCGACATTCCATGATTGCTTCATTCCCATGTCAGAGATACTTAATATCCTACTTCATTGATCGTCACAAAAGTATGAGGGGTAATCTTTTCAATTGGATTTACCTTAAAGCCCCTCAATGTGAATCTCTTTCTGTGTTCTCTTAGATGTATTTCCTTTGCAAGATCTATAGAAGCTATCTTGCTTGTTAACTATTAAGTTACACAAGACAAGCGTTTCGTGTCATTATAACTTAGAGTATTAAGATTTATTTCAAAATAATGAATCTATTTCTTAATCCGTTTCTTTACTTCAAGGGATTTACCTTACTTATCGAAGTCATAACATCTCTGAGGCTTATATCATATCATGAACTATCTAATTGTATAGCTCATAATTTCTTCTGCTATTTTTGACTTTTGTCCTTTTTCTTAAGCATGGTATCTGAAAGTAATCTTACTTTCGTTATACTTCGGTTCCCACTTTCTGGACTAGAACCGTTATCATTGTTATATAGCTTGGTAGGGTAGTACATTCGTACTCCATAACTTAAATTCTAAGCATCTTATTTCCATGTCTTGGCCTTGGAGACATTTTCTCCATACTTGGCTTACATTCTAGGGCTATCCTAGTCACTCACACAATCTCGGGGTTATGATTTCTCAATCTCATTATCATTTGTTTAACCAAGTTTCAATTACTTGGAATCGATTATGCTCAAGCATAATCTCATTAACAGGTATAAGGCGAGATTTATTTCACGAGATGCTATCATTTCTTCATATATATATTCTTTGAAAAGAATATCTTGCATGCATCTTTATTCTTTTAAGCGTGTCTAACCTACTAGCGAGGTTTCAAGGATATCCAACTATCTTAAAGATAAGTTGTAATCGCTCTCGTCATGACATAATAAGGGAAATTCATATCCCATGATATCATATACTTTTCTTTGCTTTTATTCTTGCATTCAATGCTAAAGGGTATCTTATTCATAACCTTGTTATCATAATATCATATGAAGGCATAACTTCACCGTCAATCTTTGTAAAGCCCATCAAAGGTCATCACATCCGTGTGTATCATAGGAAAATAAATATCTCGTCTCATCGAAATTTTCTTTACATCATAATTTCTTGATGACTCTCACTTCTTCGATGCGAAACTTTTGGGTGACTAAGATAAGTCGACCTATTTCATATCGATATTAATCGCTTTACTAATTCGCTCTTGGGTGACAAGGTAAGTCGACTTTCATCTTACTTGATGGTTTCAAGAGTCGAGAAGAAATTATCACGACTACTACGGGAGATCTTGTCTCACCCATCAAGATAACATCTTTTCAATGTTTGAATTAATATGCTCTTTGATCAAGAAATAGGGATCTAGGGTCCAGAAGACCGAATGACGACTCTTGAGATTTCTTTGGTCATATGGGCTGGCGGACCGTCACAATTATATTCTCGGTCACATAAGGCTTTGGGTTCAAAGGACACTTTGTAAATTTTTGGGTTTGGAAATTTTCTTGAGAAAAGTGAGAAACTCGAATGAATTCTCAATTGGAACTAGGTCGTAGAGTTAAACTCAGCGACGAAATTGGGTAACAAATAGAATTTTGAAAACTCATATACCCGTAATAGGTCATCAACAAAGTTCTCATGTATGTCAAGGTTCTACTTGTATTACTAAAGAACTTACTTTCTTAGTAACATTCTAGGATTCGTATCATACTATAACGTTCTTACTCTATACAGATCATAGATCTAACTTCAACTGATTCTCGTGAATTCTGGAGTAGGAATCAGGGATTTAGTCCTTCATAAGAAATGAAGTACAGTGCATTAGGAGCACGTAGACGAAAACCGTGCGTAAATCGGAGTTCACACGACCGAGAACGAGTTAAAACAGAATCACTGCGCGGTGAGGAAATTTACACGCGTTCGCGCCGAGGTCATAGCGATGCCGACACCAAGGTCGTGCATGCCGTTACCGATGCCGGTGGTACAGAATATTGCCGACACCGAGGTCGGACAAACTACCCAGTCGACATGTCAAAGCGATGTTATAAATGCAGATTTGAAGTCGACGATCGCATGCGATGTCGAAGCCGAGGTCGTACATGTCGAGTCGAATAATTTCGTATAAATCTTTCACTTTTCTTCACTCAAGATGGAATGAAGTTCTCAAATCCATCACTAATCTTGTTCTTGTAATTGAAGGAAATTCTTACTTCTATGTGTTCTTTCGTAAAAGGGATCATGTGTCTATAAAGTCATGTTACATTGAACTAGCATGCTCATCATCATAATCAACTTTGAGATTGAAGTAAAACTTGAATATTCTCACGTAGCTCATTTATGCATGACGTATTTCGTTGAATTTAAAGAATTGACATATCATATTGATAAATCAATGTCGAATCTCAATTATTTTAAAACATGAATAATCATAACTTTGTTCATAATAATGAACCCTTATTACATTCCGTAAATTCAAACATTTCATCTTTGGCATATCATGCCCACCGGACTATTGTTAGTCTTAAACTTGAGTATTCCTCAGCGTCCGGCCGTCGGCGTCGCGTCACGCTTTACGTAAAAATGATGTTTTAGTACGTCGTTCGCGTTTCTCGAGACTCTCAAAGTCAGAATAAACTTGATATTCTATATCGGTATAAACTGAATTCCTTAATGAATTCGATCGCTTTTCAATTACGTATTTCAATTGAATAGTTCTCGTTCTTGAGACACGTTCAACCGCATCGTTTTAACCTTTCTGGTTTAAACGTTTGACGATTTATACATTTCTCGATATAAAGTTTCAATTATGAAATATTTTCTTACTAATGAGGTTTCTTACCTAATTAGTACACCTTACGCGTATTAGCGTGTTTATCGAGCGATATTTAGATGCGTTGACTTTAAAAGTCAACAATTTTGACATTCAATAGTAATTTCTTACTAATTCATGTTATAAATCGATTTCCAATCGATTTCTTTTCGAAAAGTCCTAATTCTCTATTTGTCACGTAAATCGATGAACTTTATTAATGTTTTTCTTAAATATTAATCCATTTATCCATAAATCCTTAATATTCATTTATAACGTTATTAAATATAACGTTTCGTTATAAACATAGTGATCTACTTTTATAAAATTTTATAAATCCCAAATATGTCCAAAATAATATTTAGACATATAATATATTATTACTCTTAATTAGAAAGGATTTAAAATCCTTATAATTCCTTTAATGCTCTCGGTAATCCTTAAAATTACCAATGATTTCCAAAAATTTCTAAATTCATATAGTGTATTATTATACACTTATGGTCATTAATATGTATTAATATCATCCATATAACAATCGATCATCACCCTATTCACATAAGGCATATTTCACCTAGGGGGGTTCCAACACTTAGTCAAATTTTCAAGTGTTTAATTTCAGCAAAACAGTTTGAAACAACCCAAGTGACGTACTTTGACGATTCATAACTTTCGATTCAGAATACGTATGGTCGCACAAAGATACATTCTGGAAACCTCTAAACATGTACTACAAGTTCTAAGAATGAATTAATCCAAAAGAGTCGTGGTTCTGGAGATATAGGGTCTCAAAGTGGGCAACTCAAACTGACTTCTATACTTAGAAAATTTTTCAGAATTTTCAGTTTTAGCTTAACGACGAGGGGTTTTATGAGGCCGTAACTTTTGACTCACAATGCCAAAATGGCTGCAAGCAACCAATTTCGAAACCTTGTAACAAGAAATACATATTTCATGCAGACCATACTGGAAAATATCTGACGCATCGAGAAATACATAAGCTCAAAGTTGACTAGTTGGAAATGGACAGTTTCCAGTAGGTGACTTTGGGTCGATGAAAGGTATACCTATAAAACTTGGTTTGAGATCAAACTTTCCAGATCATAACTAGACATGGTGAGGAACATTTCTTATGAAGAAACCCAAGTCCAAATCGGACTACAAATGGCTTGAACATCTCACGTAAAAGTCATACTCGAACAGCCTATTATATGGAAAAATTCACTAAGGTAGTTTGTCCAAAAAAGCTTACTGTAATGTATCAACTTCAAAAATTCACCGTGAGTTCATTATAAGGAATATGGGAATGCAACCAATAATATTGAAAATCCACTTAACTCTAGTTTAATCCAGAAAAAGCCTCACTCAATGATTCACAAAAGATTGGGAGATAAAAATATTTTACCACAAGCTATCGCTACAGTGACAGTTTTGTGCAGTTATCTAGTAAAATCTAGAATAAATAGTAAACATTTTTAGAAAATTCTGAAAATTTTCATACATCTTCCAGACATGCTTAATTAATCTTATGCCAAATTTTAGAGTTTTACCATTAGCCAAACTCGGAAAAAAGATTATGAACTTGGGTGATGAACATGGTAAATTTCACAGTTTTGTGCAGTGGTTTTGAAAAATATAAATAAAATAGTAAAACACATCAGATCGACTTGAAATTTTATACATATATACTATTCATGCTTAATATAAACATAATTAAATTTCACCTTCATCTGACCACTGCAACTTAGTCAAATAAATTCCACAATCTACTGTTCGTGCAGCAACTTCCAGTTTTCAGTTTAGTTATGGTGGAAAAAGGGTCTCCATTGTAGGAGATGGAGTGAGGAGAGGAGAGGAGGAAGGGGACGACTGCAATCTGAATTTGGAGGGGGTTGTGTGGTGGTAGAGAGGTGGGGTGGTTGCTTAGGGGTGACAAGTGTTGTTCCATGGCCTTGTATGGGTGATACTTGTCTTCACATGCACACACACCTATTATACTATACACCCACACACATATGCACGAAATTGTGTGCATATATATGTATATATATCAAATTTTAATAGTGTAGTTAGGTTATAATTAATCCCATGTCACTTCGATACATGTAATAGGAAAAATCAACAAGATAAACTTGTACACATAAGTGTATAGTTTTCGGCTATTACATTACCAATGGGTCCAATTTTATTTTCCATGCCAAACATTGATATATGTTATAACATATAGTTTAGATGATAAATAATATCTTAGGATAAATTTATGGCATCATTTTCTGCGATAAAATCGAGTTCGAAAATTAGGGTTTTCGAACGTTTGAAAAATTGGTCACTATCAAATCTTGATGATCTAGCATTGATTTAATGCTAAATAATACTCTAATTACATATAATAATCTTATGAATTTAATTTCTATAATTCCTTGATCATTAAATTAAGCTTTTCATTTAGTCACTAAGCGTTAACGTTTGAAAACGTTGCAAAACGCGTTCATTATTGACTCATCTCGAAAAGGTCGTAATAAAGTCGTAATCACTTTATTAAAATATTCCATTAACAATGGAATTTAATTCTAAGCTTAATTGCTTAGAAAATTTCATCAAATTTTAACTATCGATACGCGATCGACGTTAAAATAATACTGCCGATACACTTTATAACATTCCATTCTTTGATTCACAAATCTCGGTGAATATAAAATAGGAATTCATTCCTTCAAATAATCGAAATCATTATTCGATATCTTATGGATTGAATCATCTCGGTAATTTCTAATTTACGGGTTTTAAATAGCGTAATTAGGCATCTAATTCTGCGGGGTATTACATCAATTGACCTGAGCCTCTTGGCGGGGCTCACTAGAACCTTCCTGCAGGTCCCCCTCAGAAGGAAGCCTCGAGCTCGGCCTAGCGTCACCAGCTTCAGCCCGCACTTCGGCAAGGAGTTTCTGAAGATCGGCATCTTCATCCTCCTTGCATTGGGAGACGACCTCGGCCGTCAGTAGAGAAGTGGAGGCCGCCAAGGTCTCCAGCAGAGGGAAAGACCTCGCCTCGGTAATTATGCGAGCATAGTCTTTCTGCTGCACCTGGGGATTGACCTCGACCCAGCCATGTCTGACCTTGTAGAGTCAGGCATCTCGATGCCAACTCCTCCAGATGGTCGGACACCACCTGTGTCCTGAGCACGGTGACCAGATCCGAGAGGAAGGCGGAGAAGGTCTCTGATTGAATAAGCTCTGCCGCAAAGGCCCTCAAGATCGGGCATTGCCCCGCCACAGGCACCTCTCTCTTCGGCGAACTTCTTCTCGCCTCGCCCACCGACGCCACGCCACGCCGCCTCCCCGTGCTTCCTCGGCTTATCCCGGGCCACCTCCAGGCCCGAGTCTTCCTTCGTATGGCGGCTTGAACGGCCCTCGCGGCCTCAACAGGCCCTCTCTCTCCACAAGATCATATCGAGACGCCGATAATGAGTCCGGCGATCCGTGCGGATCCCCGCCGTCGAGTCGCATCCCGAAAATCACACCGTTAGAAACACATCGCAGAAGGAGATAACAGCGAATACGAAATAAACCTATACATGTGGAAAGGATATAGGGGAGCTTGGAATCGGCACCTCGTACGTAATCCGAGTACGGGTGTCTCCCGCCGAGGTCGGACCTGACCTCGGCTGAGGTGCCGTCACCAACTGGCTGAGGTCGGCCACCGCCAGAGGTGCCTTGCTCGGCTCAATCAACCTCGCCTTCTTTGCCGGCGGCCTCGGGCTCGGCGACTGTGCTGTAGGCGATGAAGCCGCCACCTTCGCTTTCTTACATGCATCGAGCTTCACTACACAATAAGAAGAGGAGTTGATTAGCACAAAGACATCAGAAAAATAAGGAAATAAAGAAAAAGGGGGGTGCCCTCACCCCGATCAGACCCATATCCAGAAGCTTCCGATCTATAAGTGCTCAGCCCGGCATCAACCAGGTCGTCCTCAGTATAGTTACAGGATATTTCACCCAACATATTCAGTTCATCCTCTATAGCACATAGGGCTTTGCACTTAATATCCCTCATCTTACCTATGCACCACTCATACCTTGGTTGACCCTCATTTTCCCGCAAAAAGAAGAACTTCGTTTGCCAATGAGACACCTTCGAGGGGGCAGTCACTTTAAATACTTGCCGAGGTGACAAGTAGTACTGTAGTAACCCGAAAATCTTATAGTAATTATTAAAGCTTAATTAGGTATAATTAAGGGCTTAAAAGCTATTTAAGCTCTAAGAATCTATAAAATTCAAGATAATGAAATATTAATCGGTAAGAATCCGATTAATTTAATATTTGAATATATGAGATTTGAAAATGTAGAGATTTATTAGAAATTAGTTTATTTGCAATAAAAACTGAATTATGTGAATTATTAAGGTATGTTCAAATGAAAAATGCTATTAAATAGAAATTGTGCTAGTAAATGCATTAATTATTTTGCATGTTAATTTCTATATAAAATGAGACAATTATTATTCAAGTTATTAATTTGCTTGAATAAATTATATAGCAATAATTAGTGATAAAAGAATTTATTTATGCAATTTTAGAAAATCTAGAAGTATTATAATAAATAATTGAATTTCAACACATAAAATGATTTAAACTATGCTATATGAATCTAAATTAAATTATGAATATAAGTTGTATTAGATTTTATAATTTATTAGAGATATAATCCTATTAATTAAATTATACTAAGGTATGGAATTAGCAAAGTTAGAGGTGAAATTATAATATTCTTGAAATTAGTGTTTAATTATTTTGAAATTTTAAATAAATGCCCATTAAATTCAAATTCAACATCTAGAACTATAATACATTAATTATATCATCCCCAACCTCAAACTCCCTCCATTTTCGGTCACACACACACACTCACACATAAAAATTTTATTTTCAATTTTAATCCATAACTAAGTGGGAAATTAGTGGAATACTACTCCAAACAAGGTAAATACTTGATTTAACCTAGGTTTTTATGATTTAAATTGATATATATGAAGTTCTATAATCTAGTAATTTTCGAAAATTATGAAGTGTGGATTATGGGTGATTTGTTTAAATTTTGTTATGTTTAATGATTTAAGTATGCTTATTATGCATAATTAACATGTTCTATGGTTTTAATTTTTATTTTACAAAGTTGATGAATTAAAGTTTAGAACAAGAACCCTAATTTTTAGTATGTGAATTATATGTTATAATTTGATTGAATTGAGCTTAGATATATGTTTAGAATTGGATATAAACATCATGTGATCAAAGAAATTAAAAGTTAAATCATGTTTATTAAAACCCTAAAATTTCAAAATCTCATGTGATATGAACTTAATGATTTTGATTTTATTTGATCCATTTGACATGATATTCATGCTTATGGATATAAATAATGCATGAAATGAATTTATGGAATTTAATTCAATTATATACATGATATACTAATTTTCAAAATGAAGGGACTTCATGAACTTTGATTTCTTGATTTTATTTCATGGATTTGAATTGATATTTGTGATCTATGATAAAAATAATTCCTAAGTAGAATTTATGGGAATTTTTGAACATAAATATCAAAAGTTATAAAAATTAAAGTTTAAACTAAAGTTATACTTATAGGTGATATATTTGATCTATGATTGATTAGATCATGAATTTATGATTATTGATGTTAATTGAGTATAATTATATGATATTTGATGTTTAATGGGTTGTAGATATTCAAATATTGAAATATACATATATATACCGAGTTAAATCGTCTTAGGCGATTAACGTTGAATTGGATGATATTACCCATGTATAAGGTTCTTAAGTGTATGTTTGATGATATAATGATGATATTGAGGAGTTTGGGATGATATTAGTGTAGTTTGGTTTATTTGGGCTATACCTATTCTAAACGTTACTCTGCCGAAATTTCGGTAGAATTAGACGTTAGTAAAACAAGTTATATATTAATTGATAATAGTTAACATATATCTAAATTAGAAAGGAAGATTACTAAAGATTTATCATAATCTTTATGTTCTAAGGATCCAGCAAGGAAACCGTAAAGGAAGAAGAAGCGTCGTTAGATTAAACGTCACGAGGTGGTAATGATTCTGAACTTTATTTCAAGCTAAACACATGATATGTTATGAGCTTGATTTCTTGTGAAAACATTTGATCACCACATGATAATCATGTTAAATGTTTTACCACATTGTGGGTATGACGGCAATTACCTATCTGCGGTAGGAAGATGTTAATTATCGCAGCAGGTAGATGGTCGTGAGCTTGCTCATGTAGGCCGCCATGGTACCGGGGAGGAGGCCTACTTCCCTTTACCGAATGACGTAGATAGGGTATGACCGTAGTTGAGATCCTTTGGGACCAACTCGGGTATGTGATGCCGGTATGTTTCAAAATGAATTGTGGTGATATGTTATGAGGATCAATGTTTCTTATGAACTAATAAATTTCTGATTTCTAAAGATTATTTGAAAGAAAAGTTTACTTGAACAAGGTTATAAGTTTTGAATATTATGATAGATTTTACCCAATCGAGTACTTCTAGTACTCACACCCAATAAGTGTTTTATGTTGCAGGTTGAGCATGGAAGAGGTGTGGTCTGGAACTGAGCTGAATTAGTTATTTTGTTTTCTTACTGCGAACTACTGTGGTCGAGTGTCATGTCTTCATACATGACATTCATTAGTCTTCCGCTGTTAACCTTGAGAACGTGAATCTATACTTTTGATAACTTGTAAATATTTTGAAAACTCTTATGTATGTATTTCGAGGTTGTGTTCTCGTTTGTATTGTTGTTGGATATTCTCTCGAGTGCGGTTGGCTTATTTCATTTTCAAGCGTTATGTCATCCGCTTGTTTCAAAACCAAACTCATTAAATCCTTGTTGTTGGAAGATTATTCTTGATTCAACCAAATACGCGGCTTGATTATTTAGTTAAATAACTAATTAAACAAATGGTCGTGACAGAGTGGTATCGAGCATTTGTTCGCTTTGATCCCGTAAATTTTCTTTCTTTGAGCCAACCTCTTTGTAAACCCTCGAGTCATTGTTAAAGGCTCGGTGTTCGATCCATCTCTTCACCAACCGTAAAGTAAGTCATGGCGATGTGTATATTTGAATGAAAGGTGATTATGTTGAACATTATTAGATGGTATGTGTGAAAATAAATGATATGTGATTATGTTTGTTTCTAATTAGTATAAAAGTTATATTTGATTATAGGATGGTACGGAGGTCATGTTGCTCGAAAGAATGTTGATAATAGGCCACCGGATTAGGCGTCGATAGTTTCTTTTCCTTTAGAATCGAGAGAGGCGAGATCGCCATTTGCTCTCAAACAGCTTTATGATGCTTGTGGATATCGCTTTAAAGAGTGCGATGATCGAGTTAGATGGACTTCGCATTGGTTAATGCTTTACCTCCTTCTTGGCGGGATGGGCATCCAAATGGCTTTAATTATGTACATATTAATATGGAGTGCGATCATCGTAATCTTGATCGATTTGTAGATCTTATCAAAAGCGAGATCGAAAAATAGGAGATCCCCCGAGTTACCATATCGTCCTTTTGATCAATTTATTCCAAATAGCTCATCAAATTCTAGATGATTTTCTTCATCCAAAATGGGAGAAATTAAACCTATGTTTCGTGAGGTTGTCATTCCTAGTCCTACTTACGAACTCGCTCGATAGCGATAGTCTTTTTCCTCTTGACCTCGGTGGACCCTAGATGACTTAGATCCGTTTGAATGACCATTTGCACCGAAAACTCCTTCACCACCTTTATCTCCTCTTCCGAAATATCCTTAATCATGTCTTCCACCGAGGTAGCCCAGAATTTGAACAACCACTATCTGTTGGCACTTTTATTTGAGACCTATAGTTGTTGGTGAAATGCCTCTTTATCCGATCCTTCCTTCTTTTGCTGTGAGAGGCCGCCACTCGATCACCGATCATGCTCATACTCCCGAAGATAAAAGGAAGAAGAGCCGGAAGAGGAACCGTAAGAGGACCCCGAGGAAGACCACATGAAGACATAGATAGATAAGAGAAATATGTTTAAAGCTAGGTAGGATAGTTAGAATGGCAAGATGAACTACCACCAAGATCGATGGAACTAACTTATTTTGTAAAGTCCTCATTGAGGCAATTTTCTTGTAACCTATAACATGTTTGCTTATTTTGTTGTTGCTTTGTAAATTATAATATGTCGATATCTTTGTTGTTTCTCGTGTTGTGATTGAATAGTTGGATCCTTAAATCTTGTGATGATTGCACTTTACCATAATTTGAAACCTTATTTCCTTGTTGTGATATCTTATCAATCACGTGACAATAATATTCTTCTTTTGGTATTAGTATGCCTCAAGAAGAAGAAATACAAGTTTGGAAGAAAGAGATAGTGAAGCAACACCTCGTAACTTTCCAAATCGTGAACCCTCTCCACCAAATCGAAAAATTTGAACTCTTTCTTCATTAAACCCACCTAACTTCACGTGAGCTGGTAGTCCCGCCAAGTCAAGAGTGGGTAAGAACTATTGAGAGAATCTTTAAGTTCTTGGAATGCAACGATCAAGAATGTTTCAGTGCATAAATTTCACGATGAAAGGACTGCATGTTTTCCGTGAGGCCGTGCAGAAACCCTCACCCCGAGCAATTGGCGAACTTTACATGGGAATGTTCAAGGAAGAATCAGATGCTAAGTTCATTCCTCGAAGCTATAGGAGGCAGAAGGAAATTGAATTCATGAATTTGAAACAAGGTAATAGGAGTGTGGCGGAGTACGATCGGGAATTCTGCACATTATCCCGATATGCACCTTACAAGGTAGAAACGATGAAAGAATGGCTGAAATGTTTCGTTCTGGATTACGACACTGAACCGAATTATTTTAGTCATTAATCACCCATGTCTTACGCAAAACTCTTAACCGTGCGTTAGACATGGAAATGGAGATTCGAGCTGAAAAGAATGCTGCTGAGACCAATGTTGGTGTACCACAAGGAATTGTACCATCAAAATCCTCCCAAATGGAACAAAGATATAAAGGAAAAAGAAAATGGGAGATGCGAGAAATTCAAGCAAAGACCATTTCAAAGGCAGAGTCTACCAGGCCGAGATCATTCCGATCACCACCACCGACAATCACACTTTTCTCCGAATCGATAAGACCACCCATGTGCCCTCGCAACCGCACACATTTCGGTTTATGTCGGAGTGGAGTAACACTTGCTATTCGTGTGGGCGATGACGGTCACTTTGCTTCGCCTCGTCTGACATGCATGTAATGTGGCGGGAGAGAGAAAGAGGAAAATCTTCTCGACCTGCTCGGGCTGTGAAAGCAATGATAGGATATCCACAACCACCTCTATCAACTTCCTTCACCACCGTGATTGCAACCGCAGAGACTTCACTCAACAGCGACATCTCAATCTCTACAAGTTCAACCCCAACATCAACAGCGATGCTTTGAAATGCGAAGCAATCAAGAAAAGTACGGAAATCGGCGGTATGGCCCGTTAAAGGTGTACTGTTATAGTTTTGTTTGATACGGAGCATCGCATTCTTTCATTTCTACCGCATGCGTAGATAATCTCAACTTCCGTAGAATCATCTCAAGTAGGTTTCAAAGTACTTACTCCGATAGGTGGGCGATGAAGTTGATAAAGTATGTCCTAACTTAGAATTCGAGTTAGGATCACTTGATTAAAAAGGTGAATCATTACGCCTCTTATGCATGTGGGACGAGATATTATCTTGGGTATGGATTGGTTAACGGAGAATTTCACAACGATTCGTTGTGAACAACGAAATCGATTTCAACCACCGGAAAAGAACCCACGTGCTTTTATGGGATCGATTTAGAGAGAAGAAGAATGATACTGTGATATCGACCTTGCGTGCGTAAATGTTAATAAGATGTAATGAAAATCGTGCTTATCTCGTATGCCCAAGCAATGATAACAAAAGGATAGGAAGATTGAGAATGTGCCGTTATTCGAGAATATCCGCACGTATTTCAAAAAAATTACCCAGATACCGCGGATCGACAATTGATTTCGCGATCGATCTTGAGCCGAGGATCCGCGCCAATTTCAAAGCACCGTATCGGATGGCTCCTAAAGAATTGCAAGAATTGAAAGTCCAATTACAGAACTTACGGACTTAGGATTTATTCGACCAAGCCGTCACCACAGGGAGCACGGTGTTATTCGTCAAAAGAAGGACGCACTTTAAGAATGTGCATCGACTATCGAGAATTGAACAAGGTGACATTGAAGAATAAATATCCGCCTCGAATTGACGACTTGTTCGACCAATTGAAAGGAGCAAAGGTATTTTAAAATCGATCTAAGATCGGGTTACCATCAAGTGAAGATAAAACCGAGGATATACCGAAAACCGCTTTTAGGACCCGATACGGACACTACGAATTTGTAGTAATGCGTTTGACTAACCAATGCTCCACCGTGTTCATGGATCTCATGAATCGTGTATTCCATGAATATCTCGATAAATTCAGATTAGTGTTTATCGATGATATTTTAATCTATTCAAAGAGCGAACAAGAACACGAGGAGCATTTGAGAATTGTATTGGAAAAGCTAAGAGCACGTAGATTATATGCCAAGTTCAGCAAGTGTGATTTTTGGTGAAAGAAGTTAATTTCTTAGGGCATATAGTCTCGTGCGGAAGGAATTAAAGTGGACCACGCCAAAGTCCAAGCGGTTCAGAGTGGAAGTCACCCACGACTCCAAATGAGATTCAGTTTTAGGGTTTAGCCGGGTACTATAGAAGATTTATCGAGATTTTCTAAAATTGCTAAACCAATGACGCAATTCTTGAAGAAAGGGATAAAATTTCAATGGACTCCAGAATGCGAAGACCGTTTTCAAGAACTCAAAGAAAGACTGACCAACGCTCCTATCTTAACAATACCTGATCCAGAGAAAGATTATACCATATATACAGATGCGTCAAGAAATGGAATTGGATGCGTTCTAATGCAAGAAGGAAAGGTTATCGCATACGCTTCACGACGCTTTGAAGATTCATGAACACAACTATCCCACTCACGATCTGGAACTCGCAGCAGGGTTCATGCTTTAAAAATGGAGACATTATTTATACGGATCAAGATGCGAGATCTTCACGGATCACAAAAGTTTGAAGTATTTCTTTGAACAAAAGATCTGAATATGCGACAACGAAGATGGCTCGAGTTGGTCAAGGATTATATTTGTGAAATTAAGTATCATCCAGAAAAGCCAACGTCGTCATGCAGACGCCCGAGTAGGAAAATTCAGAAAGATTAGGAACTCTTTAACGGATCAAGAAGAATTATTAAAAGAGTTCGAGAGGATGAAATTGAAACGTGTTACCTCCTCGTAACATTCAAGGAATTGTGGCGTCCGTTAGTGGTACTTCCGATTTAAGAGCTCGATATTGAAGCGCAAAGAAGAGATAAACAACTCGAAACTCTACGAACAAAGATTCGATTGGGAAATTTTCCGAATATCATGAAGCCGGGATAATGCGATTATGTTTGGTAATCGCATATACGCACTTAACGATACGTAATTGAAAATGAAATTTTGAATGAAGCTCATAAGGTTCCAGATCGGCACATCCCGGAAGTACGAAGATGTACCGTGATCTTAAACAAAAGTTTGTGTGATGGGATGAAACAAGACATCGCTTCCCACGTCGAACGGTGTTTAGCATGCCAACAAGTAAAAGCTTTACATCAAAGACCATACGGAAAGTTACGACCTCTTGAAGTGCTCGAATGGAAATGGGATCACATCGCTATGGATTTTGTAATTGGTTTACCCAAGTCTAGACGAGGAAATACAACCATATGGGTAATAATTGATCGATTAACCAAGAGCGCCATTTTATTCCAATTCGATAACGATGGAGCAGATAAGTTGGCACAGATTTATGTTCGGAAATTGTTCGCTACATGGAGTGCCGATCTCAATCACCTCAGATCGTGATGCCAAATTCACCTCTCGGTTCGACTACTTTTCAAAAGAATGGGTACTCAATTAAATTTTAGTACCGCTTTTCATCCGCGATGCATGACGGTCGACCGAGAGAACAATTCAAACTTTGGAGGATATGCTCGTAATAAAGGTGCTTGATCGGGAGACCAATGGGAATAAGTTCTACCATTGATCGAATTTGCTTACAACAATAGTTATCAAGCTACAATCGGCATGGCCCTCACGAAGCACTTTATGGCAAGAAATGCATCACCTCAGATTGGGATGAAGTGGGAGAACGAAAGATTCTCGCCCCAAGCGATTGAAGAAATGGTTCAAATTGTACGACGATAAGACAAAGAATGAAAGAAGCTCAAGACCGACAAAAATCTTATCTCGATCATCGCCGCATGTAATTGAAGTTTGAAATAGGGACAAGGTCTTTCTTAAAGTTTCAACCAAAAGAGTTCACCGCTTTGGAATAAAAGGAAACTCAAACCAAGATTTCGACCTTACGAGATATTGGAACGGATCGGGCTCGTAGTTTATAGGTTAGCGTTGCCGCTAACTTCGCTAACGTATATGACGTTTTCCATGTCTCCCAACTCGTAAAATATGTATGACCCAACACATATCCTTCATTATGATGAGATAGTTCCCGATACTGATTTGAGCTATGAAGAAAGACCCGAATGCATTCTGGACCGGAAGGAGCAAAAGTTAAGGAATAAGATTATTCCTTTAGTAAAAATTCTATGGAAACATCACGGTCCAGAAGAAGTGACGTGGGAACTAGAAGAACAGATAAAGGAAAAATACCCAGACTTGTTTAACAAGGTACTAAATTTCGGGGACGAAATTTTTAAGGGGGAGGGAATGTAGTAACCCGAAAATCTTATAGTAATTATTAAAGCTTAATTAGGTATAATTAAGGGCTTAAAAGCTATTTAAGCTCTAAGAATCTATAAAATTCAAGATAATGAAATATTAATCGGTAAGAATCCGATTAATTTAATATTTGAATATATGAGATTTGAAAATGTAGAGATTTATTAGAAATTAGTTTATTTGCAATAAAACTGAATTATGTGAATTATTAAGGTATGTTCAAATGAAAATGCTATTAAATAGAAATTGTGCTAGTAAATGCATTAATTATTTTGCATGTTAATTTCTATATAAAATGAGACAATTATTATTCAAGTTATTAATTTGCTTGAATAAATTATATAGCAATAATTAGTGATAAAAGAATTTATTTATGCAATTTTCAAAATCTAGAAGTATTATAATAAATAATTGAATTTCAACACATAAAATGATTTAAACTATGCTATATGAATCTAAATTAAATTATGAATATAAGTTGTATTAGATTTTATAATTTATTAGAGATATAATCCTATTAATTAAATTATACTAAGGTATGGAATTAGCAAAGTTAGAGGTGAAATTATAATATTCTTGAAATTAGTGTTTAATTATTTTGAAATTTTAAATAAATGCTCATTAAATTCAAATTCAACATCTAGAACTATAATACATGAATTATATCATCCCCAACCTCAAACTCCTCCATTTTCGGTCACACACACACACTCACACACATAAAATTTTATTTTCAATTTTAATCCATAACTAAGTGGGAAATTAGTGGAATACTACTCCAAACAAGGTAAATACTTGATTTAACCTAGGTTTTATGATTTAAATTGATATATATGAAGTTCTATAATCTAGTAATTTTGAAAATTATGAAGTGTGGATTATGGGTGATTTGTTTAAATTTTGTTATGTTTAATGATTTAAGTATGCTTATTATGCATAATTAACATGTTCTATGGTTTTAATTCTTTTATTTTACAAAGTTGATGAATTAAAGTTTAGAACAAGAACCCTAATTTTAGTATGTGAATTATATGTTATAATTTGATTGAATTGAGCTTAGATATATGTTTAGAATTGGATATAAACATCATGTGATCAAAGAAATTAAAAGTTAAATCATGTTTATTAAAACCCTAAAATTTCAAAATCTCATGTGATATGAACTTAATGATTTTGATTTTATTTGATCCATTTGACATGATATTCATGCTTAAGGATATAAATAATGCATGAAATGAATTTATGGAATTTAATTCAATTATATACATGATATACTAATTTTCGAAAATGAAGGGACTTCATGAACTTTGATTTCTTGATTTTATTTCATGGATTTGAATTGATATTTGTGATCTATGATAAAATAATTCCTAAGTAGAATTTATGGGAATTTTGAACATAAATATCAAAAGTTATAAAATTAAAGTTTAAACTAAAGTTATACTTATAGGTGATATATTTGATCTATGATTGATTAGATCATGAATTTATGATTATTGATGTTAATTGAGTATAATTATATGATATTTGATGTTTAATGGGTTGTAGATATTCAAATATTGAAATATACATATATATACCGAGTTAAATCGTCTTAGGCGATTAACGCCGAATCGATGATATTACCCATGTATAAGGTTCTTAAGTGTATGTTTGATGATATAATGATGATATTGAGGAGTTTGGGATGATATTAGTGTAGTTTGGTTTATTTGGGCTATACCTATTCTAAACGCATCTCTGAAATTTCGGTAGAATTAGACGTTAGTAAAACAAGTTATATATTAATTGATAATAGTTAACATATATCTAAATTAGAAAGGAAGATTACTAAAGATTTATCATAATCTTTATGTTCTAAGGATCCAAAAGGAAACCGAAGTAAAGGAAGAAGAAGCGAAACTTAGATTAAACGTCACGAGGTGGGTAATGATTACGAACTTTATTTTGAAGCTAAACACATGATATGTTATGAGCTTGATTTCTTGTGAAAACATTTGATCACCACATGATAATCATGCTAAATGTTTTACCACATTGTGGGTATGACGGCAATTACCTATCTGCGGTGGAAGATGTTAATCATCACAGCACAGGTAGATGGTTGTGAGCTTGCTCATGTAGGCCGGCCATGGTACTGGGGAGGAGGCCTACTTCCCTTTACCGAATGACGTAGATAGGGTATGACCGTAGTTGAGATCCTTTGGGACCAACTCGGGTATGTGATGCCGGTATGTTTAAAATGAATTGTGGTGATATGTTATGAGGATCAATGTTTCTTATGAACTAATAAATTTCTGATTTCTAAAGATTATTTGAAAGAAAAGTTTACTTGAACAAGGTTATAAGTTTTGAATATTATGATAGCATTTACCCACTGAGTACTTCTAGTACTCACACCCAATAAGTGTTTTATGTTGCAGGTTGAGCATGGAAGAGGTGTGGTCTGGAACTGAGCTGAATTAGTTATTTTGTTTTCTTACTGCGAACTACTGTGGTCGAGTGTCATGTCTTCATACATGACATTCATTAGTCTTCCGCTGTTAACCTTGAGAACGTGAATCTATACTTTTGATAACTTGTAAATATTTTGAAAACTCTTATGTATGTATTTCGAGGTCAGGTTCTCGTTTGTATTGTTGTTGATATTCTCTCGAGTGCAGGTTGGCTTATTTCATTTTCAAACGTTATGCTGTCCGTTTGTTTCAAAAACCAAACTCATTAAATCCCTTGTTGTTGGAAGATTATTGCTGATTCAACCAGTCACGGCTTGATTATTTAGTTAAATAACTAATTAAACAGTCGGGTCGTGACAGAGTGGTATCAGAGCATTTGTTCGCTTTGATCCTGTAAATTTTCTTTCTTTGAGCCAACCTCTTTTGTAAACCCTTGAGTCATTGTTAAAGGCTCAGTGTTCCAGTCCATCTCTTCACCAACCGGGTAAAGTAAGTCGAATCGATGTGTATATTTGAATGAAAGGTGATTATGTTGAACATTATTAGATGGTATGTGAAAATAAATGATATGTGATTATCTCGTTTCTAATTAGTATAAAAGTTATATTTGATTATAGGATGGTAATGGAGGAAGGCATTGCTCGAAAGAATGTTGATAATAGGCGGTTTGGATTAGGCGTCGATAGTTTCTTTTCCTTTAGAATCGAGAGAGCGATCGCCATTTGCTCTCAAACAGTTTATGATCTTTGTGGATATCGCTTTAAAGAGTGCGGATCGAGTTAGATGGACTTCGCATTGGTTAATGCTTTACCTCCTTCTTGGCGGGATGGGCATCCAAATGGCTTTGAATTATGTACATATTAATATGGAGTGCGAATCATCGGTAATCTTGATCGATTTGTAGATCTTATCAAAAGCGATGTCGAAAAATAGGAGATCCCCGAGTTACCATATCGTCCTTTTGATCAATTTATTCCAAATAGCTCATCAAATTCTAGATGATTTTCTTCATCCAAAATGGGAGAAATTAAACCTATGTTTCGTGAGGTTGTCATTCCTAGTCCTACTCAACTCGCTTACGATAGCGATAGTCTTTTCCTCTTGGACCTCGGTGGACCCTAGATGACTTAGATCTGTTTGAATACCATTTGCACCGAAAACTCCTTCACCACCTTTATCTCCTCTTCCCGAATATCCTTAATCATGTCTTCCACCGAGGTAGCCCAGAATTTGAACAACCACTATCCGCTGGCACTTTATTTGAGACCTATAGTCGTTGGTGAAATGCCCTCTTTATCCGATCCTTCCTTTTTTGCCGGAGAGGCCGCCACTCACCACCGATCATGCTCATACTCACGAAGATAAAAGGAAGAAGAGCTTAAGAGAACCAAGAGGACCGAGGAAGACCACGATGAAGACATAGATAGATAAGAGAAATATGTTTAAAGCTAGGTAGGATAGTTAGAATGGCAAGACAGAACTACCAACCAAGATCGATGGAACTAACTTATTTTGTAAAGTCCTCACCGAGGCAATTTTCTTGTAACCTATAACATGTCGCTTATTTTGTTGTTGCTTTGTAAATTATAATATGTCGATATCTTTGTTGTTTCTCATGTTGTGATTGAATAGTTGGATCCTTAAATCTTGTGATGATTGCACTTTACCATAATTTGAAACCTTATTTCCTTGTTGTGATATCTTATCAATCGTCAGGACAATAATATTCTTCTTTTGGTATTAGTATGCCTCCAAGAAGAAGAAATACAAGTTTGGAAGAAAGAGATAGTGAAGCAACACCTCGAACTTTCCAAATCGTGAACCCTCTCCACCAAATCGAAAATTTCGAACTCTTTCTTCGTCAAAACCCACCTAACTTCACGGTGAGTCGGTAGTCCCGCAAGTCAAGAGTGGGTAAGAACTATTGAGAGAATCTTTAAGTTCTTGAATGCAACGATCAAGAATGTTTCATTGTGCATAAATTTCTGATGAAAGGACTCATGGATTTCGGTGGGAGGCCAGCGAAAACCCTCACCCCGAGCAATTGGCGAACTTTACATGGGAATGCTCAAGGAAGAATCAGTATGCTAAGTTCATTCCTCAAGCTATAGGAGGCGAAGGAAATGAATTCATGAATTTGAAACAAGGTAATAGGAGTGTGGCGGAGTACGATCGAATTCGCACATTATCCCGATATGCACCTTACAAGGTAAAGAGGATGAAAGAATGGCTGAAATGTTTCGCTCGATTACGACCGAAATCGAATTATTTTAGTCATTAATCACCCATGTCTTACGCAAACTCTTAACCGCGTTAGACATGGAAATGGAGATTCAAGTCGAAAAGAATGTCTTTGAGACCAATGTTGGTGTACCACAAGGAATTGTACCATCAAAATCCTCCCAAATGGAACAAAGATATAAAGGAAAAGAAATGGGAGATGCGAGGAAATTCAAGCAAAAGACCATTTCAAAGGCAGAGCTCCACGGCGTCGAGATCATTCCGACCGCCGACCACTGGACAATCACACTTTTCTCCGAATCAGATAAGACCACCCATGTGCCCTCAGTGCAACCGTACACATTTCGGTTTATGTCGGAGTGGGAGTAACACTTGCTATTCGTGTGGGCAGTACGGTCACTTTGCTTCGCTCGTCCATACGCATGCATGTGGCCGGGAGAGGAGAAAGAGGAAAATCTTCTCGACCCGTTCAGACTGTGAAAGCAATGATAGGATATCCACAACCACCTCTCTATCAACTTCCTTCACCACCAGTGATTGCAACCGCAGAGACTTCAGCTCAACAGGCGACATCTCAATCTCTACAAGTTCAACCCCAACATCAACAAAGCGATGCTTTGAAAATGAAGCAATCGAAAAAGAGACGGAAATCTGGATGGTATGGCCCCGTTAAAAGGTGTACTGTTATAGTTTTGTTTGATACGGAGCATCGCATTCTTTCATTTCTACCGCATGCGTAGATAATCTTGAACTTCCGTAGAATCATCCGGTAGGTTTCAGTACTTATCTCGATAGGTGGGCGACGATAGTTGATAAAGTATGTCCTAACTTAGAATTGAGTTAGGATCACTTGCTTAAAGTCAATCATTACGCCTCTTATGCATGTGGGACGAGATATTATCTTGGGTATGGATTGGTTAACGGAGAATTTCTAACGATTCGCTAGAACAACGAAATCGATTTCAACCACCGTGAAAAGAACCCACGTGCTTTTATGGGATCGACGAGAAGAAGAATGATACTGTGATATCGACCTTGCAGCGAAATGTTAATAAGATGTAATGAAAATCGTGCTTATCTCGTATGCCCAAGCAATGATAACAAGAAGGATAGGAAGATTGAGAATGTGCCGTTATTCGAGAATATCCGACGTATTTCCAAAAATTACCCGTATACCGGATCGACAATTGATTGCGATCGATCTTGAGCCGTGATCCGCGCCATTTCCAAAGCACCGTATCGGATGGCTCCTAAAGAATTGCAAGAATTGAAAGTCCAATTACAGAACTTCGACTTAGGATTTATTCGACTGCCGCCACACACGGGAGCACCAAGTGTTATTCGTCAAAAGAAGGACGGCACTTTAAGAATGTGCATCGACTATCGAGAATTGAACAAGGTGACATTGAAGAATAAATATCCGCCTCGAATCGAATTGACGACTTGTTCGACCAATTGAAAGGAGCAAAGGTATTTTAAATCGATCTAAGATCGGGTTACCATCAAGTGAAGATAAACCCGAGGATATACCGAAACCGCTTTTAGACCCGATACGGACACTACGAATTTGTAGTAATGCCGTTGACTAACCAATGCTCCAATTGTGTTCATGGATCTCATGAATCGTGTATTCCATGAATATCTCGATAAATTCAGATTAGTGTTTATCGATGATATTTTAATCTATTCAAAGAGCTAACAAGAACACGAGGAGCATTTGAGAATTGTATTGAAAAGCTAAGAGCACGAGATTATATGCCAAGTTCAGCAAGTGTGATTTTTGGTGAAAGAAGTTAATTTCTTAGGCATATAGTCTCGTAAGGAATTAAAGTGGACCCCGCCAAAGTCCAAGCGGTCAGAGTGGAAGTCACCCACGACTCCAAATGAGATTCAGTTTTCGGGTTTAGCCGGTACTATAGAAGATTTATCGAGATTTTCTAAAATTGCTAAACCAATGACGCTAATCAACAAGAAAGGGATAAAATTTCAATGGACTCCAACGCGAAGACCGCTTTCAAGAACTCAAAGAAAGATCGACCAACGCCCTATCTTAACAATACCGATCCAGAAAGATTATACCATATATACAGATGCGTCAAGAAATGGAATTGGATGCGTTCTAATGCAAGAAGGAAAGGTTATCGCATACGCTTCACGACAGTTGAAGATTCATGAACACAACTATCCCACTCACGATCTGGAACTCGCAGCAGTGGTTCATGCTTTAAAAATCTGGAGACATTATTTATACGGATCAAGATGCGAGATCTTCACGGATCACAAAAGTTTGAAGTATTTCTTTGAACAAAAAGATCTGAATATGCGACAACGAAGATGGCTCGAGTTGGTCAAGGATTATGACTGTGAAATTAAGTATCATCCAGGAAAAGCCAACGTCGTCGCAGACGCTCTGAGTAGGAAAATTCAGGAAAGATTAGGAACTCTTTTAACGGATCAAGAAGAATTATTAAAAGAGTTCGAGAGGATGAAATTGGAAACTGTGTTACCTCCTCAGAACATTCAAGGAATTGTGGCGTCGTTAGTGGTACTTCCTGATTTAAGAGCTCGATATTGAGCGCAAAGAAGAGATAAACAACTCGAAACTCTACGAACAAAGATTCGATTGGGAAATTTTCCGAATATCATGAAGCCGGGATAATGCGATTATGTTTGGTAATCGCATATACGACTCTAACGATACGTAATTGAAAATGAAATTTTGAATGAAGCTCATAAGGTTCAGATGCGCACATCCCGAAGTACGAAGATGTACCAGATCTTAAACAAAAGTTTGTGTGGACAGATGAAACAAGACATTGCCTCCTACGTCGAACGGTGTTTAGCATGCCAACAAGTAAAAGCTTTACATCAAAGACCATACGGAAAGTTACACTCAAGGCTCGAATGGAAATGGGATCACATCGCTATGGATTTTGTAATTGGTTTACCCAAGTCTAGACGAGGAAATACAACCATATGGGTAATAATTGATCGATTAACCAAGAGCGCCATTTTATTCCAATTCGATAACGATGGAGCAGATAAGTTGTACGATTTATGTTCGGAAATTGTTCGGCTACATGGAGTGCGATCTCAATCACCCGGATCGTGATGCCAAATTCACCTCTCGGTTCGGACTACTTTTCAAAAAGAATTGGGTACTCAATTAAATTTTAGTACCGCTTTCATCCGCAGTATGCACGGTCGACCGAGAGAACAATTCAAACTTTGGAGGATATGCTCGTAATGGTGGTGCTTGATCGGGAGACCAATGGGAATAAGTTCTACCATTGATCGAATTTGCTTACAACAATAGTTATCAAGCTACAATCGGCATGGCCCTCACGAAGCACTTTATGGCAAGAAATGCGATCACCTCAGATTGGGATGAAGTGGGAGAACGAAAGATTCTTGGCCCAAGCAATTGAAGAAATGGTTCAAATTGTAATGATGATAAGACAAAGAATGAAAGAAGCTCAAGACCGACAAAATCTTATGCGATCATCGCCGCATGTAATTGAAGTTTGAAATAGGGACAAGGTCTTTCTTAAAGTTTCAACTAAAGGAGTTCACCGCTTTGGAATAAAAGGAAACTCAAACCAAGATTTCGACCTTACGAGATATTGGAACGGATCGGGCTCAGAGCTTATAGGTTAGCGTTGCCGCTTAACTTCGCTAACGCATATGACGCTTTCCATGTCTCCCAACTCGAAAATATGTGTATGACCCAACACATATCCTTCATTATGATGAGATAGTTCCCGATACCGATTTGAGCTATGAAGAAAGACCCAATGCATTCGGACCGAAGGAGCAAAAGTTAAGGAATAAGATTATTCCTTTAGTAAAATTCTATGGAAACATCACGGTCCGTAAGGTTGACGGGGAACTAAGAATGATAAAGGAAAAATACCCGCACTTGTTTAATAAGGTACTAAATTTCGGGACGAAATTTTTAAGGGAGGAATGTAGTAACCCGAAAATCTTATAGTAATTATTAAAGCTTAATTAGGTATAATTAAGGGCTTAAAAGCTATTTAAGCTCTAAGAATCTATAAAATTAAGATAATGAAATATTAATCGGTAAGAATCCGATTAATTTAATATTTGAATATATGAGATTTGAAAATGTAGAGATTTATTAGAAATTAGTTTATTTGCAATAAAAACTGAATTATGTGAATTATTAAGGTATGTTCAAATGAAAAATGCTATTAAATAGAAATTGTGCTAGTAAATGCATTAATTATTTTTGCATGTTAATTTCTATATAAAATGAGACGAATTATTATTCAAGTTATTAATTTGCTTGAATAAATTATATAGCAATAATTAGTGATAAAAGAATTTATTTATGCAATTTTCGAAAATCTAGAAGTATTATAATAAATAATTGAATTTCAACACATAAAATGATTTAAACTATGCTATATGAATCTAAATTAAATTATGAATATAAGTTGTATTAGATTTTATAATTTATTAGAGATATAATCCTATTAATTAAATTATACTAAGGTATGGAATTAGCAAAGTTAGAGGTGAAATTATAATATTCTTGAAATTAGTGTTTAATTATTTTGAAATTTTAAATAAATGCTCATTAAATTCAAATTCAACATCTAGAACTATAATACATGAATTATATCATCCCCAACCTCAAACTCCCTCCATTTTCGGTCACACACACACACTCACACACATAAAAATTTTATTTTCAATTTTAATCCATAACTAAGTGGGAAATTAGTGGAATACTACTCCAAACAAGGTAAATACTTGATTTAACCTAGGTTTTTATGATTTAAATTGATATATATGAAGTTCTATAATCTAGTAATTTTTGAAAATTATGAAGTGTGGATTATGGGTGATTTGTTTAAATTTTGTTATGTTTAATGATTTAAGTATGCTTATTATGCATAATTAACATGTTCTATGGTTTTAATTCTTTTATTTTACAAAGTTGATGAATTAAAGTTTAGAACAAGAACCCTAATTTTTAGTATGTGAATTATATGTTATAATTTGATTGAATTGAGCTTAGATATATGTTTAGAATTGGATATAAACATCATGTGATCAAAGAAATTAAAAGTTAAATCATGTTTATTAAAAACCCTAAAATTTCGAAAATCTCATGTGATATGAACTTAATGATTTTGATTTTATTTGATCCATTTGACATGATATTCATGCTTAAGGATATAAATAATGCATGAAATGAATTTATGGGAATTTAATTCAATTATATACATGATATACTAATTTTCGAAAATGAAGGGGACTTCATGAACTTTGATTTCTTGATTTTATTTCATGGATTTGAATTGATATTTGTGATCTATGATAAAAATAATTCCTAAGTAGAATTTATGGGAATTTTTGAACATAAATATCAAAAGTTATAAAATTAAAGTTTAAACTAAAGTTATACTTATAGGTGATATATTTGATCTATGATTGATTAGATCATGAATTTATGATTATTGATGTTAATTGAGTATAATTATATGATATTTGATGTTTAATGGGTTGTAGATATTCAAATATTGAAATATACATATATATACCGAGTTAAATCGCCTTAGGCGATTAACGTTGAATTGGATGATATTACCCATGTATAAGGTTCTTAAGTGTATGTTTGATGATATAATGATGATATTGAGGAGTTTGGGATGATATTAGTAGTTTGGTTTATTTGGGCTATACCTATTCTAAACGTTACTCGCCGAAATTTTGGTAGAATTAGACGTTAGTAAAACAAGTTATATATTAATTGATAATAGTTAACATATATCTAAATTAGAAAGGAAGATTACTAAAGATTTATCATAATCTTTATGTTCTAAGGATCCAGAAGGGAAACCGAGAAGTAAAGGAAGAAGAAGCGTCGTTAGATTAAACGTCACTTATATGGGTAATGACATTCTAACTTTATTTTGAAGCTAAACACATGATATGTTATGAGCTTGATTTCTTGTGAAAACATTTGATCACCACATGATAATCATGCTAAATGTTTTACCACATTGTGGGTATGACGACAATTACCTATCTGCAGGAAGATGTTAATTATCGCATGTAGATGGTCGTGAGCTTGCTCATGTAGGCCGCCATGGTAATCGGGGAGGCCTACTTCCCTTTACCGAATAGCGTAGATAGGTATGACCGTAGTTGAGATCCTTTGGGACCAACTCGGGTATGTGATGCCGTATGTTTAAAATGAATTGTGGTGATATGTTATGAGGATCAATGTTTCTTATGAACTAATAAATTTCGATTTCTAAAGATTATTCGAAAGAAAAGTTTACTTGAACAAGGTTATAAGTTTTGAATATTATGATAGCATTTACCCACCGAGTACTTCTAGTACTACACCCAATAAGTGTTTTATGTTGCAGTTGAGCATGGAAGAGGTGTGGTCTGAACCGAGTCAATTAGTTATTTTGTTTTCTTCGCGAATCATCAGGGTCGAGTGTCATGTCTTCATACATGACATTCATTAGTCTTCCGCTGTTAACCTTGAGAACGTGAATCTATACTTTTGATAACTTGTAAATATTTTGAAAACTCTTATGTATGTATTTCGAGGTTGTGTTCTCGTTTGTATTGTTGTTGGATATTCTCTGAGTGCAGGTTGGCTTATTTCATTTTCAAACGTTATGCTGTCCGTTTGTTTCAAAAACCAAACTCATTAAATCCCTTGTTGTTGGAAGATTATTGCTGATTCAACCAGTCACGGCTTGATTATTTAGTTAAATAACTAATTAAATGGGTCGTGACAAGTACACACCTCCTATATTCTTGATGCTAAAAACGCATCAAAACTTCAAAAGAAAGCTTCTCACCAATGCCATAGCAAGTCCTAGTCCTACCACCGACCTAATGGAGTTCGAGGTCAATCGCATATCGAACTGAAATATTCTAGAATGCTCAAAAATAGGAGCTAAGGAAACCTAAGGCCGGCTTTCAAGGCCTCACTATAAACAATATAAATCCTCCGGAGGGCCATCGCTTATCCACGGATTGCGGCAAGACCACATGCCTCCGCCGGAATATGAAATTCGATGCTATCATACACATATCGTGCGGCGGAAAGACGAACTAGCGTCCCCGATCTTATACCTATCCCGCATGGTGGTATCACCGAACCTAGCACTAATGCCCCGGACCTACCCGGCGTGGTATAACAGTATAATCCCTAATCTCCACCTCACTATCTACTAAGAGGATGATCGGGCAGATCCAGAAATCTCTACCGGAGAAGACGTAGAAGAAGAAGATGAAGACATACTTACTTTTTAATGTGTGATTATGCTTCAACTTCGCAAAGTTCTGAAAGATGATCAAAGGCTCATCCGATTCGAAAAATTCTCTCTGAAGCTAAAATGGATGAGGATGAAGGAAATGAACAGTTTCCTTTATCTCTGGCCTATTTAAAGTACAAATAGGCGCCTAAAAACTGCCTATCCAACTTCTCATGACTTGACGTGAAGTAGACGCGCGCGTGATTCGAGCGCCAACTAACCGACTGGCACACATGACGTAATCCTAAAACGCTCAGACGTGATAGTCTAATCGTGCAATCATCACTCTAGCTCCAGCCCGGTCACCGCACCTCACCTCGGCATTCTCCTAACAAAAGGATGTCGCCATCCAACTCGCACAACTCGCCGGACCTCGGCATTCTCCTAACAAAAGGATATCGCCATCCAATTTGGACAACTCGCCGGACCTCGCAAATTGTCTAACTCATCCGAACGGTAAACAACCAACTCGGTCCGAACGGCAAAACATCCAACTCAGCTCGACCTCGAAAATTGTCCAACTCGGTCCGACCGCGAATCATCCAACTCGCCGACCTCGGCAAATCATCAAATCCACCGACATCAAAAGCAAGAAAATCTTCGATAATAACCTCACCCGAGCAACAACCAACCTCGGCAGAAGACATCCTTCACATCACCTCGGTTTAGTTGTTACTCGACTAATTGGGGGGGAGGGGGCTATGATGGGATATGACCAAACCGCTCAAGCCCAATAGCGTGCCCAAGCTTAACCGGCCCACCAGCACTTCGCCTACACGGTTCGGCCCAAAGCCCAACATCTGAACCCTATTCAAGATCAAATCTAAGAAGAGATATTAAAGGAGATACTCAAGGGATCGAGCCTATCATCAGAGATCGGATCACACAAGGCAAGGGATCCATAGTAATCTTGAGGGATCCACAACATGTATAAATAGAGGTTAGATTGAAGGTAGAAGGGGTTGGCAACTATTGAATATTCGAGTTTTTAGATACATTCATTGTAATCGAATATAGTGAAAGTATTGAGGAATCATACCTCCGTGTACGTAGATCTTTTCCTTGATCGAACCACGTAAAAACCTCTTGTGTTCTTTATCGTTTTCATAAACTCACACACAAGATTTATCAATCACCGTTTTCTGTTTTGCACATTCTGTATCTCGACTGGCCGGATCATGGAGTCCCAGAAGACAGTGCTGCTGTTCGTGAAGAGCATCTGCTAATCTTGGATCAATTGTCGTCCACTGCAGGTCTTTACTAGATCTACGGTGAAATATCAACTCTAATGTCTTAATTAGGTCTATAGCTTCGTATATAGC
The DNA here is from genome assembly GCA_036937905.1 of Salvia rosmarinus. NCBI lineage: Eukaryota > Viridiplantae > Streptophyta > Magnoliopsida > Lamiales > Lamiaceae > Salvia > Salvia rosmarinus. The sequence goes on along the minus strand of CM072815.1, from coordinate 21,955,820 downwards.
CTGTCACTCGTTTGATCATCTACCAGACTGGAACATACTGTGTGGTCCACAACACAATTCTTGATACTTCAGCATTGACAAGAATGCCCGAGAAGATTGAAACTAGTAATTCATTGCTTAATCACAAACGATGATGACATATTCAGATATTCTTCCAAAGAAATAACGATGAGTATCAAAGTTGTATGAGGAGTGCCAATAGTGTTTCTTTTAATGAGTTCTGTATTTTGCTGATTATATTTGCATGCATCCTTTGCAGAAACAGTTTGTCTTTTGCTATGAAGCGATTATCGATGAACTAGATAACTTCATACTAGACATACATGCTAATGGTGTGATCGATGCTAAGATTTTCACTACTGCTAGTGGTCACATCTCCATCTGACTTCCCCTTTCGCTTTTGGTCACTCTGGAGTGACTAGGCATGAATCTTCAGTTGCAGAAGCTCGTTCTTGTGAAGAATTTATCAGTTTGAGTGAACTTTGTGTGCATATTTTTTTTCTATTTTTGCAAGAATCATTCAAAATATTACGTCTTTAGCAGATCAAGAACTAATGGATCTTCGATTGCAGAAGCTCGTCGTCGTGAAAAAATGAATCCCTTGTTTGTGTTAAACTGTGTGCAGTTTTTATTTTTGTAATTTTTTAAAGAATCTTCAAGATATTGCATCCGCAGCAAATCAAAAGATTGGAGTTCAATGACTAGCATGAATAGGAATGTTTCTAGTGCTTCCTATTATGTTGGATTAATGTGCCAAAAAGTTTCAAGATTTGTGAAAGTGCAGAGGAATGAATGGATTGAGATAAGATCTCTGCAGTTTAAATTTCGAGGAATTTGATGTTGTTATCCGAGGTTGTCCCCAATAGGGATGTCAACGGCGGTTTTACCTTTGACCGATCCTGAACTGCTCAAAACCCATTAGATTTTAAACAACGGTTCCTGGTTCCTGCCCAACTGTTGGACCGGACCGTCAAGACCCGACCCATTTTGTCTGGTTCCGGTCCGACCCGCTCAGTTTTTTTTTTTTTTTTTAAATTGAGCATTACATATCCATTTTTTTTAAGAGCATTTTACATTTGAATGTAATTACGAAATATTAATTAATTTACTATAATCATCATTTATCAAAAACATGTAAATTAAAACTGATAAATTTTTCACAAAACTTAATAATCTTGTTTAATATTTCCATAAATTCATTCAAGAAAATACATTATCAATCGTGGTCTTGTTGTTATTTAATAATCTTAGTGAAAAGAAAGTCTTTAGTTCGAAAGAAAGAAAAGAGAGAAATAAACCTTAAAAGAAAATGAGTGCTGAAAGAAGAAGATATGGTGCAAGAATGTGAGAGGAATTCCAGAAATGAAATGGAAAGGAAGGAGGGGGTGGGGGGTAGTGTAGGATTTTGCGTCGTTCAAGAATGTGAGAGGAATTCCAGAAATGAAATGGAAAGGAAGGAGGGGGGTGGGGGGTAGGTGTAGGATTTTGTGTCTATGTAATTCCTCAGAGAATATATATTGGAAAATGACACTAGAAGAGAGAGAGGCGCTCTGCTTCAGTAGTCAAAACATTCACCGATGAGATGTATTAGAAACAAGAAAGTAAGAGCATTTGGGTAACTGGTTGTAACCGTGGCCCAGTGGGTATCCGATTATAAATGGGTAATACCCTATCCGAACCATACTTTGATGGTCCTGATCCATCCGGATCTAGATTTATTGGATCGGTTCCTGCAACCGTAACCAATACTAATTTATTGGCCTTGGCCCCAGCAACACACCACCGACATCCCTAGTCCCCAGTTTTGAGAATCCTACGCCGTATGGAAAAATTCTTCTTGACTTGAAAACTTAATCTTCAAACAAAGATAATTCTCCATTGAAAAATCTTATTTATTTGTTTATTTGATTTAAATTTAATTTTTATTTTCGAAGACTTAAATTCTCACTGATAGATATTTTCTTGAATTTAGTGGTCTGAGGGAAGCAGAATAACTCAAAGAAAGGGTCAAAAAGTTGATCTTTGATTTAATTTTTATGGGCATCTCACAAGACAGAGACTTTCTGATATTTTTTTTTTTTCCTTTTGTTTTGTTGCATCTATTTTGTCGTAAAAAAGTCTAATATTTGTGTGTGTGTTACCAGCCAGTAGAGTGGTTAACGCCGGTAGCCAGCCGCCCTTGCTCGAGTTCACCGCGACGCAACCTTTAAAATTTCTGTATTAATTGACAAAAAAAAAAAAAAGTCTAATACAATCATTACATTAATTATTAAATGCATTATATTATACTATCACAAGTAGATGAGAGGCATAATTATAAAGTAGTCAATAAATACAAAAGGAAAGCTTTCATTTGTACATCATGTCGTGATTTTTGATGTACATGCGACAAACTAATTCAAATTGAAATAAACGATAAACTTTTCCTCTCATAAGCTCCGTCATCTCTAATGCCATTCTTTTTTACAGAAAAGGTAACACAAAAACATAAGGTAGTATATATAAACAAAAATGTCACGAAATCTAATACCAACGCACTGTTAGAAAAAATATGCAAAATAGGTTATAGCCAAGAAGAAGTCATCTCGATAAAAATGATACCAAATTTTCTATTCATAAATTATTTACAAGTGACTGTTACAAACATTAAAATTAGAGTAATTCTTTTTTACTTGAAATTTTGAGAAATTTTTTAAACCCGTCAAGAACAGTCAAGTAAATTTCTATAAATGTAGACAAATTTAATATTGGGATGAGACACTGAGGGAGTTAAAATTGAAATTTAGCAGTACAATCATGACTCAAAGGTTACCATAAAACTATGCAAGAGAAGAGTGTTTTCGTTCCTTTTTCTCCCTAGTTTTAACAATTTTAGATGAATCCTTTTAACAACTTTAACTTGTTAGGTTGATTTTTGAGCCTTGACCAGAGATAGAGAGAGAGGCTTCTTTACTCCCTGACCTAGTTCTTGAATCTTGATTTTGGGTCATTTTGGTATATAGCAAAACTCCGCAGCAATCAGCATCACTACTTAACACCAGCAATATCAATAGTGAGGGGTCAATCTTGATTACCTGGGTTTCAAGCTTTGCTCGTTTTCAACTCATTCAACAGATAGATGCAGAATTGTAATTCTTCTTATTTCCTTTTTTTCCAAATTTTTATCTTGTCATCATCATTGCAACCTTTCCTTTTCTCTGACTTGTTCGTGTATTGTATTTATTGCGGAGTAGAAAGTGACGCGGGCAAGAATCTCTTTTTCCTTCTGTTAGATCCAAGTCATCATCTTTATCTTCCTTTATATCTCTTAGAAAAGTGCCCTGTGTGTTTACAAGTGGGAAATATTTTCCTCTTCTTTGATTCTTTCCTTATATAGGGTTTCTGGAGCTCTATTTGATTAACTTAATTTTTGGATTTTTATGCTTGTATAGGATTCTATTTCTATATTGTAGTTTGATTTTGAATTTGTTCTGCCATTAGACTGTAGTTTTGGGTAATTTTTCATTTGTTTTGTGATTAGGCTCTAATTTTCGGTTTAGCTTTTTTCTTCTTTTGTCCCTTCTGAGCTGCGAAGTATGCTAATGATTGGCTTCATTTGTTTGACTTATCTGGGACAAGAATTTTCTTGTTCCGAGTTTATATAGCTTTACTCTCAAGCTCGTGCATTGCCTGTGTAATTTAGTGTTAAACTCCTTAGCTGAGTATTCTTGAAGTTCTGATCTTTTGCTTTGTACTCCCATTTCTTGATTTGCAGTTTGAGCTTGCTTGCTGCACGCAATAAGTTATAGTCGTGAGAGCTTTTGGTCTGGTTATATCATTGGGAGTGATTGTAAGTGTAATTCGGGCCTGAATGATTGGTGGTATGTAGTATATCCTTGCGCCATTTGCTAGTGGGAGATGGAGGAAATTTCGCATTGATTTGTGTTTGAAGATTGCTTAGATGATTGGTGCCGAATAGGATTGTTATCATTACAGCCACAATGGGTGGGCTTTGCTCAAGAAGGTCCACTGATGAGACTACACTGGGTGGTGCACTTCCACATGTTAATGGTCGCTTCAGTTACGGCCCTGGGATAGTTTATCAATCCCGTGGATTGGATATCCAAGAAGAGGATATCACGAGGGATGTGGAACTTAGAGATAAGCAAATCAGAGAACCATTCTCCTTCCCAGAGTTGAGTTCTGTTCCTCATGGGACACATATGGATGATATCAATGATGGAATACCTCGTTTGTCTAGGGTGTTATCTGATAAATCTAGATCAACAAGAACAAAGCAGGTTGCTTTGACAAAGGTATGCGCTTAAATGGGTATAACTCTTTTATCTTGTAAAGTATGTTGTGCTTATTTGAATAGCTACAATCTTTCCTAGTTAACTCTCAGGTCTCGGAAATGAGTTCGTTATTAGGCAGAGCAGGCCATGCGGGCCTTGGAAAAGCGGTTGATGTGTTGGATACCCTTGGCAGTAGCATGACTAATTTGAATCTTAGCAGTGGTTTTGCATCCGGAACAGCTACTAAAGGAATCAAAATATCGATATTGGCTTTTGAAGTGGCGAATACCATTGTTAAAGGTGCCAATCTGATGAACTCACTTTCGGAAGAGAATATTCGATATTTGAAGGAGGTGGTACTCCCTTCTGAGGGTGTACAGCGTCTAACATCGAGGGATATGGATGAACTCCTAAGAATTGCTGCAGCTGACAAGAGGTGTAAATATAGAAAATAGTTGCATTATACTACCTCCGTCCCACTATTCTTGGCTCGTTTCCTTTTTGGGCTGTCCCAACAAGTTGGCACGTTTCCTAAAAAGGAAACAATTTTACACTAAAAAATATCTCGAATTTCGTGCCACCTACTTTTTACACACAAAACACAACTCTCCTTAATCTACGTGCAAAAAGAAAGGAGCCATGAATGGCGGGACGGAGGGAGTACTAGTTAACCCTTTGTGTGTTATCTGATATCTTGTCCACTAATGTGCTCATTCTCTCGATAGGGATGAATTAAAAGTCTTCACTGGAGAGGTCATTCGCTTTGGGAATCGGTGCAAGGATCCTCAGTGGCACAACTTGGACCGCTACTTTGAGAAGTAACTGCAGTCACCCTTTCTCAGTTTGCTGTTCGTATCTTTGTTAACACGACAACTGAGTTTCCAATATCATATTTAGTTCATCTCTACGCATTTAGGTTGGAGTCAGAACTCACACCTCACAAACAATTGAAAGAAGAAGCAGAATCTGTGATTCAACATTTGATGGTGTTGGTTCAGAACACTGCTGTAAGTTATATTGTCACTATCAGTCAGTTTATCTTTTACTTTTCCTTTATGCAGTTTCCTTTAATTTGCAATTTTGATAATCAATTGTAGAGGTAGAAAGTCTTGCATGATGTGGATGGAGATTAAATATATCCTCAAATTCATCCTCATGAAATGTTTCAAGGCTACTAAATTAAAAAAAGAATAGCTGTTGGCGATTTTGTCTCGATTTAGAGAAGAACCAAGTGTAAGATATTGTATTGTTTTGTTTGTGTTTTAGATATAAGGGCTCAAGAGATATTATTGTTTCTGACAATTGGATCTTATTAGGTTGGGATAAACCGAAATTTGTGTGTTTTATTTCTACGTTTCCATTTTGTAAAACCACTTTCTTTGCAACTATTTTGAAATTTGAATATTTTGCTGTATGTTCTGTTTTTGCCATTCTGCATTTTCCTAGAGAAAATGATACTTTAAACATTTTTGTTCATTGCCAAAACTGATGAACTATTATGGACTTCTCACTTTAGACTAGTTCAGTGTCCTCGTTTAGCCACTGGTTAATCCTAAGCTGGAAATATGTTATTTGTAATATACTTACATCAGAACTTTTAGAGGATTGTCCCTGTGGACATAATTACTTTCAACCTTTTGAATTAGGTCTGATAAATTGCTGAATTATATCTGATTGGAGAGTGAATTGTCTTGCCTTCATGGCAGACTTTGTGTAGTGGAATCGTTGTGCTTCAAAATAGTAATGTAATGTGTTGTGCAGGAACTATACCATGAAATGCATGCATTAGATAGATTTGAACAAGACTGTCGACGCAAAGCTCAAGAAGATGATAACTCAAATGCTGCACATAGAGGTACTACGTTCTTCCGACTGTTCATTTACAATCTTAATATTGTATTCTCAGAGTGCTTTTGTCTTACATCTCTGAATGATCCAATGCTATGAACATGCCCAATGACATTTCATATGTAACGCTCAACAATGTATTCTTTTTCAAAGAAAATTTCATAGAGACTAGAGATATAAAATGAAGAGATTAAGTGAGTTGTCCATTTGTGTGCTGATTTTAGTTGGCCTTTCTGTTGGCTTATCGAAGTAGTTCATTAGTGCTTGCTATCTATTATTATGCTATGCTCGTATAACAACAGAAGTCATCACTTCTTGGCATCTTGCAACTTAAAATGACAACTGTCTGGGTATTGGTGTTGCCAATATCAATAGATGGTGAATTATCCCACTGATGGTCTTGTCAAGTTCATATGCTTATGTCTATCCATAATATTTAGGTATAGTTTTTTTGGAGGCCATATTGTTCTTTTCGTCATATTAAACGACTAGTCACAGCTTTCTGTTAAGTACGAACTTATAGCTTGTCTTCTATTTTTCTCTTTTCATTCTAAAGTTGTTCTCCTTCCCCATGAAGGAGAAAGCCTTGCAATTCTGCGTGCAGAGCTGAAGAGTCAAAAGAAGCATGTAAAGAATTTGAAAAAGAAGTCTCTATGGTCCAAGATTTTGGAGGAGGTAGAGATTCCAAACTCTTTGCTCTTATATGAGTTTTGAATGCGTGCTATAAGGGAGAAAAGAAGCTTACTGGTTATTTATTGCAACTTGATAAAAATCTGTATCAAAGCTGGTTACCTAATGTATATGGCACTACTTTTTTATTATTACTACCGTTCTTAAAATACCAAACTGATTTGTTTATTCTTTATTTATGTTAATTAAGGTGATGGAGAAGCTTGTGGACATTGTCCACTATCTACATTTAGAGATCCATTCTGCATTTGGTTCCAGTGGTAATGCACAAACTTCAAAATTATCTGCTACCATCATCATTTAAATGCCTTCTTTTCTTCCAAAAACAACGTATAATTTGTACTGCTTATAATCCTTTTATTGTGTATGTATTATCTTGAATTAACGTGCTAGGAAATTATTGTTCTGCCAATCACACAGTTTCTGAGCTTTAATTTGTGTGCTTAACATATTCCTTAAAAATCTGTGGTATCTCTATGTTTAGTTATAGGACTAGATAACTATACTTATGTTTTATTGAATCACTGTTAAAGATGGAAACAAGCCGACAAAAGACCACCGCCAGAAGTTGGGATCTGCTGGACTTGCACTCCATTATGCAAATATCATAACCCAGATTGACACACTTGTGAGTTCATCATTCTTACTCATTGTTATTGTTTTCTTGCAGTGGTGTGCTACTTCTCTTTTATAACTGGTGCTTCCTCGTGCCATGCTTTTTGTAATTAGTTTATCTATATTTTGAACTGTGGCTGCAATTTTCGATCAGGTCACTAGATCGGGTTTGGTGCCGCCAAGTACAAGAGATGCTTTATACCAGGGACTGCCACCAACTATAAAGTGTGCTTTGCGTGCCAGGCTGCAATCTTTTCAACTCAAAGAAGAGGTTATTTATTTATATTTTTCTCATTCTAAAAAATGATTATTTGGTTCCCAATGCCCGTATCTGATTTTTATGCATTTTGTAATTCTTCTCATTCTTTGTGCAGTTTACTGTCCCACAAATTAAAGAAGAAATGGAGAAAACTCTTCACTGGCTGGTGCCTACAGCCACCAATACAACAAAGTAAAACCGCTACCCTAATTAGTTATTATAGAATTACTGTTCACTAGGTCGACTGCATTTTATGAACATCACATCACTCTGTCCCTCTTTCTCCTTGGAGGCGACATCATGTTGAGATGAACCTGTAGGATTACTTGGTTAGTTTATAAGTTAAGCTGACCTCGTGCTGGCTCTCCTGGCCACATTCTACCTAATTGAACTAAGAGAGCTGCCGTTTCATCAGCCATTACTTGAAACTTAATCGGGCATAAATTTCTGGGGTAAATATCACTTTCTCGCCCAAAATATGTATTTTCTAGCCCAAATGTCTCGTAGTCCCACTAATGACATATTAATACCTAATAAATTGATCATTTTCAAATCTAGGACGAGCCTCTTTTTCTGGTACCAACAAGACATGCTGGGAATCGAAATCTGCATGGAAATTGTATTCGAATAAAAACCAATTGTCTTTCTGCAGATTTCCGATTGCTATCGTGAGTTTTCAGTACCAAAAAGTGAGTCTGGTCTAAATTTGGAAACAAAGTAAATTTATTGGGTCGATAATGATTCACGCATACCCTTATTGTCCTTTTGTGATATCTTGTGATATGTTTTTCACTGGAACTTCTCTTAATACTGATACATATCTTGACCATGAAACAGGGCTCACCACGGCTTTGGTTGGGTTGGTGAATGGGCGAATACCGGGTAAGCTTTTCTCTAACAGTGCTGCTCATCTTTTGAATATTTTAAATGCTCTCATTGTGATTGACTAGATACCCCGTTTCATTCAGATCCGAGATGAACCACAAACTTTCTGGCCAGACAGATTTGCTCCGCGTTGAAACACTTTATCACGCAGACAAGGAGAAAACGGAAGCCTACATTCTCGATTTGGTATTATGGTTGCACCATCTCATCAGCCAGTCGAGGGATGCAAATGGCGGACTTCGATCGCCCGTCAAATCCCCGAACCAGAATACGCTTCAGCTGTCAAGCCAGAAACTGAGCTCACCGTCCTCAACGCTGTCGGTTGAGGACCAGGAGATGCTCCGGGACGTGAGCAAGCGGAAACTGACTCCCGGGATAAGCAAGAGCCAAGAATTCAACACATCAAGAACCCGATTGTCCAAGCACCACAGGCTAACCAAGAGCAGCAGTCATTTCCCAACATACGAATCCAAGAGGGATCCTTTCCCTATCCGAAGGCCGGCTTCGGTTCCGATCATCAACTTTGACATTGATAGGATCAAAGCGTTAGACATGATCGATAGAGTTGACACAATTTGAAGCTCAATGCGGTTATGACACCGGATCCATCCTCTCATACAATGCAAAGGTATGTCACTGATGCATTTCCCCAGCACCTGCTCGTCCCTAGTTTGCAGCTTCGCGTCGTTTCTGCTATAAAGGAGCTCTGACCTCCCGTTTGTGCGCTTCCTGAGATCAGAAAGTCAAGGTGGGTGGGAGGAGATGCAGCACATGTTGTACATGGAGAGTTGTATCCTAGGTATACTGTTTTTTCCCCGTGACCGGCAAGCTCCGACGAAGTGTAGGCGAGTGAGTGCTCATGGAGCCACAGATTTCATCAGTATGTGTACAGAATGCGATATACTTGGTTGTGTCCATTGTTGATGCCCTTCTAAATGCATATTGTGTTGTGATCAATGGAGCAAGCCGTTGTGCAAGGGTGTAACAGTAATTTTACAACTGGTCGAGTATTTAACGGAAATTTTTGTTTGAATTTTTAAACTTCGTAAAAGAATTTGATTTTCCATTCAGTATCAGTATGTATGATATCAAGGAAAAGAAGAAGAAAAAAGTAAGTAAATAAATATATAATTATTTAAATCTAGATATAAAAGTGTCTATTCTTACAAATTTTGATATATCTACACTACAAAAAAACACGCGAACAGCGACGGAAATTTCCGTCGCTAAACATCAACAATCCGTCGTAAAAACAGATCTGCGACGGATCAGAGACGTATTTATTTCGTCTCTAAAAGACTCGTTGTTACGAAGGCAACGACGGTAAAAATTCCGTCGCAAAATTTTGAAACGGACTTGCGACGGAAAACTCCGTCGTTGAAAGATAGTCGTTTGTCTCGTCGTTTGTTACGTCGAATTAACGACGGAAAAGTGCGTCGCTAGTTACGACGGAATATGTTCCGTCGCTAAATTATTTGGGCAATTCCGTCGTAGATCCGTCGCAAATAACGACGGACTTTTTACGTCGCTATATAATTTCGTCGTAATTGAGTCTCAGATCCGTCACAAAATATATTCGCGTGTCCGTCGTAAAGCCGTCTAAAAAAGTCCGTCGTAGATCCGTCGTTGTTACCCCACGACAAATTAGGTTGTGTTCCGTCTCAGAACCGTTGCAGTTCCGACTTAATTCCGTCGCAATTCCGTCGCTATACTTAAAATAATTCAACAGGCAGTTTCAGATTAGGTTTTACCCGTGTTTTTTACCAGTTCAATACATCCACAATCATCACAAATCCATCCACAATCATCCACAATCATCACAAATCCAACAACATCCACAATCATCACAAATCCATCCACAATCCATCCAAATCACAATCCAAATCATCACAAATCATCACAAATCACAAATCCAAATCCAAATCCAAATCCAAATCCAAATCACAAATCCACAATCATCCACAATCCATCCACAATTATTCAATACATCCACAACGATAATTACAACAACTATTCGATACGGGTTATAAATCCAAATCCAATTCAACAATTCAACAATCCAATCCAACAACAACAATTCAACATATCCATAAATGAAGTAAAACGTAAAGATAGGAATCAAGATGGTGGAGGGGTGGTCGAGGTCGATACCGCTACTCGAGCCCGATAGGAATCATTGGAATGCCTCCTTTGAGCTTCTAACGAGCTTGAAGATGTTGAAGCATCCGTGCATGCTCACTCTGTTGTGCTTGAATCCTCGACTTAGTGCGCTCACGCCTCTCTTTCTCGGCCGTGGTTGCTCGCCCATCCGCTCTCTCTAACCGCATCTGCTCCTCCATCTCGTCGATCTGCTCGATATCCGGGAGACTCCATACGAGATGTCATTGCAGGCCGAACTAGAGTCGCTCTCCATGAATGTACGTGAGAGAACCCGGCGCAAACAATCTCTTTTTCTTCGATGCGGCCTCAGGGATACCCTTGAGGATCTGAGTCCTATCTACTGGCTCTCATCTGCTACTGGCTTGAGTCAAAATCAACTTGGTCCTCCACCGCTCTGTATTTTGCGGAAAATCGTTTAAGTTTCCAAATAGAAGTTATTTTACATCATTACCATATTTAATATTTAATCTACTTACCGCGATGCTACGAGCCTTCCCATCTGTATAACTTCCATCGGGCGACATGAAATTTCCAAAAACATCCCATTGGACCTCGAAATATGGACTCCACGTTCTCGCCTATTCATTCATTCAAACATTATTAATGTACACGTGGGTAAATGATAATAAGTATTTGTGTGCATATAATAGAAGTACGATTGCTATTTAAAAATAAGAAAATTAAACAAGCTTCATTAATGATGTTTTAATCCAATTAGTTTGTGGCGTCTAATAACTTATCAATTAACAGATTATGATATATATGAGGCGGAAAGAAGAACAACATTAAAACCTAAATTGAATTCGAAAAACTAAATACTTACAATCTTGGTAGCATAATCTAAAGCACATCCGAGCCACCCGTGCTTAACGATCCCCGCCCCTCACCATCGGCTCGTCATCCTACTCCTCCTAGCTTTTTCCGCCTTAGTCTCGCACCTCAAGTGATTCCAATAATCACGCCACGCAGCCAATCCGATCCGGGAATGAATGGAGGTGGCGCGTCGTCGACTCTGTGCCTCTTGATCTTATGAATAAGATCCTTATATCTCACCGCCTTTTGGCACCATGCACGGTAGACTACTTGATGAACAAAGCGGCGCGTCCCAAACAGAAATAATTAAAGCATAAATTTGAAAATGATACATTTGAACCTTATTGTCTTTGGATTTATTTTGGTCAATTATTTTAGTCAAAATTAATTCCTAATGAAAGTATCCATTTCATTCAGGCTCCGTTTTGTCATCTTCTTTCGCACTAAAAATGACCCTTCAACTAATTAATAACCATTTTCATAATCATAAATTAAGTAAGTCTGTGGGGTTTGCAAAAAGAAGTATTTTGTTGATTAACTTTCCAAATCAACTAAGGAAGGATGTGACAGAGTGCAGTGAGTGAAGGGAACATATGGTCTATACATTTGAGAACATTTGTTGTTATTCAGCTATTAAAATTCTATATCCACTATCATAATATTAGGTAGACCTACTCACTACACCATAAACCCAACACCAATTAGAAAAGTTATATATATATATATATATAGTCATATTCAAATAAGAACCATTATTGAACAATCTATAACTAGTAACAAAAGAGTAAATATAAGTGTTACAAACTTATTGAACCTTAAACATCAATTGTGTGAGTGGCATTAATTGCTAAATATCATTATCAACAAGGAGACAAACTTATTGAACCTTAAACACCATTTTCAACATAAGGATATAAATATTATCAAATTAACTATCACTTAGTCTGAAATAAACCAATATACTTGAATGTAAATCAATAATACCTGGAAGCTAGTCTTGAAAATACACCCGCCTCGATCCTCGAGACCAATTTCAATCGAAACCCGATGGTTCATGACCTTCTTGAGCGACTCGGTAATCACATGTGCAACATCATGCGATGGACATAAAATCCTACAATTGAGTTAAAATAATCTAATTAAACTATAGGTACCCATTCACAATAGTCAAGGTCTTTCCCCATCGCCCCGATCTGCGGACCCACCGACCCCTCTCCTCCACCTATCGTAAGTCCTCCTACCGAGGCGCCAACTCCTTCATCCGAGGAGGTAGATGCGAAATATTCCTCGATCACTGGATGGACTCCTCTACCTCGTCCTCGACTTGCCATCCGAAAATAGATTTGATGCGTTACTTTAATAATTTTTATTCTTCAAAAGTTATCAATTGTCTTGAATTTGGTTTCATAGCTATTTGTTTAAACATTGTCATTGGAAAAGTTACATCTACAATATCTTTGAAGGTAATTCTTGTTTCTTTTCCTATAAAGCTTTTGACATAGGATTCATTGAAATGTGTTGTCTTTGAGAGAAAACTTACTTTCTTATGCTTGTAATGGTTGTTCGGTTGTATTTTAGGCTTATACTTCTAAATTTGCGGTTTGATGTTGTATTCGTTGATGTGTCCTATTGCATGATAATATTTGAATATTTTGCTTATCACCGATGTGTACACATTCATTATCTAATTGTTATATCTAGGTCGAGTATCCAGGTCCTTGACCATGGTTCGAGGCATCCAAATCAAATCTTGAGTAGAGAATTGTTATGTTTTGACTTGTAATGCATTAGTAAAGTGGGAGAAGAGGTAATGGTTCGTGAATTGTTGTGCTATCTTGTTATACTCGATAACGGAATAGAGAGAAGCAATGGTTGTAGCAAAAGATGATCATTGGGATGGCAACAAAAAGAGAAAAGAGTGAGAGAGAGAGAGTGCAGGGTATTGATTATACCTTGAAAAGTCAAATTGCGGAGAAGTGCATCACTGCAGTGACATAATTCGACCATATTCATCTCCATCATAATCATCATCATTCAATGTATTATCATTTTCTGATTCCGATAATTCATATGAATCTGATTCCGACAATTCATCATCTTCGACTGATTCGTCATCTGCTTCTTCTATGTCTATCAAAGTGCCATCAGGATGAACTCGTGTCATGTCATCATCAACCACTACACTTGTAATTAAAGGCATTTCATCCTCTTGAAATGGCGGAGGTACTATCGAACTAGATGATTCATCTGAGACTTCCACATTAGCTCTCGCTTTAATTTTGCATACATCCCACCAATCCTTTGTAGATTGTTTTAAACTCGGATAAGGACAATAGTATACTTGAACGGCTTGTGTGGCAAGGACAAACGGTTCATACTTATTATACCTTCGTCTATAATTCACAGAAACCAATTTGTATTCAGGATGCACCGATGTCCCCAATCGTGATGGATCAAACCACTCGCATCTAAACATTGTTACGGTCTTCATAGGTAGCCCATGGTATTCCAACTCACAAACCTCCAGTAATCGCCCATAAAATCGAGTTCATTCTTATGCGCACCATAAGTTTCACCTTTAATGCACACACCACTGTTCATGGTGGCTCTTTGTGTCCCATGCTCTAACGTGTGAAATTTATACCCATTTATGTAGTACCCTGGATACGTCTTAATCACTGGAGAAGGCCCTTTTGCTAAATCCAATATGAATGGATTGACGACATTGTTGGTATGGTCTTTGACCTAAATCCAACAAATCAATAAACATCTATCAATCTGACTGATTAAATATTACAAAAGGTTACTGGTTAATGGGATTATATACTCACATATGTATCAAACCAATGTGAGAAGTTTCTGTCGATTTCCTTTTGAATCTCAGAGGAGGAGATCCGTGGATGTAATCTTTTCAAGAAATCGATAAACAAACTTCAAAAATAAATAGTTATAATTAGTATTTAAATAGTTATACTAATTGAAAGTTATACAACGTGAAATTATAAATACTTACTTTAAATAGTTCTCCAAACTTCAACGCAATTAATAGCACATATAATCGAGCAACATCATACTCACTCGAATCTAGATATCTCTTGACATTTTTCCAAAAGCGCCCACCTTGCTTGATATTGAAAGCATATCCGGGAAATCTTCATGCCTAATATCTCCCCAACGTTATAATTACGAGGCACATTCTTATGTTTCATTCTTACGTGACCTCAAAATAATAAGAACAGAATGTTGATGCTTCTTCTACTAAGTGCGCATTGCAAATAGAACCTCCACTCGAGCTTTATTTCTCACGTTGTTTTCAACTTACGTAAGTATCTATCAATGTATATAAAAAGATTAATAGTTATATGTGTATATTTATACATATGGACAACAATTGTTAAAGTGACGTTTACCTTTCAAATGGATACATCCATCGGTATTGAGCGAATCCGCAATACGAGCTTCATCTCGCTAGATGGACTGGTAGATGTTCCATTGAATCAAAGAAACTAGGAGGAATATCGCTCGAGCTTGCATAAAATGACCTGAATATTTTCTTGAAGTTTGCACATGTCCTCAAGTTTGATGTTTCGAGAGGTCAAATCTTTGAAAAATAAACTTAATTCACATCTTGCTTTCCAAACATTAGGTGGGAGAAGTTCTCGAAATGCAATCGGGAGTATCTGTTGCATAAAAACATGGCGCATAAAAACATGGCAGTCGTGACTCTTCATCCCAAACATCTTCAATTTGGTCATGTCTACACATACGCCCATATTTGAGACATACCCGTCGAAAATCTAAGACCTTTCACCCATTCGCACAAGACTTTTTCTCATGTTTGTCAAGTGTGTAGAAGCTTTTGGATACTTGCTGTCGACTCATTCATCTTCAACTCGTCTATTGCGATACAAATTAAGTTCTTCTCTTGATTTGCTCGTATCTTCGTCTTACACGGAATATTCATCACGTGTTGAACACATCATCAAATACATTCTTCTCTATGTGCATGACATCCAAATTATGTCGAATCAAAAGAGAACTCGATGCGGTAAATCCCGAATATACTCCGCTTCCAACCACTACCAAAATATTTGGAAATACTACTATTTATTGCATCACTACCCATTTCGACCACCTTCACTAGTCTCATTCCTTCAATCCTAGATAATAGTTCTTCTCCGATAGCGCTTGGTGGACTACTAGTAATCACCGTATTCTTTCTCGAATCCTCTTCTATCCATACGAATTGGTGATCGGGTTTAAAACTTTCGATGATTATCAAACCATGACCGCTACCACTTTTGGTAAAGTAAGCGCTCAAGATCCTCCATGCAATGTGGACAAGCTAACCTTCCAAATACTCCATCCGCACAACATAGAGTACGCAGGAAAGTCACTAATTGTCCAAAGCAATGCAGCACGATCTGAAAATTTTGTTTCAATGAGACATCATAGGTAAGGACACCGCTTCCCACAAATCTACTAACTACGAAATTAATGGTTGCGAGAACACATCAATCTTTTCTTTTGGATTACGTGGCCTGGCACTAGAATTGTGAGAAACATATATTGTTCCTTCATACACATCCATGGAGGAAGATTATAAGGAGTAACTATAACGAGCCATGAAGAATATTGTTGTCTGATTGACGAAAAGGTTGGAAACCATCGATCGAAAGACCCAATCTAACATTACGAATCTCGATTCAAACAAATGAAACTTCATGTTCAAATGCTTCCATGCGGTGTGTATGCGCGGATGGCGCGACCCCATCATCGATCGACGATGCATGCCAACGCATATTCTCCGCTGTAGCCTCGGATGCATACAACCTCTGTAGTCGAGGAGTAAGAGGAAAATAATACATCTTCTTACATGGAATTTGTGATTTCTTTCGAGTTTGAGATGCTTGATTATTGCTCTTGAACGTGGATGCTCACAAACTTTACATCTCGTCAATTCGAATCTTGTCGCCAAGAAATCATGCAATTATGTGGACAACAATCTATCTTGTGCACAGCAATCCCATGCCACGCAACAATTTTTCGTCTTTGTAGAAGTCACCAGTACAAGATTACCATCCGGATTTGTCTCTTTCATGAGTTACGTTATTTGATCAAAACCTTTCTCGGATATATTATTCTCGACTTTCCAACTCGTAAGTCGAGCCACAACAGACAATTGTGAATGGTTTGAGCAACAGCCACAACGGTTTATCGACGTCAACATGTCGTAAAATTTTCGTGCCTCGACATTTGGTTCCTCTTGAGTGCTCGGCAAAGTTAAGCGAGGACCAGCGGCATCCATTACCATCGTCGATACGTACTTGATTGAGGTTCGGGTGATCTTGCATTGCGGATCTATACTCACATTTGTCTCCCTCGAAAGATCTAAGTGTTATAATTTGGAACAAATCCAAATTTTGAAGCGTGATATCGCACGGTATCTTGTACTTGATAAGGTATATTATTGCACTTCTTACAAGGGCACTGATCTTTCCCCATCCATGAATGATAGTTGATTACTAGCAAACTCAATGAAGTTTTCAAGTCCGAAGAAAATCATGATTTAATCCACCACAGTACTAAAACGCTTATACATCCATTCACGATTCGACTCATCACGAGGAAGTGGAAATGGGATTCTGGAAGTGAGAGTCAAATGTTCATGTCATGGGGAAATGGGATTCTGGAAGTGAGAAGCAAATCTTGGGAGATGAATGTTCGCAAATGTTGGGAGATGAAGTGAGAGGCAAATGTTCGAGTACCAACTACTAAGCCCGACTTTAATAGTTCAACTATAGAAATAATATTCTACATCATAGTACATTTGGTTAATGATTTGGAAGTACATTTGTAAGAGTGATAGAATTTAGGTGAAAGAGAGATGCCGCATAACTCTATTTATTGGTAAATAGAGGTATGCGGCATAATTTTCTAATGTTTGGTTATGTTAGGATATATAGATGGCGGTATACTCATATTCAGATCCAAGTCTATTTCTCGTTTCATAACAAAAGGTTCTCACGTTATAGAAATAGACACGAGACATATACTATATAAAAAGTAAATTCAAATATATACCTTCTATTCTAATGATATAAATATGAAAAGTAACACGGATGCATGTCAACATGAAACTAATTTGTTCTCGAATCTAAATCGATGCACAAATATAAATCACCAAATATAAAAAGTTCACACATGATTAGTCTTATTTCTCTATTCCTCTCCTAACCCTTCACGTGTAAGTGATCACAACATTAATATATATAAGTATACATTTTCCAAACATATATTAATGTTGTTATCACTTATATCACATGTCCCACACGTGAAGGGGTTAGGAGAGTAATTTTTTGTGATTGCTACTCTTTTATCAAAGAGAAATAAGACTAATCATGTGTGAACTTTTTATATTTGGGAATATGCAAAAAGATTCATAACTTAACAAGCTTTTACAAAATATGGGAATATGAACAGATTACCCTTTTCTAAGTTAAGAAAGAAGGTCATTGAACTTTTGAGCTAGATTTGTCAATCAAAAGTGGTAAATTGAAGTTTATGCACCGCTCATCCCATCGACTTTTTATTAATTTCTTCTATAAAATTTATTAGTATTTGTTTCAGAAGGCAAATTACTTGCTAAGTGAGTTTTGTTTCTTTATATTTTATTTTGATGGACCAACCAATCAAGCACTCTATAAAACTACTAAACTGCCCACTTGCAAGACACAAGAATTATTCATCGGCTCGAGTTCTTGAGTTACATACTACTACGACCACCATAGGGTGGGTTTATAAGCTAAGGTCATATCTAGATGTAGATGGGAGTGTTTAGACTAAAGACATATTTCAAATATTTTAGAATATTTTCCTACTTAAAACAATGCATGTATTAGTTGTATAGACTAATCGATCCTTATAAGTTATAAATATTAATTAAACTGGGCATATTTAAAAGGGGTGCTTGCTTAAAATATACCGGCTTTTGTTGTCCTCTAATTATATATTTAACATAATTTTAATATTTTAATAATAGCATCACCTTCTAATCTATCGGAAAATTAAATTCTCCAGTTTTTTTGTTGAAAATGCATCATTTATCATTGACAAATTGATGATATTGATTTTTACAAATAAAAAGGGTGATAAGAATTATTGAAACATTTCAAAAATCGTTTGCAACTTTTAAAATAAAGCAAAAGTCATTATATACTTCAACAATTAATACGAACAACAAAATGAAAGAGGTCGGCCCAATATCGTCCGGTATGTCAATCAATTATCGCATCAATTTTTGTTGATATCAAGGAAACGAAATTGAAAAGCAAAAAGAGAATATTTTCAACTTTATACGATTTCATGAATGAAGTTTGACCTCTAGGCTCCACAATCCAACACATTCCATTCACAAACATATCATACAAACAATAGATTTTATACAAATACATACATATATATAAATCAACAAATATAAATTATTTGTATATATAATAAAAACACAGACTGAAGGCGGCATGTACGGCAGGCTGACTTGCGGGTGCTGCAAGGTAGGCGGCAAGGCGAGCTACGTTATGAAATTACTCTCATTTGTGTGAATTATTATGTAAAAGTTCTATCACCAACTCAAATCGCAAAACTTCCAACCGCCACCAATGTTTTGGGTCTTTGCTCTAACATTATGTGCATATTTATAAAGACAAATATTATATATTGTCACAATTTTACCCTTTTGTAATAATCTTGTAAAATTAGGCACTAACAATAACAAATTAACAACTACAATATTAGTATACAAGAATAAATTCTAACAACTTTGAGCATTATGCTTAAGGCCTTCAAGTAAAATCTTATTTGGGTAATTCGATCGAAACAAAAATTGGCATGACCTATTAATTTATGGTCATCCTCTTGAGTTCGAAACCTGTGATTCTTCACTACGTGAACGCCATCGTTTTATTTATTAAGTTTGAGCCAAAGAGAATTAAATTCTCATTCCAACTCATTATTGTTCTCTCCACAGAATCCCATCAAATCTAACCAGACTAGAAAGTATAATTACTACAACATTAAGGCTACGAGCCTTCTCAAAACTGAAAAACTTAAACGAGATCATCTCAATTTCAAATCCTATGACTTTCTAATGCAACAATCAAATTCAAATAGTAACTTTATCTTATCATCAACCATATGCAATGATGAACAAAATAAACTACGGAAGGCGAAACATCCGAAACTCGAAACTCGAACTTGATTTCGGTTTATATGGAGAATTCGAGGATAGTACGTGAAAGTGCCTTACAGGCCACCTTCTTTGCTTTATTACAAAAAGATCACATTCTTAAAACACAAAAACCTAGAACTTGGAACAAAATGTAATACAAACACTAAGGCATGAAATTCTTGAGAAGAGTTCAGTAGAAATTTAGCCTTTGACAAGGACAACTATCACAAGTTCCTCGGTGCTTATTAAACACATGCATGTTTTAAATTCTTTGTCATCTTACCTTAATAGATTGACATCGGGTTTCAATCAACTCAAATGCCATTTCTACAACTTTTACTATTGAATTAGAGGTCGATAATTCGATTCGATTACCATCTTCCATGTTGACAAAATTATCACTAAAAGCTACAAATACCACAATACCATTGTATGCCAAGTAGCTGAGTTTCTTTAATCCATGAAATTAATCGATAATATGCATTAAAAACTTAATAATTCTAACATATTTTACTCTTCCTTATACTCAAAACTTATAAAGTGGTTCTCTTAATCACTCTAGCTATCACAATTGTGAAATGCTCATTGGTCACTATCACGATTGTTTTCTCGAAGACAAAAGCGCCGAAATCAAATTACGCCCAAGCATACAAAACCCTCAATTCCTAAATTCCTAAATTCCTCTAGGGCTCGACCATTCTCAAGCCACGAGCACACGATGCTCCAAAAATTACAACTAAACCTAGCATGCTTCTTTAGTATACGTAAGCACATAAGTTCAATCAAATTTGGAATCTAACGAACAAAACTCATAATTCCAAAAATTCCTTAAATATGTTGAAATTGGAAAATATTCGAAACATGCTATTAAATTATCATAAAATCCCCATAAACATTATCTAACATGCTTAGCACAAATATTTAGTCAGATTTTACTAATAAAATCGCACACATAAGTACATGTGTGTAATGCGATTAGATTTTGAGTTAGATTTCTAGATTTTGAGTTAGATTTTGTATAGATAATAAAAACACGGAGGTTTGGGCGACGGTGGCGGGCGGGGCGGCGGCTGACAGCAAGAGGCGGCAACTGCACGAGGCGAGGAATGCAATGCTGGGCGGGGCTGGTGGCAGTGGCATGGTGGCGGCGGCAGCAACGGCGGGGGGGCTGACATGGTAGGCGGAGGCGGCAGCTACGTGGGCGGGGATAATGCGGGGTCAATGGGAGGATTAGGGCGGATCGAGTAATGAAATGGGGAAGAAGGCGTCGAAATACTAATTTTTTAGGGACGGATTAGAGACGGAAAATATCCGCCGTTATATTTAAACGCTATAGCGACGTACTAACGACGTAAAAAGGGATTTAACGACAGAATCAATTTAACGACGGATCAAATCCGTCGTTAGCATATGGGAAAATTTGATCCGTTAATATAACGACGGAATGAATCCGTCGTTAAGATCTACAGACGGAATAACGACTAAAATATCCGTCGTTGTATTTCTTGGCGTAAAAATTAAAAAAAATTAATTTTAACGACGGATTATATTCCGTCGTAACATTTATTTGGAATAAATAAAACTAAAAATAAAGTTAACGATTTTAATAAATCCGTCGTAAAAATAATTAAAAATAAATAATAAAAATCCGTTAATTTCTGACGGATCGTGACGGTTAATTAAAGTGTACAATAAAAAAATAAAAATCGTTAATTTAACGACGGATTATGTCCGTCGTTAAAATCAACAACGTAATAGCGACGTATATACCGTCGTTATATGTTCGTCTTGAAATAGTACCGCCACATTCCGTCTCAAATACGTACAAGTCCGTCGTTAATTTATTTCGTTTGTGGTCCGTCAGAAATCCGTTCTTGTTTGTGACCGAATTTTTAGCGTCGCTAATCCGTCATTTGTTCGCGCGTTTTGTAGTGCTATTTATAAGGATAGTATAGTATTTATTGCGTATGAATGCTTAATTTATTTTGATACAAAATTAAAAACTTTTCTGTATATAGAATTCTTCAAATGATAAATTTTAAATTTTTAACATATGTAATTTAAATTTATAAATTTTACGTGCATTATATGTACGATTTAGCTAGTTACATTAAAAATATTAAAAAGATGGTTTAACTGGCTTGATTTCCCATATCACTGTACCTCAGCTCAATTATTTTTCTTAATAAAAATAAGAACAATAACAAAGAAAGATATAAAGCTTGATCCACTTTATTAGATCATATTTCTTCAAATATTGTTTAGAATAAGAATAATCCTCCATTTATAAAAAGAAGTTTTAAAAAAACAGAAAAGACAGAATTTAAAATAGCTAAGCTGACGTATAAGTATCACATTACCAGCTTTTGCCTGTAGACTCTTACATAATTGTCGGAAGGAACAAAACAAACTATTGGATTAAAATGGAGCCCAACTTATATACCCAACTTTCATAATATATATACAACTGATACCCATTTTGAAAATTCACTACAACCTATACCCAACATATTAAAAAATTATATTTTGAATCAAAAGTTTCAAAAATTTGGTTCGAAAATCAGAGTTTGCAGGCTTTTGTCATATTATGTTTGTTTGAAAATTTGTAAAAGTAAAAGTGTGATGTGAGAGGACATTGTTTTTGTCTCTTTCGGTCTGAGTCTCCAGACTGGAGACAACCTATTACCGAAACAAGTATAGAAATTGGATTCCTTTCACAAGCCACACATCTATTTTCTTCATTATCAAAACCGAAATATATATTTATCAACATTGGATTCCTTTTACAACCTACACATCGATTTGCTTGATTATCAAAAGAGAAGCTGTTTTTGGGAGAGAGTAGAGAAGAAAAATTTAAATTTGTGGAGAAGAAGAAGAGAATTCAAGCACATAAATTTCGGTCGAGAGAGAAGAAAAAAGAATTCAAACACATCAATTTTCTCAAACAAGGTAAATTCATTACGAAAACTTGAATTTAAGCTTTGGAATATTGTTTAAAAATTGAGATTTAAGTCAAAAAACATATCTCCGATCGACTAAGGCAAGTCTCGGTCGATAAAACATCTCGATCGACGAACTCTCTCCTAACGGGAGAGAGAGTTCGTCGACGGAGAGATGTTTTTATCGACCGAGACTTGCCTTAGTCGATCGGAGATATGTTTTACATGAAATTCTCAACTTTTTGTCTCGATTACCTGAGACATGTGAAATGACCGAAAACTAGGCAAAACGTGACATTGTCGACTTTGTTTGTTTTTTTTCACCGAGAGAGAGTTATGTTTCAATTTTAATAATTTCATTGAATTCTTTGTTCTATATTTCAGGTTTGGCGACCGGAGAGAAAATAATTTTAGAAGATTTATACCGAAAACACAATTCTAAACGGTAACTTAGATTTTACAATTGGAATTACATTATTCATGTCGCAAGATGTTTGTTTGTTTTAATTGATTTTTGAATATTTAGTTTTAACAATTTGAAGAGGAGAGGCCAAACAAATGTCATGATTGAAGTTTCGATTGAAGGCTTCTTCCGGTCGATCGAGAGAAGCCTTCTCGATCGGAAACTTGATTGGTCGAAAACAACAAATTAATTCAATTTCTTGAATTAATTTGTTGTTTCGATCGACCAATTGAAGCTTTCCGATCGGGAAACTTCTCTTCGGTCGACAAAAGCTTTCGACAAAACATTGATTTTCCATATCAATTTAATTTTAATTTAATTTTCTAATAATTAGTTATTAATTGAATTTTGTAATAATCGGGAACCATATTTTACAATTATTTTGAAGGAGCAGTGACAATATGTCGGACTTACTGTATGTTTTCGTGTATATTATTTTGAAACATAGTTATGCGATTTTAATATGTTTACCGTATGTATATTTTGTAATTGAGATATTTTTCCGACTTATAGTATGTATATTTTGGATAAATGATGTATATTTTGGATAAATGTTGCTAAATGTGATTGAATATGAGTAGTTAATATTTGAGCGATTGAATATGAGTAGTTAATACCGATATGGCTTGAATAATGTGATTGAATAAATAGTGTTTATGACTTGTATGTTTTCGATTGAATGAGATATTTGTTTTGGCTTGAATAATATTTGAACGATTGAATATGAGTAGTTAATACCGATATGGCTTGAATAATGTGATTGAATAAATAGTGTTTATGGCTTGTATGTTTCGATTGAATGAGATATTTGTTTTGGCTTGAATAATGTGATTGAATATGTAAAATCATTTGAAATTTCAACTTTGGATTAGCATTGAATTGTTGTATGTTGTGTAATATGTGGTATTGATATAATTGTAGGTCGATCCTGTTTTCTTGAGGCCTACCACGATAAATGTGGTGGCGGATGTAAAGACTTATTATAGGACTGATTATTTTAAGTATATTAAGAATGTCTTGCTAGATAAGGGCGGCGAAGAGTTGGTAGATATGTTGAGGGGGGGTTGCTTTGGTCATCTGATTGATTGGACTCCCGGGCCTAAGTCTATTTTATCTTTGCACCATTTAGTCTCCCGTCAGATAGAACCTACGCATCCGGAGATGTATTTTTTCATCAATGGAAGATATATATGTTTTTCCATTAGAAATTATGCTCTAGTCACCGGCCTGCAATTTGGGTCATCATCATTTGATCCCACACAAGACTACGACTTGAGCGACGTTGAGGTCTATAGCCTTTTTGCGGGGCACACAGATTCATTCGTAATCTAGTAGATAGATTTTGTAGTAGTGATTTTAGTGATGATGTAGATCTTCGTCACTATTTACGTGTATTACGTTATTATCCTCTATGGATTCGTATTTGGAGTGCGATACGGGAAGATAATAGCTGATTGGGTTTGGGCATTGGTTGGCGATCCGGGGCGTTTGCCGATTTCCATGGGGGCCTACTGATTACGGATATTGAGATATTATCGACGCAAGTGTCGACTAATGCTCAATACCACTTTTACGGACGATCTGGGCACTATATGCTTGGTCACTCGAGATCATACCGGGCTTGGGAAGTATAGTTGGGACGTCATCAATCCCGGCGTGTCAAGAGTGTTGAGGTGGAAGTTCAAGTAGGCTCTCACCGCAGCTTCTGATCTCTTTTGAGCAAGAGTCTTGAATTTTATTATAATTTTAAATCATGTATGAGGTATTGTATTTATTAGAATATTAAATAACATCTTTCAATTTATTGTAGGTCGATTATCATCTCGCATCGATCGAGCGACTCATTCGAGGTTAGCACCGTTCTTGGGTGTCATCTCACACCCCTCTCCACTCGGTGTGAATTTTGTTATACCGTCAAATCCTTTGAGGAGGGCGGCAGTTCCCTTCCGTCGTGGTGTGTCTCGTCCGGTGGATGAGCACCGGCGTGAGACGTTGAGTTAGAGAGGCTCCACGGTTTGTTGAGGATCACGATCTTCGGGGTCTCCATCGAGTAGGCCTCGAGCCTTCACCTTCGATACCCGGCCGGAGGACATCGTCGGTTGGGTTCGTTGAGTTCGGTTGTTGATGAGCTGCGGCGGCCATATGTGGATAGCCGTCCATCTGTTGAGAGGCGGGATACGGAAGACATACCAGGGAGGCGGCTTCATCGGCGGTGGTGGTGAGCACCAGGGCGTCTTAGTTAAGTCGATCGTCGTTGGATCCGAGGAATCTATCCGGAATCTGTCCGGGAGGGAGGAGAGGAGCGATGGCAACGCATCGAGAGGTCTATCGAAGACAAATTTATTCCAAAGATAAAGAGTGGTTTGAAAACCTCTTAGAAGACTCGATGTGGTTGCACACATAGGGATGATCTGGCTACATGCACCTCATGTTCCACGTCATCCGGCGGCGGCGGCGAAGGTGAAGATCGGAGACCACACCGCCCGGTCGAGATGTCCCTCGAGGCGGTGGACATATTGAGCCGGGAGGCGACCTTGCATCGACCCGGTGATACCCTCCCCACTACTCTCTGCGGATCCATGGTACCGGTCACGGAACTACATCTCATCATTCCATGATGGGACTTGACATATTAGTGATCGGCGCCTCGGGGCGTCGTGAGGCGGTTTCGAGCCCGTCTGCAGCGGTTGGAGCAACGGTAACTATTAAGTCTCATATTTGGCGGTTTATAATATTTCATTATATTTGTTATGTTTTCATTTCTCTAAATTAAATGTTTGTAGTTCGGGATCCGGAGGGTGAGCAGACACGGAGACCTTGGTACATAATGAGGTCACCATCGTGAATAGCCCGATGCCACGTCCATTATCCGGTGATATAGTGATAAATTACCGGCGTTTCTTGAACACAAATAAAGCGATGGTGGTTGTTCGAGTCTTGAGCGACAAGTCCAGTTGCATTTTTCGTGAATATCGAAATGCCGGAGCGTTTTGATGTTCGGCATGCGTTTTATACAATATGCTTCGTTTTTTAAGTACATCTACTTATATTGATATGTATCCTAAAATAATTTTGCGGTCGTCGATCTATTCATGGTGTATTTGAGGATGAGACTCGATGCGGGATCGGCGTATTGGATGGGGTGGATTATCAAACACAATCATCCTTGATCTTGGTTTTTAGTAAGTCTTTAATACAATCAATATATAGTATATATGTGTAGTATCTCTAATTACTTAATTTTCGATGTTGAATAGATGTTTACGCAAAATTCATGGTCCGAGGTACACGCGCTTTTCGTCCTACATTGAAGACCAGCGTGAGGCACCATTGATCATGACCCACGAGCATTGCTTTACATGGCAGCCACCAGCGCATTGGATAGCGATTGTCCTCGGCATGACGGGTTATACATCATGGTTACGTGCCGCGCAGTAACCTTATTTAATCTGATAAATATTAATTTATCTAAATGGTTACGTGTCCTTGTTTATTTTATCTAAATATTAATTTTATAGATCATCATCCTTGCGTCATCGGCGTTTCACGATAATGCAGCGTGGATATGCACTCTGGTCATTGCGTCTTTGTTTGACTCGCGTATTTGGCGGATAGACCGAATCAAGTGGATCGCGAGGATGATGGACTTCGTGTGCTGACTAGATTATTGCGGCGGTTTCTTCTCTTCACTAGATGGTTCGAGGCTAACTCCACGGATACCACCATGGAATAATGATGCGATTATTACAGTGCCTCTTGAGGTATTTGACCGGGAAGGCGATTTCGATGATGGTCCATTTGCGTGCATGGTGTGGAGCGTCTTATTTACAGTTCATAGAGCATCGAATGGAATGCGTCTAATGTTGTAGCATATAGACATAAAGTAGGTGGAAATATATATGAGATATGTGATCCATATAAGAAGCCGAGAGGAAGAGGAAGAGGAAGAGGTAGAAATTAGCATGTACTATGTAATGATTTTATTTATTTTTTCTCATGTAATAGATTCTTAGTTACATTATCTTATCGACAATGGATTAATTTTAATATGATCTTCAACTTCAATTTCAATTCCAATTCCAATTCCAATTCAATTCAATTCCAATTCAATTCCAATTTCAATTCAATTCAATTCACACTACAAAAATGGATGTTCATATTGGTATGTATTGGTATATTGGTATGTATTAGTATATTGGATGCAAATGGATGTTCATATTATTTATCGAATATTTGATTATCGATAGTTATTAATCCTCGTGACAACAACTTAGTATTTAACTCGAAGCTAAGATCGTTGAATGAATTTGTGTCTTTATTTTTTTTTGTTTGTTGATATTGGTAATATCGGCCGTTGGATTAACGGGTTGAATGATCATTAATCTTGTGTTGCCACGTGGTAGTGCGTGTTTGGCCATCCGCGTTTATCTATTACTCCCATCGCTTATGTGTGCGGAAATATTTTGTTTCACATAGTTTATAAAGAATTAATTAGAATCGTTGTAGGAAAATCGCTATCCATATTACACTAGTTCATTATAAACCTTTGTTTTTAAGAATCATAGATCAATGAAATAAGTATTACATAACTTTTGTAAAAATAAACAGGCGTTATTCGAGTTAAATTTATTTTTACTAGAATAAACTACAATGAGATTTGGCATATTGATTGTCCATTGGACTTGAGTGTCTCCTTCAGCGGAAATGTTCTTCTTCTTCGCCTCTCCCCATCTACATCTCATCGATCAAGAACAAGATATCAAAACGTAAATCTCAAACTAAACATAAATCTTAGGACTCGGTTTAAGTCAATGTTAGGTGAATCGTTAAACATACACTTTAACCTATAAAGCAAACGAGCGCAATCTGATAAGATAGTCTATCAGAGAAATGAACAAAACTGGTCTCCAAAACAGGGGGCAGAAGGGAAACAGAATCAGCACTAACATGCATCCGTCGATGTAGATAAAATAAGCAACGGAAACCACATACTAGCACTCCATTAGTACTAAAAACTCTGTGAAGATCAAAGTTTTTCACCGTTATTCAAACAAACAAGCGTGCAAAAAGAAAATGGGCGAAAAAAAAAATAGAGGCGGAGAAGGAACCTTTACCTCGGATTTGGTGATGGAAGCGATCGAAATTGTATGAAACACAACCACAAAATAGAAAGAAGCAATGTAAGCGGCGGCAATCACAATCATCCCGAAATTGGACTTCATCGCTCAAACTTCTTCTTTTTTTTTTTGATAAAAGATTAATGTTTTAGCTAGTGAGATATATATGTGTTACGACGGATTGTTGATGTTTAGCGACGGATTTTTCCGTCATTGTTAAATGTTTTTGTAGTGTCAATTCAATTCAATTCAATTTGATTAAGTTAAAATAATAATAATGTTAATAATATCTTTACATGAATGTTTTCTTTCATTATAATGTCACTCGTCTACGGATAAGTAAGGACACTTCCGGCGTATAAGATTCATTACCACACAAGCTACATGTCCGTAGTGCCGACTTCTACTACTCGATCCCACTACATTGGATGGCGATATCGACCCACTTTCGGGCGCCCGGCTGACGGACTCTATTAGGAGGCATAGCGTAATTCCGGCAACATGCGGAGGAGCAGTCCAACTAGGCTGTGGTGAGCAGGATTGATCCGATCTGGTATGCTTGGCTAGCTTTGCGAGAATGGTAGTACTCCCATAGTTAGATATATGATGACCTTTATGACTAAAAATTTATATAATCAATTATATGTAAGTGAAATCAATTTGATCAAAAAATTAACATAATTAAACTTAAATTACGTACCATATAGCTTGCAACAACATGAGAACACGGTATCATATCCATGTCCCACTCCAAACACGCACACGATTGCGTATTGAGATTGACTCGAATGTTTTGCTTCGTGCTTGACTTTGAAAGTGGAGTCGATGAGGCACTACATCGTATATGCGTGATAGTTCCATTGATACCATCATCTTCTGGCGTTGCTTGAAATCAATTCAGCGCGTACCTCTTTCTTTGCCATGTCTCTCATCGAACCATTTTTACGTAATGTGACGGATTGCCTCAATCATTGAGCAAATTGGCAATCGTCTAGCCCACAATATTCGAGAATTGAATGATTCGGCAATGTTCGATGTCATAAAGCGTAGCGCTAACGGGCACGCTGTGATCTAGCCCATACACTCCAACCTCCACCAACTTGGTATATGCCACTACCATGGCCTTCACGAGAGACTTTAACATAGCCATCGCTTTTTCAAAGTGTGCATCTTGAGTACGCATAAGCGGCTTTACGAAATAACTGCGGATGGTTGCCCAAGCGGGTGATTTTTTCAGCGGATGGTAGTAGCATAATCCGTGTGTTGCATCGGGGTAGACACACTTGACGCGTTCATTATCTTGACATGGGCATACGAAACAATCAACATCTGGATTTGATCCATGAGCGGCTTGTAGTCGAGGCGAAACCAAGTCCATGAGACATCATTCTCGATCGGACCAATTCCATAAGCTAATGGAAAAACTTGCTCGTTGCGTCCTTTGTCGGCGGCGAATAATATCTCTTATTGCGGTCCTTCAGTGCGTGCCGTCAACTACAATCACGGGTCGGAGGCACAATGTATGCATGATCTGCATGAACCGAAGCGCGACAAAGAGGTGGCGAACCGACCATCGATCGATATCCAGTCGGTCATCGAACAAGGATTGCTCATCCGTAACATATCGAGATAACTAGGTAGTAGTGAAATGATTCTTCATGTCCACCGTATATCATCTCGATCGCCTATTACGGGCTCGCATTGCTACAACTTGTATGTAATGTGTACACGTACTCTCATTGCAAATCGACCATAATGGACCTCGGCTTTAGCACTTCACCGTCTTGCGTATTTTTCGTGATATGTATCTGCAATTACGGGCATTAACCTTCCTTACTCCGATATGCACTAGGTTACGTGCGCAAGTATGTATAGCATCAAACTTGCGGACAAACCAAAATCCACCTTCTTTGCGATGCACGTAGTAGAAAAGGACACGATTATGATATCGACATTTGAATGTAATCCTCAAATTATCGGATCGGGAATAACAAATTCTACTCGGCGTTCCAAATGCCGCCCCCGGATATCTTGATTCACCCTAGCATCGAAGATGGAACCTTCGCTCATTTCATGAGTCTGGAACCAGAGTCAGGGGCGAGCAAAGAGATTAGCGAAGCATCGCGAGGAATAACGAGGACTAGCGGTTGCTCATCTCCTCAACTTCTTACGGCTCTACAGGCCTCCCACGTGCTCTTGCGTGTTACTACGCATAATCGTAGATAGAAGCTTCCGAATCCACCTCTCGGCGGATCCATCGTCAAACTCTACAAATGAGCCATAGCTACTTCAAAGACTTCATGATCTTCTTCCTCTTCATCCGACTCTGTTTCATCTTCTTCTTCAACGTAGTAAATCGTCGCCATTGTCCTCAACAAGTGTATCACCGGTTGTGGTTGCGGCATATGTTGGGAAGCAATTTACGGATGGATTCATGTGTTGCGGCATATATTGAGATGTATCGACATCAAACCAATCGAGATGATGTAAATTGTTGTGTCGGCGACGCGTGAGCGATATGTGTTGGGAAGTGTAGTCATATGTTGGCGGGATGGTATCTCAAACGAAGGTCTATATAGTTCTTGCTCCGATTGGGATGTGTCGGCATCGTGAGTCACATAGACCTCGGTTGGGCATCATGAGCCAATCGAAAAGTTGATCATCATTACTCGAAACTAATTTGATAATTCTACCACTCAGAGATCTCGATAGATAATGTCGGTTGGTAGGTTGTACTCAACTAATTTCCCAACATAATTTGATCGATCATCTCTATGAACTCGAGATAATTACATTGTCCATTCGAACAAAGGCATTTGGTGATACCGTGATGTAACATAAAGAAGGATCCCATTGCCTCCATATCTATGATAATGTTCTTCCATCCGACATCTATAACAAATACAAGATTACATTAACGAAATATACTGGTCTTAATATGATTTTTCTAATGTACAAAACAAATATACATTCTAATCAAATATACAAATAAGAAAAAATAGCAATCTAATCAAAATCTAATTAAATAATTAAAGTCTCTTACAATAAATTAATTAAAGGGACTTATCTAATAAGCGAATTATGTCGGCACTTATCTAAGCGAATAATCCAATAATTATATCCAATTATAAATTATGCAA
Source organism: Salvia rosmarinus (assembly GCA_036937905.1). NCBI lineage: Eukaryota > Viridiplantae > Streptophyta > Magnoliopsida > Lamiales > Lamiaceae > Salvia > Salvia rosmarinus. The sequence goes on along the minus strand of CM072815.1, from coordinate 21,924,387 downwards.
TAATTATAAATAGCGAAACAATCGAATTATCTAAACAAATAAGCAAAACAAAATGTAAACAAAATTAACAATAATTAATGTAAACAAAATTAACAATAATTAATCTAAACAAATTTAACAATAATAAATCTAAATAAAACTAACAATAAGAAATCTAATATCATAAACAACAATAATTGAAGATTATCTAATTGATTTCATTTAAAATTAATTTGAGGATTATCTAATTGATTTCATTTAAAATTAAAACAACAACAATAATTAGAAGATTATCCTAATAAATCTAAAATTATCCTAATTGATTTCATTTAAAATTAATTTCTAAAAAAAAAATCTCTCGATTGAATAGTTTTATGTCTCGGTCGATATTTCCTTGTTTCGATCGTAGGAGACATCAATTAATAATTAGTATTAAATTCATTTGATAATTCGAAGATTCCGTTCGAAAATAGGCTCTCTCCGGTCGACAATTCGAAGATTCCGGTTGACCGGAATCATTATTAATTTGATAATCCTTGTTTCCGATCGACCAATTTTATGTTTTCGTTCTATCGGAATCAATAATTAATTTAATTATGTTTCGAATGAATTAAAAAATTAAATTACATTAAAATCCTCTCTCCGGTCGACCAATTCCTTGATTCGGTCGGCGGAATCAAGGAATTGGTCGGCCGGAGAGAGGATTTTTAACAATTTAATTTTTAATTCATTTATCTTTAAAAACCCATAAAATCATTTATTTATCTATTTTTTCATATAATTCCTTTAATTCATCGACCTCTCTCATATAATTCCTTTAATTCATCGACCGGAGAGAGGGATTCCTTTAATTCATTTATTTTTTCATATAAAAAACCCATAAATATCTAATTTCATCTAAACTAATTATATCGAATTATATATTATACATAGGTAATTATACAATAATTATCTAAGCGAATTATATCGAATTATATATACTAATTATGCAATAAATTCAAAACATTAAACAAATTATCCAATTAATTTAATTATCTAAATTATATATATGATTATGCAATAAATTGAAACACTAAATTAATTATCAATTAATTTACTTATCTAAGCATAATAATTTATCCATACCAATAAACAATAATAAATCTAAACAAAATTAACAATAATAAATCTAAACACAAATTAATATCATAAACAACAATAAATTCAAAACACGTCGAAAATAAATAAATATTGAATAACACTTGTTGAGACATAGCTCTTGGCTTGGATTGAAGAAATAAATTTGAAAATTTTGAATATAAAATCGAAATGAAGGAGCGAAAATTGGAGGAGCGAAGCGAAAGCAATTTGTTGGATTTGTATTTGTTACAATCGATTGTATAAATAGGAAGAATTGGTTCAATTATTGGTTTACTTTTACGCATTTATTTGTCTTCAATTCAATTTTTACGCATTTATTTGTCTTCTTCAATTTTTCGCAATTTTAGTTGTAAGGTTTTACTTTTCGTAGTACTATTTTATACAGTATTAATTATCTTGTAAATATAAAGGATAATTTCAATATTAAATATTTCAAAATTAATAAGTTGTGTTATAATTTCACATTTCAATATTTTGCAAAATTTCCAACATAGATTACTGTAAATATTAATTTAAATATCATACATTCAATTTAAATTAATTAGTATTAAATTAATTTGTTATATCCTTGTTTCGATTGAAAATCGTTGATTCCGGTCGACCCTTTGATGTTTTCGATCGTGGGAGACATGAATTAATAATTAGTATTAATTTCATTTCATATATACTTGTTTCGATCGATAATTCCTCTCTCCACGACCAATTTGATGTTTCGATTAAATAGGAGATATGAATAATTAAAATTGTATTAAAATCCTCTCTCGGTCGACCAATTAATATTCAAAATTTGAATTTTTATTAAATTCGATCGTTCATCCTCTCTCCGGTCGATGATTCCTTGATTAGGTCGGCGGAAACAAGGAATGTCGACGGAATTTTGGATTTTTATTTGTTAATTAATTTTTGATTCATTTATGTTTTTTAAATGAATCGGTGATTTAATTAATTTTTCTCACACTTTTAACATGATTGATGATATATGAAATAAACATGATTCGATGATAAATAAAGTAATTTAACATAATAATATCGAATCTGAAAAATAATTTGTAATCATTTATTCATTCACATGTTTGTTATGTTTGAGTCGTGTTATGTCAATTTCACACGAAGACAGCATAAGACTCGATAGATATATATTAAAAAGGCGATTGGGTATCTGGCGGTATCAAATTTGAAATATGGTTATAGATTGTACACACTTTTGTAAAAGTGTATATTTATATATATTTCGATTAAAATTGCACCAAAATCACCCATAATGATAAAAATTTATACATATATATATATATATATATATATATATATATATAGAAGGTGGATCAAATAGTATCAAGCCCCAGATAGTATGTAGTACTCAATCTCATCCATCCATCCTATTAATCGTGTGGTGAGATTCGCTTTGATTTTAAAGTTTTTACACGTTAATTTGTGGTAGTAAGGGTAGATTAGTAATTTGATTTGTTATGTGATTTGAAAATAAATCATGCATATAGTTGAGCGAACAATGCATTGAATGAACACAAAATACATCCAACGAACCTGAAACATGCATGTGAGTTTCAATTTTAATTCATGCTATAAATGCGCTCCCAACGCTCGCTCGCGCGCATCCATATCGCTTTACACCTGCGACATCCGCCCGCGACGCGGCGCCCGCTCGCCGCACCCAACGCCGGTTGGGTGCGATGCAGTGTTATGTTGTTTTAAATGCAGTATTTAGTTGTTTTAAATGCAGTGACATGTTATTTCATATACATTATTTATGTTTTGTAGTGGCTCTTCCCAAACCTAGCGCCGAGCGTGCACCCAGCGCCTACCAGTCGGAGCCCACCCAAAGCATCCTTACCCGCGTCGGCGCGCACGCCGCACCCAACATCGGTTGTGTGTGTGTGATGCATTGTTATGTTATTTTGAATGCATTGTTATGTTATTCTCAATGCATTATCGTGTTTTGTGGTGTCTCTCCCCAAACTCGGCGCGCGAGACCCCAGCGCTCGCGGACTCCTACCAGCCGGATGGGCACCCGGCGACCGTGGGTGCATTCCCATTGCCCTGGCGAAAAATGGGTTGCCACGTGTCAATTTTGGTGCGTCACGTGTTGAAATATGTGATCTAGATTGAGTACTACATACTATCGGGGATCGGATGCTACGGAACCCAACCCTATATATATATATATATATATATATATATATATATATATAGGAGTTGATTATGTTGAAAGTTCCTTAATGTGCGAAAATAAGAATAGTAGCACATCTTTCATATTGTGTAGCACAATCGAATTACTATCTTGCATGTGTTAGTTTAGCACATATTTCATCTATTCGTAGCACATATGCTAAATATATTAGTTTAGCACATCTTTCATTGTAGCGTAGCACAAGAAGAGTCATAGTATTGCACAATAATCCGTATAGCACACAAAGCATAACCTGTAGCGCACACCCAAAAATTAAATCTCAACCATTGATATAGCAAATCAAAGACCCGACTCATTCCTATTTCCTACCAAATTATTCATTCATACGATCCATCTCCTATATATATATATATATATATATATATATATATGGGAGTGAATCGAATGAAACCATCTTTTTGCGAACTCTGCGAACCATGCATAAGACATTGAAGATGATGCACAAGGCGGTATAAAGTTGTGCATAACGAAAACTTTCTAAAATTATTTTGTTATGCAACAATTTTAGAAAGTTTTCGTTATGCACAACTTTATCTTTGTTTTGTGCATTATCTTCAACGACATGCATGGTTCTTAAGTTCTCAAAAAGATGAGTTCTCAACGGATCAACCTATATATATATATATATATATATATATATATATATGGTGAGAATGTCTAATAAGAAATAATTTTAATTATAAATTTCATCAAATTAAATGGTTTTGATGGATTTAAAATCATTTGATGATATCAACGTCCATTTATTGTATTTGGCTGAATAGGGGCAAGAAAGGTATAAGAAAAATCATATCCAAAATCTTGCCACCTTCCTTAATTTTAGGGATCTTCCAAATCTTTACAAATCTCGTCACATTAAACATTATGTAGCGTACGTTTTTATTGCACTATCTAAAAATTATGTAGTACATATATAATGAAAATATTGCATTATTTGTGGAATTAAATATTGTACGTTTTTTTCTTTTTGTATTAAAGGTTGAATATTGATTATTGCACGCATTAAAAAATCTATATCATATTTATAACATATACTCTGCTCAATTTATTGTTGTACAAACTAACCGTTCTTTAACATATATTAAACAATTATTTAGCATACATTGAATATCATGTAACATATGTTATTGTTGCTTTAATAAAACTACTTGTAGTACCTATATAATAACAATGCATTATTTGTCCAACAAAACAAAATATGTACCCAACAACAAATCAAATTAACTGTTCAAGCAACGAAAGTAAACTATATATGCTATATTCACAAAATCGAATCAACAAACGATAAAGCTACGAATTTGTTCTACCAGTGCAAAAATAATACATCGATAAATATTAAAAAAAAAACTACGTCTTCCATATATCTTGTTGCTTGAAGAACAATTGAAAAACAGAGATTAAGAAATCGTCTAGAGTATAAATCTATCTTTATAGAAATATAATCTATCTAAAATAAGAAGTTACATAATAGATTATATCAAATCCCTTAAAACAAGGAAATAACCAAAAATGAACATATTATAAAATTATTAATATGTCCTTAAAACTAACACTGTGAATTTTCAATGCTGCATTTATAGTTATGATATCAGACACAAACTTAAATCAATATGGTCGATTGATTTTTACCAAAATCAATGGCTAAAATTTATTCTTATTTCTTACGGTTGTTTGTATTCATACTTGATCCATATTATCTCTCTCTCTCTCTCTCTCTCTCTATATATATATATATATATATATATAGAGAGAGAGAGACGTTCAAATAAGAATAATTTTTAACATGTCTAAGAGCCATGAAAATTCATTCTGAACAAAATGAATTCGCTATGATAGTTAATGCATCCATTGGAAAAATTATTGAATCCAAAATTTAAAATTTTCACCGTGGGTTGAATCACGTGAAGGTAGAAAATTCTATTTTTTTGGATTCAGTAACCTTTTCAGCGGATTCATCAACCTTCACTCCAAATCCATCATTTTTTGGTTCTCATATTCTCACGATAAAAATGGTTATCATGTTAACTCTCTCATATATATATATATATATATATATATATATATATATATATATATATATATATATATATATATATATATATATATATATAGTTGTTATAGAAGGAACTACCTCTTAGATAAGAACTAAGAACCAATAAGGACCACTAATAATTATTTAATGATAACAATAGTCAAATTCCTAAATTTTTACTATTTGGATCTTCTACATTTTATTTTTCGTTGTTCGTGTACTACATGTTGTTCATGTAATCATAGTTCTTGTGCATGCTATAACATTCCAATTAACTTTTATGTTCATGTTGTTGTGCATGTAATCGTAGTAATTGTGCATATAAGAACGATTATTGTAAATGAATATATAAAATCCTTTTATTATAGAACTAAATAGTTACCTGTTTGGTATGAATTTGTGCATATTCTTGGTATTATTTTATATGTTGTTTTCAGTAGTTTGTCCTATTTATTCGTTGGTTTGATTGATATTTATCGATTCAGACTTACTTGATTTGTTTTGATGTTTTGTAGAAAAATGACATTAAATAGGATGAAATGAATCTTCCAAGATCTATCCTATATTCAAGAGCATCTTGATAGGAGTTCATATCCATAAGCGGTTGCAATTGGAGTTTGGGCGAGAAGAACGGAGAAAAAGCAAAAGTCGCGCATGCGCGATCGCGTCCGGCGGGAACACCCGGTAGCGGCCGCGTTAGACGCGCCATTCCGCTGCTTAGCGCCCACGGCCATGCTGCGGCCCGCGCCGCACCTCATGCGTCTTCACAGCGCAGCCACGGAGCGTCCCCACGCCGCCACGGCGTACCTCGTGCACGCCGTATTCATCCACGCGGGGCGCGTTTCACGCGGCGAGCTCTCTCCAAGTCGCTCGGCATCATCTCCACTCGACGCTGTCCTCCATCCACCCGGCGCTGTCCTCCTCCATACGACGCTGGCGACTCCTTCCAGCACCACAATGCGCGCGATGCCTCCAGCGCCGGTCTCATCCGCGTCCGTGGCTGCGCATCTTGGAAATTCCTCCAAAAGCGGGGCGTCCGTGACTGCGTCGCGTCGACCTTGTGTATGTTGTCGAGACTTGGTGCATCGGCGCGGGTGCAATTTTTACGCCCTATAATCTGATTACCGCTAAAACCCAGCAACCTTATTATTCACTTTTCAGTTTTTCTTTCGTTTTTGAGCGCCTCCTCTCCAGACAATTTTCTTTGTTCAATTTCCTAAGTATTTCTTTGTCATTTATGATTCAAGATTTTGTAAGGATAATTATTATTGGATTTCTGTTCCGAAAGATTTTAAATTCCATTCCATCGTTCTTTCTTACTCGTAAGATTTCTTTATCGCTTTCTACTGTTTTCTCGTATTCCTTTGATGATGATTTCCATGCTTTGGTATTGATTGCTTATTCTTTTCTTCTATTTAATCTATTCGATTTATGCCTAGGGTTCATCACGTTGATTATATGTTCTTCAATCTAGGGTTTAATTATTGTTTAGATAATTTCTTTGCTTTATCAATTTCCACCTAGTTAATTCGTCTTTCTTTCTTTAATAATTCATTGCCTAGGTAATCAAACAACTCTTTGTGATTAGAGTGTTTATGAATTTAATTGCTTTCGTGTGGTAACTTAGTAACGCCTTGTTAAGTTTTCCTTGAGAGACAACTCGGATTAACTTGCTCGCTAGGACGACCTCGTTAGATTGCGAGGGACTTTATTAGTGATCTTTTCAGTCCAAACATTACCATTAAAATATAAGGATAATAAATAATTTATAATTAATTTTAACTGTTAGATTACAAAAATAGATGGACCACATTATTTCTTAGTTCTAAAAAAAATTAGAGTTTTCATTTGATCTATATATTCTACTAATAACGTCCTAGTAAGGTAATGTTCAATTTACCAGAATTCAAAGTCATATACACTTTTATTCTTATACAATTTTTTTCAATAAATTATTCACAAAACAACACAAAATTGGTAAGCAATTATATATATATATAGGGGATGGTTCACGTGAGAATGCAAATATTGGTGAGAAATGAGAATATAGCATTTAACGTATAAAGTTGTTGCACTAAATATATAAATTTGTTGCATCAAATTTAACATATAAAGTGTAGCATTTAATATAAAGTTGTTGCACGTAATTTGGTGCAACAAATTTATACATTAGTGCAACAACTTTATACATTAAATCTTGCATTCTCATTTCTCACCAATATTTGATTTTCATGATTCATCCTTGATAAATATATATATATATATATATATATATATATATATATATATATATATATTTATATATATATATATATATACATAGGGGTTGGTTATGGTGAAAAGCTCCTTAATGTGCGAAAATAAGAATAGTAGCACATCTTTCATATTTGTGTAGCACAATCGTAATTATTATATTGCACATGTTAGTTTAGCACATATTTCATCCATTAGTAGCACATATGCTAAATATATTAGTTTAGCACATCTTTCATTCTGCGTAGCACAAGAAGAGTTATTGTGTTGCATAATCCATGTAGCACACAAAACACAAAGCAGTAGCACACCAAAAATTAAATCTCAACCATTGATATAGCAAATCAAAGGCACAGATTCATTCCTATTTCCTACCAAATTATCCATTCCTACGATCCATCTCCTATATATATATATATATATATATAGAGAGAGAGAGAGAGAGAGAGTGTGGATATCATGTAGATACTCATCATAGTGTAAACATGATGACAAATATTAACCCTTGATAAATCAATATGGACACTTCATACTCAATGCACAAATTATGATGCAGATGCATAGATGCACAATTATATGCAGAAATATGCATATAACTAAGATGCAGCTTAAAAATAACCATTAGATTTATAAATCTAATGGACATGATTATTCTCATTTATGTATGTTAAAGATTGTATACACATGAACCAATTCCTATATATATATATATATATATATATATATATATATATATATATATATATATATAGGGCTTGGTTATGATGAAAACTCCTTAATGTACGAAAATAAGAATAGTAGCACATCTTTCATATTTGTGTAGCACAATCGAATTACTATATTGCACGTGTTAGTTTAGCACATATTTCATCCATTAATAGCACATATGCTAAATATATTAATTTAACACATCTTTCATTGCAGTAGCACAAGTGAGTTATAGTGTTGCACAATAATCCGTGTAGCACACAAAACACAAAGCCTAGCACACGAAAATTAAATCTCAACCATTGATATAACAAATCAAAGGCCGTATTCATTCATATTTCCTACCAAATTATCCATTCCTACCGATCCATATAAGGGTTGGTTATGGTGAAAGCTCATAACGTATGAAAATAGGAATAGTAGCACATCTTTCATATTTGTGTATAGGGATGGCTATCGACCCGCGGTATCCGCCCGATTATTCATGGGTTTGGTGTGCATTTCGTGCCAGCGAATGCGTTAAGTGGTTGAAAACTAGGACCGTTTACTTCACAGATGCGGAAATGGTTTGCAATACCGTGCCCATGAAACCCGTATACCCGCAATTCTACCGAAAACACCCATGAATTATCCACGAACCCTACCCACGAAATATATGTATCTAATGTGAATAGTTATTCTTTCTATGTATCAAGATTGGTTTCGTAACAAACATGAAGGTTTGAAATTTAAATTATAAATTTACAATAAGTCTTCTTTCTATGTATCTAATGTGAATAGTTATTTATTTCATAGGTGAAGGAAAGAATGAAAGTTTTTGGACATGTCTTCAAGATGAGGAAGAAGAGTTCAAGGAAACTTGCTCTATATCAACCGTTGAATTGGAATAATATAACTTGTTCTCCCTTTATTGTTGTTAAATTGGTTTGAACTTTCATTTAGTGTTGTTGATTTGTGGATTTGAATTTTCATTGTGTTATTGATTTGTGGATTTGAACTTTATGGATTTGAATGTGGAATTGTGGATTTGGACTTTATGATTTATGAATTTGTTAGTGATATTTTCATGTTTTTGAAATGCTTGGTTTCGGGTCGCGGGTGATCTGCAGTGAAGGTTAAAGGGTGATTTTCGAAGCATTCTCCATAGATCGTCCTCACTCGGCGTTGGAGATTGGGCGATCGGGATACGATCCGAAAGGTCAAACCACGAGTCTCGATCCATTCCGCTTAAAAGCAGTTGAAGGTAAACACGAAAACCCCAGCGTGTTGCAATTAATTATATAGGTGCATGCTAGGTATATAATCAATGTATGTTGAATTAAACATCCAAGATAGATCCTGGGAGAGGGCTAAACATTGTTTTCCTACATTGGTATCGAGCACGGGATCGATATCTTGGCTCTGTTGGATTAATTCACGTTTGATTATTACGTGCGCAATATATTAATTGTTGAATGCATGCGATTCATCGTGGTTCGTTTTTATTTTGTCGGTTTTGTTTTCACCGAGAAAATCCGTGGTTAGATTAGATTTATTTTTACATAAAATCTTATCGTAAAAAGTAAAACGAAGACGGCGGCCAGATCGAGGCGACGGAAAAAGCGGGTGCGCCGCGGCGTGCGGGCGGCAACGCGCAAGGCGTGCACGGCGCTTCGCGGACGCGCGCGCGTGATCGGCCGAGCCGGATCCGTTTTCGGCCGAAACTTGTTTTGATGAGTCCGGTCCGTGCCCGTGCGCGAGGCCCGTTTTCGAATCCGATGCGTGCCCGTGCGGAGGACCGTTTGAAGATTATAAAGATCTGTACTTTGCAATTCTATGTAATAGATTAGGCGGGGAAAGTGCAGATTCCACGAGTGAGCCCACGATGAGCGTTTTATTTTATTTTTATCGTTCATTGCATGTCGTGGATGTTTAAATAATGCGATAGCATGCTATGTATGTTTAAATTACGTTGACAAACCTTACGTGTTTTCGTAATTGGATGTGCATAGTAAGCATGCTAGGTTTATCGCGTTTTCAAGCATATTTTAGAATTACTGCGAGCATGTTTTACATGTTGAGTTCTATAGACAAGCATGCTAGGGGATTACGTGATGCTGCATGGACAAACCTTTTGAACAAAAGAATAAGCAAGCAACCCGACAAATTAATTTTTAAAATTAAAATGTCAAGACCTCCACTTTTTGATCTCTAAACAAAGTGAGACGCCTGACTGTGAGTAAACGTCCACACGCGTGGCTTGCTTGCACTGTTTATCATAAGTTTGTTAGATGAGATTTCTAAATAAAACATTTTAAATCTATTGAGAAGTGGGAGTTTCATGTGTAAACGTCCACACGCGTGGCTTGCATGTGCGATTTTCATAAGTTCTCTAGAGATAGATATAAAATGAGATAACAAAAGAATTTGAATTGGAAGCGGTATGGTCAGAGTGAGTATGCGATTCTAAAATTCATTTTCTCTTTGTTAAAATTGTGGTCATTGCTTAGACATCACCTCAAGTACAACTTCCCGCGAAGTCCCTTCTTGCGATAGTGATGTGGTCTAGAAAGGTCCAATCGTTAATTTCATTTGTCATAAGGATAAGTTGACATGGATTGAAATTAAACGACTAAAAGTGTATTTTAGTGCAGTCGAAGGGTTCGTGTATAGCGTCCACACGTGGCTTGCATGTGGGATTCCTTGGGCGATTGGAGGTTTCAATTAATATTGTTTTATCAAAGGTTACAATATTATTGTTACGAATTATGTGCGATCGTATGCTTATGTGTTTACATTATCGTTTGAGATATGTCTCTTACACGATTATCAATATGCTACACAAAATCCACTTATCCGGTCCAAATTTTATCGAGTGGAAGCGAAACATTGAGAATGTTCTTCTTGCGGAAGAAAATCTATTTGTACTCACTACACCCCGTCCCAAGCCTCTGAGACAATTCATCTATCGATGAGGAGCGCAAGGAGCACGAGAAATGGGACAAATAAAATAGAATGGCAAAGTGTCTTCTTTTGGTCACCATATGCGAGTCCCCGCAACTCCGACATCAAGAGATGGAAGATGCAAACCATGATATGACTAAGTTTTATGAAATTGTATGAGGAGTCGGACAGAGATCGCTTGTCATAATTTGACAAAATCAATAATGTCAAGTTGATGAAGGAAAGTGATTCGGTGCATAACCATGTAGAGCAAATGATTAATCTCTTGGGAGGCTCGAATTGGTTGGAGGATATATTGATGGCGTAGTCGAATCGATATGATCCTCAACACTTTGCCCAAGTCTTTTGATGACTTCCGTTATAAAGCGATCCTTTATGATAAGAGTTATACTCTAGATTCATTGCAAGAGGATCTAGTAACGGAAGAACGCATAAAATGGGCAAAGGTGCAGCACGATCTTTAGTACGCACCTCAAAGAAAACCACCGCTTTATCGAAGATGAAAAGGAAAAGTGGAATTCAAGAGATGCTAAGGCTAAAGAAAAGTGGGAGTAATACAAAGGGCTCTACCGGTTTGAAAAGCCGAGGAGAAGGTCAAATGCTTCAGTGCGGTGAGGCGGGCATTGGAGGCTAAGTGCCCCAAGCTCAAGGCTCTAGTACGCCATTGCTTTAATGTGAAACATGTTTAGCGACTTGTTCTACCCATTCTTGGGTAGTGAGACACAGTGCGATCGATCATATTTGTTACACCTGCGTGGGTTCCTGCGAACAAGGGACTCGAATGATGGCGAGATAACGATCTCCATGGGAAGCAATGAAAGTCGAGGCCGTTGCGGTCGGAGATGTTACTTTATGTTTTGAGAAAACAGTTTTAGTTTTAAAAGACGTTTTATATGTGCGGATTTTCGTAGGAACCTTGTTCTGTTTCAAATTGTTTATTCATGGATATTCGTTGTTTTTATAGTGGTGTTTCTATCATAAGAAATGACGAGTTATCTCGTAGGCACATTATATAATTCGCTTTATACTATTTCGCAATACATAATACCTATAACTATGTTGCATCTACATCAAACCTTAAAAGCAGTTTTCTTCGAAGATGACACCTCTTTCTCTGGCGTCTTAGATTGGGTCACATCAATCTAAATAAGATCCAAAGACCGCTAAGAATGGGCGTTGGGTAATCTCACGTTACTCGCTCCCGATCTGCGAATCACATATAGAAGGTAAGATGTTGACCGCAGACTTCAAAGCGGGAGGGTCATAGAGCCAAAGAAATGTTAGAGCTAGTCCATTCGACTGTGTGGACCGATGTCCACACAAGCTCGTGGAGGGTACGGTATTTTGTCACTTTCATTGACGATTACTCAGAGTGCGGATACGTATACCTGCTGCACGCAAGTCCGAATGCTTTGAGAAATTCAAAGAATTTTAGGCGGAAGTGGAGAGAGCTAGGTAAGAGTATCAAGTCGCTGCGTTACGATCGCGGTGGCGAGTACCTCAACAACGAGTTCATGGACTATCTAGTGAAGTGTGGGATTACCTCCCAGGCAGACTTCACCGGGCACACCACAAAAAATGGTGTGTCGGGCGAAAATAGGACTCTTTTGAAATGGTTAGATCAATGATGAGTATGCAACTTTGCCTATTTCGTTACGGGGTATGCTTAGAAACGCGGCATACTTGCTAAATCTAGTACCATCAAGTCGATCGAAGAGACCCTTTCGAGTTGTGGTTTGGGCTAGCGGTTTAAGCCACATAAGGATATGGGCGATCCGGCACATGTCTTTGAACAAGAAGGCGACAAGTTGGAGGCTAGATCCGACGCAAGGCGTTTATCGCTATCCTAGAGGAACGAAGGTGGTTTATTCTATAGTCCTAAGGATCGAAGGTCATTATTAGCACTAATGCTCGATTCTTAGAAGAGGACTACATGAAAATCATAAATCCAAAGTTGAAATCATTCTTCAAGAATTAGAAGATGATCGTATTCCACCACCGATTAGACCAAAGGTGCGAGATGTCGAGTCTAGTGGGAGGGATCGACACGAGATACTTCAAGAAATTGAAGCGGGTCGAGTTCCACTTGGAGATACCGACCGTCTGAGTGGTATCTACCAAGAAAGTTGTGCAAGATAGAGAACCACAATTCTTGCACCACCGTTGCCATTGTGCACATAGTGCCTCGTCGTAGTGGGAGAGTTGTTCGTCAACCCGGCGATGTATGTTCGTGGGTGAATCTTGGTTTAGTCGAGCGAAACGAACAGCAATAATCGACCCATGGGCGTGCAGTGAGGCGACAAGACAATGATGCAAGATCATGGAACTTACGTTTGACGGTGGTAAAGTCCATGGATTTACCCAGTTGCCTAGCGAGAGTTGTGTATCGTTTAGATGTCAGCGGTAATGTGGTATTTCTTGCACTTCGTAGATGACATTCTTCTATTCGCAACAATGTGAAGTTGTTATCGACGTAAGAGTTGGTTATCCGATCGATTTCAAATGAAAGACTTAGGAGATGCGGCGTACATTCTTGGGATCAAGGTTTACAGAGATCGCAATAGGAAAATGTTGAGCTTATCTCGCGTCTTACATTGATCTCGTGATTACTCGTTTAGTATCGCGACCGTCAAGAAATGATTGCTACCTTTCGACATGACGTTCCTTTATCTAAAGGGCGATCTACCATGACGCAAAGAAGATAGAGGAATGAGACAAGTTTCCTACGTTTCGCGTAGGAAGTCTCATGCATGCAATGCTATGCATGAGGCCCGATATCACGCTATGCGGTGGGCATAGTGGCTGAATATCGATCTAACCTCGACAAGCTCATTGATCATGCGGTAAGCATATATTCAAGCACGAAAATGACTCGAGATTATGGGGCGGCTTACCATGCGGATAGTCTAATGCCTTTGGGTTATTGGACTGGATTTCCAATCGACCGTGATGAGAAAAAAGTCTACCTCGGTATGTGTTTACCTTGGGAGGTGGAACCGTATCCTCATGGAGTGCAAAGCGGCGATGCATGCGGACTCTACCATGGAAGCCGAATATGTAACCACTTCGGAGGCGCTAAGGAGGTCAGTATGGTTCAAGAACTACCTCATGGATCTAGATGTGGTACTGGTTTGCCCATGAGTATCATGGTTTCTTGTGATAACTCGGTGCAATGACAAACTCGAAGAAACCACGGATCCACAAGGCAAGCAAACACATAGAGAGAAAGTACCATGTCATACGGTAATCGTTGAGCGAGGGACGTCTGATTGCATTAAAGATTGATCTGACCGGATAACCTAGCGGATCCATTCACGGCTTGCGCATGATAAGTCTACGTTGGGCACGTTAGAGGACTTGAATTGTGCTAGATGGCACCGCTAAAGCCCGCCGCAATAAGTCTACGTCGGGCGCGTTAGAGGACTTGAATTGCGCTAGTTGGCACCGCTAAAACCTGCCAAGAATAAGTCTCACGTCGGGGCGTTAGAGGACTTGAATTGCGCTAGATGGCACCCACTTAGAAAGGAAACTTTAGTATAAGTGGGAGAAGCAAAGTGATGGTGATGGTTTTGTTTGTAATAGCTAGTAGAGAGACACATTGTATACTAAAAGTTTGCTTTAGTATAAGTGGAGATTGTTGGTTGTATAACGAAAGCGGTTTGGTTGAGCTTGTATACAATGTTTCCTGCTACCACTATTACAATCTCCTATCCGAAATGAATACTTGATTGCATATATCTATGTCCCATTATCTCATATATAAGTTAGATCATACGATTGTGTAGAAGATCACAAGTCCGTATGATTGGTCGAGCAATGAGATATAAAAGTTTCACAACCGAGACAACTTGAGGACGAGTTGTCGGTATAGGCTACTGTATAGATAAGAAGTGACTTGACTTGGTTGCTTGTCTGTCTTTGATGCGTCTCGGCGTATTGAAGGATCACGGATGAGATGAGTTCTTCTATCCTGACCGTTGTGAAGAACCAAGATCTCGGTGACTTACGATGATCTAAACCTCGATAAGGTATTAGATGAGTATGAGTTGTTGACCATCACTTTGACTTGTTATGGGTGAGGTTATATGTTCTAACCCAATATTCTCCACATCTTGGGTGGTGGCGATTGCTTGTATGTCATGCTAGTTATCTCAGACGAGTCACCGTATCCGTTTAGGATGATGGCGTCCTCAAGGAGCTCAAAGGTTTATCAGACTAAACCCCCGCAGGTTGAGTTAGCTCAAGTACAATAATAAGGTTGAGTGGTACTACTTATGAATTAAAGATATTAATTATTTTAAGCAATCGAATGCTATAAATAATTAATGGACGTTCGATATCTTAAATACGGGATTCGTAATGTCTAAGTGCAAGCCCGACTCATCTTGGTAATAAAGGGTAAGTCGAAGCATTTATTCTCTAGTGGCATGAATAAATGTTTATAAATTAATTTATGTTCAATGAACATAAGATAATTAATTTATTTGAGGCCCATCTTTATTCCTTGCATTTGATCCTGGGTTGCCCATCCGAGCCCGTAAGCTAGGCAAAATCGGCGCCATGCTCGCAAGGCAATGATTTGATTCTCTTTATCCTATAAGGATATTATTATATTTATGGGATATGCATAGATCATTTCCATGTAAGATTATGGTAATAATCCTTTCCATAAAGGTTTATGGTAATTTCCATATGGGATTAAGGTAATTTCCATAAAGGATTATGGTAATTTCCATATGGGATTATGGTAATGCATTATAAATATGAGGTAAGAGATTAAATCTAGGTCAATGATTAATAATCATCATCATAATTTTCGAGACTCCCATTGTTCTTGGGAGAGAATTTTCGAAAAAGTGTAGAGAGGATAAAGGGTGATTTTTCCGAAGCATTCTCCATAGATCGTCCTCACTCGACGTTGGAGATTGGACAATCGGGATACAGTCCAGAAGGTCAAAGCACGAGTCTCGATCCATTCCGCCTCGACAGATTCAAAGGTAAACACGAGAAAACCCCAACGTGTTGCAATTAATTATATAGGTGCATGCTAGGTATATAATCAATGTATGTTGAATTAAACATCCAAGATAGATCCTCGGGAGAGGGCTAAACATTGTTTTCCCTACAAAGGTTTCGCGGGTAGTCCGGGTGGCGGTGGCGGATACCCGCTCGGGTGGCGGGTTCGCGGTATCCGCCAACCCGCGGTCGCTGGTATGGTGGGAATCTCCTACCCGGTCGCGTGCGTCACGGCGGGGATCATTTTGCGATGCGAATTGGTTCGGCACTATCCGTGCCTACCGACCCGATGCCATCCCTATTTGTGTAGCACAATCAAAATTACTATATTGCACATGTTAGTTTAGCACATATTTCATCTATTCGTAGCACATATGCTAAATATATTAGTTTAGCACATCTTTCATTCGTAAGCACAGAAGAGTTCTAGTATTGCATAATAATCCGTGTAGCACACAAAATATAAAGCGTAGCACATACAAAATTAAATCTCAACCATTGATATACCAAATCAAAGGTCCAGATTCATTCATATTTCCTACAAATTATCACTTCCTACGATCCATCTCCTATATATATATATATATATATATATATATATATATATATATATATATATATATATATAGTTTGGTTCAAATAAAACCAAACTTATCATAAAAACATAGAACCAATATTGATGGTTGATTTAAAGGAGATACACGGTTGTGATTGATTTAATATTCCAACAATATCGGTTAATTAAGTAATATAAAGGTTATTTAAGTAATATTAGAAATCGGTGGTAACTGTTTTGCCGTTTTTGGATGCTTAATTCATGGGTGTATTGCTGCAGTTATTAAGTCATTTATAGGATAATGAATCTATAATATATTGCGTACAAAATCTCCACATGTTTGTTTACCTTATTTGGTTTAGAAGTATATTATATTCATAAACTCTAACTTTACTTCAACATATTATGCAAATTATAGAAAACATTGATTAATGATCCTCATCAACTCCAACATCAATTATACATTTTTATGCAAAATATTATAAACATTGATTAATCATGGATGTTCTAGTAGATGGTTGGTCATTTTGTTTCGATTTTGATTTAAAAATTATTTATTTGCTTAATTCTTCTTATATGTATTTAATATTCAGTATACATGCAATCATATTCATTTGGTTTTGTCTTCACCAGATGAATTGTATTTTCATTTTTTGCGATATAGAATGACACATTGGCTTCGTGTTAATGTACATCATATTCATGATTTAGTATGAAACATTCACTTCGTATTTGTTTAATATTCAGTATGACATGTATTTAGTATTTCGTATTTAGTATCAAACATTCATTTCGTATTTTTTTAAATATTTCGTATTTAATATCAAACATTCATTTCGTATTTGTTTAATATTCAGTATACATGTAATCGATTCATTTGGTTTTGTAGCTAAATGCATAGATCGATAATAAATGCTATCATATCAACCGAGAGAGAAGCCGCTTGAGATTTCTAGCTTCTTGATTCTCGGATTCAATTTCCTTAGTTGTGAAATTTACTTTTTACCCTTGTATATATGCTATGGACCGTAAAATTACACAATATAGATGGATTCATGAGTATGTTGTTGTCCGTAGATTGCAAGCGGATCAATGGCTATCATTGGTTCTAAGTTTTACACTAAGAGTAGTTCTTAGGATAATCCTCCCTATATATATATATATATATATATATATATATATATATAGAGAGAGAGTTTGGTTCAATAAGAACCAATTTTAACGTGAGAACTAAGAACTACGAAAACAAAATGAATATGATATGAAAGTTAATGAATATTACGTGAAGTTAATGAACCCAAAAATTGAATTTTCACGAGGGTTGAATCCATGAGAGCGAAAATTCTATTTTTTTATTCATTAACTTTCGCGGTGTATTCATTACTTTCATATATTCGATTCTCACGTTCGCACAATAAAATGGTTTTACGTTAACCCTATATATATATATATATATATGGAAGAGTTAACGTCGAACCATTTTATTGTGAACGTGAGAAATGAAATATGCTATGAAAGTTAATGAATAAAAAAATTTTAGCCTCTCATGGGATTCGAACCACGGTGAAAATTCCGATGTTCAGATTCATTAACTTTCGCAGTATTCATTAACTTTCATAGCATATTCATTTTGTTCGTAAAGAATTTTCGTAGTTCTTAGTTCTCACGTTAAAATTGATTCTTATTTGAACCTCCTCTCTCTCTCTCTATATATATATATGTATATATATATATAGAAATTGGATCAAATACAGACCAATCTTAAAATATATAATATGAACCATTTTCAGCCCTTGATTCGTGAATATCTGCGATAAATTCATTACATTATTTGATGAATTTAAACACGTGGGTTCGAATCACATGAGAGACAAATTTTTATGTTTTTGAATTCAGACACTTTCAAGGTGACCGATCTTATGAGTTCGTAGTTTATACGTTAGTGAGAGATTTTACAATAACCACTCCATATATATATATATATATATATATATATATATAAGGTTGAGTTCCGATAGTACATTGTCTTTAGATAGTTTGTAGTATTTAATATGGACCACTCATTTTAAACATGTACACGAGCGAGAATTTAACATGTGACAACCAATTTTTCGCACAAGGGCAAAATGGGAAGGATGTCCGCAGGCCGCATAGGGCGTCCGCGGATGTGGGGAGTGTGCGAGTGCGAAACACCACAACAAAACACAAAACCGCATAACAAATAACATAACACTGCATGTTGGCCAATGATCATTGGGAGTGCGGTTTGCGTGCGCTTGCATGCTACAAAGCACAAACATACATAATAAAATAACATGGTCATGCATGTAAAATAACAGAAACACGCATGTTGGCCAACGGATGCGGGGAGTGGCGTGATCGCGCATTGGGCGTGCGTTTCCAGCATCCATTAAAATCGAAACTCATATGCGTGTTTGTGTTCATTTATATACATAAATCTATTCAACTGTATGCATGTTTTATTTTATGTTCACATAATAAATCAAATTATCAATCTACCCTTATTTATCGAAATTAGCGAAAATTTCCGAAATAATTGAAAAATCTTCACCATAGGATTTATGAGATGAATGGATGAGATTGAATACTATACGCTATATACTTCCTTTGTCTCCAAAATTTGCTTCTAGTTATCCTTTTTTGTACATCCCCCAAATTTATTTATTTTCCATTTATGGAAACTATCCCACATAATATTCCTTACTTATTATTCACCATTTATTTACGCTTTTATCACTCATGATTCATCACAATCTGTACTTATTATTGTTAACAATACCACTTATTTATAAATTTTATCACTCATTATCCACCACTGATTAATTTAACACTATACTAATGTGAGATCTTTATTTCATTCACAAAACACTTAATAATTTTTATTAAAACATACATCGAAAATTCTCATGAAAATATTTTACGGAGAGGAGGAGTGTGTAGTATGCACAAACGTTAAGCATAAGATATCAATAGAATAATATGTACAAATTTCTTGGGATAACTTAGATGGCGGAATAAATGAATTTGTAGTAAAAAAGTTTCAAATAAGTGTTCTAAATTGAGCATGCAAACAATAGAACTTTTCTAAAACAATTTTTTCTTAATGTAGTTTGGAGACAATTGATTCTTTCCTTTGTCTGATTTGAAGTCTTGAAAAAAATAGAACTTTGCTAAATTTTAAGAAATATGTATACCAAAAAAATAAAAATAAAGCACATTTATTTAAAAATGTGGTTTTAAGGAGTCCGATAACTAAGATTCCAATTAAATTGATCTCATTTAATTGGAATTGCAACGATTTTTGATAATTATCATATATCTTCATCTTAAAAGATGATACAGTGCAGGAGATGCGATATTAAACTTACAGTGACTTTTACCTGTACATAGGGTATAACCTTGTTAAAATTATTACGTATTAATCATAGCAGTCTTTGAAGAGCTCAAATTTTACATTGTATAGTGTTTCGTGTTGTAGTTATCCGAACATACGAAGATTAATAAACGTCCAGCAATTGACATATATTTTTATCTATTAGTGGAAAACCAAGGGAGTTCATTATTGTAGGTCTCTATATAATATTCTATTTAATAAAGTGTACATGAAATTCAATTAGGAGCAACTTTTTTATTCCATCAACTAGATTACTTACTTTCACTTATTCTATTAGACTACACACAATTTCTTTGAGGAGAAAAAAAAAGGAATCGTTAGGTTAGTTACGTATAAACAGTATTTCGCTAATTAATTCTCGTCAAAATGTACGTACAGTTTTAGCTTCCTGGAAAAGATTAGATCATCTTTTCTTAATTAATGAGAAGTAGGGTGCGGGAACATAATAGGAAAATGTTTTATGAAAATATGTTTCTAGAATAATGTAGCAATGTATGTGAAAGTCAAGTTTATCAATGATGATCTAAGTTTGATAAGTGTAAAAAATCAAATAGTAATTTTCTGTTATAAAAGTGTAACGGTTGAGTGGGAGTTGCATATTTAGCTAATTATAACAAAATCTAATAAAATTATCAAGCTTTGTAATTATTTAACTTAAAAAGAACTAAAGTTACATACCTTTAGGAAGT
This sequence comes from Salvia rosmarinus, assembly GCA_036937905.1. Taxonomy (NCBI): domain Eukaryota; kingdom Viridiplantae; phylum Streptophyta; class Magnoliopsida; order Lamiales; family Lamiaceae; genus Salvia; species Salvia rosmarinus. The sequence goes on along the minus strand of CM072815.1, from coordinate 21,903,450 downwards.
TTTTACAAGCCACCCCTAGATAAGGGTGTAATCGAACTGAGCCGAGCCGAATATCATAATGCTTAAGCTTGGTTTGTTTATTATCGAGCTGAGTTTCGAATTTTATTTATCGAATATTTCGAGCTCACGAGCTTATTCGAGCTTTAGTCGAACCCAAACAAACTTTCCAAATTTAGATATATGTTTAGAATATTAGTTATTTTATTTTAAAAATAAATTATTTTATCCACAATAACACAATATATTTATTGATTTCTTATAACAAATAAAAAGTAGTTAAGAGATTTAATACAATAATTACTAATTATAGAAATAAAATAAATGTATCTAGTTAATAATTTTATATTTTTAAGCTAAATCAGTTAACGAACTTGTTCACGAGCTATACGAGCCGAATACTACCATGCTCAAACTTGGTTTGTTTAGCTAATGAGCTTCACTAAACAAACTCGAACGAACTTTTATCGAGCCGAGTTCCGAATAGCTCATGAATAGTTTGACTCATTTACAGACCATACCGGCCCTAGACAAATTCACGAGATTTTGGTGCATTACATATATTTTTGTCAACCTAAACTACTACATTAATGAAAAAAGATTTAATTGAACAAAATATTAAATAAATAAGTTTTGGAATTCTATGTATACCTAATCATTTTTAAGTTTTAAATTTGTTAATTATTTTATCTTATCTTGTATTAACTAGCAAGTCTACCACTTTATTAAAAATGCCGTGCATATTACTTATTGAATCGTTACATTTCTAAATTTCAAGAATACAAAATCTAATCTAGTTAAGATATATTCAAATTCAGTTATGTCATGTACCTAAAAGAGATTTCACTTTAATAAAATTCTAGATGAGACTTAGATAATTATATATCTTCCGATTAGAGAGACTATGCTTCCACGACTCCACAAATATATTCCAATGCACAGTATAACTTCGCGACCCATTTGCTTTATCAAATTGGAATATTATGCACCTTATTATAGATTTAAAATTAAACAGTATATCATAATAATAATTGGAAGACATGCAATGGATTTATATCAAAAGGAATCTTTGTTTCATATTATTCTATTATATCTATACATATTTATTGGACTCGTTTGCTATGATGATAAGGGCGTACGATATTTCTATGATAATATTTTGTTTGCTCCAAAACAACTCCATATAAAGCAAGGTTTCACTATGTATAAATGTATGGAATATTATATACCACCATATACGTAATTATTACAAAAAATTAGTTTATTAATAGAATAAATTATCATAATTTTTATTTATCGTCAAGCAAACGAACCCTATAGTTTTATTTTGATAAATGGTATACATATGAATAGAATAATATGTACAGATTTCTTGGGATAACTTAGCTGGCGGAATAAATGAATTTGTAGTAAAAGTAATGGTTTCAAATAATGTTTTCTAAATTGAGCATGCAAACAATAGAACTTTTCTGAAACAATTTCTTTTTTCAATGTAGTTTGGAGAAAATTGATTCTTTTCCTCTAAGTACGCCCCACAATAAATAATATTTACGATCTAAACATAATTAGAATGTGTTTCCTTGTTCCATGCGTTACTCCAACTCGAAAACTGATATCGTATATAGTTTTGAAAAAAAATAAAAAATAACAAGTAGCGACTAGTGGTAGCTAGCATACAAGAAATCAATCGTCAGGTGTTCCAAATAATTTCACACACATTTTTTACCGTTGTTTGCGTACATTAATTTCCTGTCTTGTTAACATGCATAATGTAAATTAAATAATAGAATAAAAAATTTAAATCTTGATAAAGAACATAGATTCTGGCGGCTAGTAGCTAGGGCTCCATGCATAAATGGAATAATTCCAAAATCTATCAGTAAACATTAATTAATGGGAAAACAATAGCATGTCGGTGCATTAGATAGCAAGGTATAATTTGTCACTTTTTATCCAAATAAAAATGCGGATTCTAATTAAATATCGACCGTCCTTTAGTGAGGTTTATATAACTGTAGATTTATTCTTCAATTATATTTATTCTCACCTATTAAATTGTTACAAATATGTAAGATTTTTCGACGAAAAATAAAATAAAATAAAATAAAATAAATATAATGTTTTGAAATAACTTTAGTATATATTTGGGCTTTAAAAGATGGAACCTTGTGACATGATAGTCACTTGGTAGGCAGTACTATTCTTCGAGAATATATGTAAGCTTTATACCCACTTTGAAATATAAACATATCTGAAAATAATATCAATAAAGTTTGATTATACATCTGATATTTTGGTCACAGTTGAGCTCAATTCTTGTGAATTATGTACTGTACAAAGTTTGGTGTTTCAGTTTGCATTAATATATTGATACAACCATACAAGATATATACATAGCGAAGGATCAAATAGAAAGTACTTGTCATAAAGGTGATTTAAAGGGTGTTAAGGCTAAGCTTATTTTTGATGTTTGTATGTTCCAACAACCTATAAGATGATAGAAGAACTTGCTGAGAAATTGGGATGGAAGCAGGTTTTGATTAAATCCAAAATTCTTACATTAAAAAGATATACGAAAATATATCTCCCTTGATGACGAGCCATCTGATATTGAGTTTGTGGAACAATCATTTCAAGAAGTTATGTCCAGTTTGACAGACCCGTATCTGAAGAGAACTGAAGCTGAAGACGTCTAACCAAAATCATCTCAGTTGAAGAGTCAGTTGACTCGTCAAAGAAAAAAAACCTCAAACACGACGAACGAGTTAACGAAGTAATGGAAAGAAACTAAGTGCTTAAAGTTACAATAGCTGAAAAGCATCAGATGAAAATCACTAAGCACCTGATATGATTCATAAAGTTGATTGTTAGGGAGACGGGGATCATATAGCGTTAACTAGGCAAATACATGAGGTTGAGAGAACTTGAAGACTCATCAGAAAGCTCATCCGCACTCAGAGCTAGTTGCAGTCTTGTTGCAGAATAGATTACCTGAAGATAAAGTTAGAAGAAGTCAATGGAAGCCAGCATGTGATCAGATGTGGACCTAACTAAAGATCGAAGACAGAAGCTAATGAAGAAGAGTCGGATACGATAATGATTGTCAAACGATCCGATCGACTCACAAAGAAACAAAGCACAAGACAACAAGTCTAATGAATGTATTTGTTAGATTTGAATTTCAAACAAACTTTTCCCAACTTCTAATTTGTCTCAATTCGTATATAAATACAAGATTTCCTCTAGAGAGAGTTTCAAGAGAGAAAATTCTCTATGGTGGTGGAAATCGAGAGCTAGCACTAATGTGTTTCCTACCGTAGGAGCTATGTTTGTTGGATGTCGTAAGGTATAAAACACAACTGATAACTCCATCTCATTCCATCTCGAAGAGACTTAGATAGAATTCTATTCTTAAATGTGTAAGTTTTTCACCACTTCATCTATGGTAAACCATATAGGTCTAGTCATTCTTTGTCTAGATTCTTTTACTTTATAAATATGTAATATAACTTAGAATGAGTGTGTCTATCTTTAAACTTGTTCTTCATTGTAAGAACACACTCGAGATATTGAGAAATGTAATTATAACTAGTCCAAGATGAGGATGGAGCTTGGATGCAGTTTTGAGTAGGCAACAAAGTGTAGTTGTCGAAAGCAATGATAGCGAGTAGCCCTAAGGTGAATCGGTGAAAACGAGAAGGAGAGAGGTCCTGACCTAATCATCCAAGTACAAAGATCTCAAGTTGCGTGGGATCTAAAGCCACTTCACTTGGAAGTATAAAACAAGGAATATCTCTTTAAGGGCTAAGGAATTCACATGTTCATCAGGTCGTGGACGTATGAAGAGTTTTCCCAAACCATGTGAAATCATTTGTGTCGTTTACTGTCGATGTTAACTCTTTAACCTAACTTTGCTTTCAGCATCTTCGTTCTTAGAGTTGGATCTGGTGTTTTTCATTCTCTCTGAACAAGCTTTTTGAGTTGACTAAGTTTAGTTTTTCGTTCCATCACCTTTTGCACACACGCTGAGTTTGTGCTGTAAGTCAGACTATCTATATCAGTCATCGACTCATTAGATGACTAGTCACTCTTTTGTTAAGGCTATTGAAAACTTACGAAAGTTTTCAGTCATGATTATTCTCTCCCCATGCACTTGACACTTGGCTTTCGGGATCCAAATAGCTTATAAGATATAATGTGTTAAGAGCTTATAAGTTGTCAAAGTATTTGACAATTGAATAAGCTAAAGAGAGAATTGTGAGTTGTTTGGGAGCTTATTTGTCAAATACTTAGTAAGAGCTTATAAACTCCTAAATAACTTATAAGTTGTTTTAAGGAGCTTATAACTCAACCAAACACCATATTAGTTGGTGGAGTAACTATCTCATAATTATGAATTAAATTTCATCAATTTATTATTATTATTATTATTATTATTATTATTATTATTATTATTATTATTATTATTATTATTGATATACCGATACATATTTTATTTTCTAATGATATTTTAGTAATTAAATACATAATTATAATTTTATTTATTTTGATATAATGAAGATAAGAATTTATTCGTATCTAAAATTCTTTAAAATTCTGATGTGATCTTTATCTATTTTTGGTATATTTGTATATATGATGTTTAATATAGTGCACACAATCCATGAGCATCGCTGGCATATAATCCGTGTTAGTATTTTTATATTTTTATATTTTTATTATATATCATGAATTATGATCACGATAATCCAAGTTACAAATTACATAAAAAAATACAAAAATAATTAAATTTACTCATCTCTTTGAAGTTAAAGTGAAAAAGAACCAAATAGGTATTGATTTTTATGTAGTTTGTAAATTTGATGGCTCTGGTCATAATTTCCAAGATATGACAAAAAGAAAAAGAAAAATACTAACGTGGACGATATATATGTGATGCTCACGAATGGTGTGCAGAGAGAGTTAGATTAAAATAAGAATAATTTTTAACATGAGAACTAAGAACCACAAAATTTACTATGAACAAAATAAATTCGCTATGAAAGTTGATGCTATCTGGGAAAGTTACTGAATCCAAAAGTTTGACATTTTCCACCCGGGTTCAAATCCCATGAGGGACAAAATATTTTTGGATTTTTTTGTATTCAGTAACTTTTCCAATGGATTCATCAACGTTTACAACGAATTTATCATTTTTTGGTTCTCATATCTCACGATAAAAATGATTTAATTCTCACGTTAACCCTCCGTTATATATATATATATATATATATATATATATATATATATATATATATATATATATATATATAGGGAGTGGATCAAATGAGAACCATATTTTTTTGCGAACTCTGCGAACCATGCATAAGGCGTTGAATATGATGCACAAAGCGGTATAAAGTTGTGCATAACGAGAACTTTCTAAAATTGTTTTGTTGTGCAATAATTTTAGAATGTTTGCGTTATGCATAACTTTATATGTTTATTATCAACTTTATATGCATGCATAGTTCTCAAGTTCTCAAAAGATGAGTTCTCTGGATCAACCCATATATATATATATATATATATATATATATTGAGGTTCAATGTAAGAACGAGAGAATTTTTAGTGAAAGTTGATAAATCACGAGAAAGTTACTAAATCCACAACATTAAAAGTCGCAGGTTCGAATCCCATGTGGGGTGAGAACTCAATTTTTTTAGATTTAGTAACTTTCCATTTGGATTCATCAACTTTCACATAGAATTCATCAATTTTTGGTTCTCATATTCACACTTTAAAATGGTTCTCATGTTAATCTTCCCCATATATTTATGAAAGATATATAATTTTAGCCTAATAAATTGATTTTTATGATAATTTTATCCCAATAAATCAATAATATCTCAATCAAGCCTAATGAATTGATTCATTGAAAGCGATTGAATATTATTGATTTATTAACTAAATATATATATATATATATATATATATATATATATATATATAGGGATGGTTCTGTGAGAATAAAAATAAGTATAGAAAATAGGAATAGATATGTAAGTCTAACATATCTTTCATATTTGTGTAATCAATCGAATTATTATGTTGTACATATTAGTTTAGCACATATTCCATCTCTTACGTAGCACATATGCTAAATATATTAGTTTAGTACATCTTTCATTGCTTGGTAGCACAAGAAGGGTTCTAGTCTTTGCGATAATCATGTAGCACAAAACATAAAGCGTAGCATAACTAAAATTAAATCTAAACCATTGATCCAGTGAATCAAAGACCATTCATTCTCATTTCCTACCAAATTATCCATTCCTACCTGATCAATCTCCTATATATATATATATATATATATATATATATATATATTACTCGATCTAATCCACTCAACTCATAGATCCTATGGTAGAGATTTTTCTAAACTTTTTAAGTTTACTTTTGCTGATTTCGCTATAGTAAGGGTAGATTAGTAATTTGATTTGTTATGCATTCAAATGAACACAAAAATACATGCAGATGAACACAATAATGCATGTAGGTTGGAAGTACACGCCTAGCGTGCAGACACGCCTAGTGTGCGCTCGTGCTCACGAGCCCGTTGGCCAGCAATGCATTTTTACGTTTTGTTAAATGCATGAACATGTTTTGTTAAATGCATGAACGTGCTTTGTTAAATGCATATTTGTGTTTCGTGCCAACATGCATTTTTATGTTTGTTCAATGCAGTTTTATGTTTTGTTAAATGCAATTTTATGATTTTCGACAACAAATCTCTCATCCATCATTATCTATCAATTCCGCCGTCTCTTTCCCCTATTGCGGTGAATTTCATTGAAAACCACCACCATAGCCACCATCTCTCTCGATTCTTCAATCATCTGTCACATTCATCTTCTATTTTTTTCTCAAAATCCATCAATTTTGTTCTTCTTTTTCTTTCAAAATTTGTTGTTTGTTGTTGTTCATGTATGTTTCTTTTGCTGTCCGTCGTCGTCGTCGACGACGACGTCGCCCGCTGTCGTCAACGAGAAGAAGAAGAAGGCTGATTTTATTTTTTTCAGTTTGCCCCTTGCGAAAATTAAAACAAAAAAAAGAAAAATGAGTTGCCACGTGTCAGCTTGTGGTGAGGTCACATGTTCAAAATGTGTGGTCTAGATTGGTTACTACATATTGTCTAGGGACCGGGTACTACGGGAACTCAATCCTATAATATATATATACACATACACACACATATATATAAAACCTCCCTGATGATCAATGTTAGGGCGCCAACGTTTTATGTTTACATGTTTCAATAGAGAACCATCAGTATGGATAGACAATACTGAAGGAGTTCAATAGCGGTTTTGAAGCCAGCCATGCGATAAGTATCGATACCGGTATTGAATCTTGTCGGAAGATTGAATACTAAAGGCGAAGACTCGACTCACGAAGACAAAGAAGTTCGAAAATGACTATGTGTCATATTAGCATAAGAGAAGTCGATGATGTAGAAGATCTACATCAAGCTGTAGTATCTACTAAAGATTCGAAGTCACAAACTGATAAAAGATAAAATCCAACCAGCTGATAAAACATTGAGTTGACCCAATTGGTAGAACCTGAAGTCAACGCACTGAAGAAACACGGAGTAAACTCAATTGAAGTAATACGAAAATATTTAAACCTTGAGTGTTTGGCTTTCAACGTGTCAGAGCGAATCTACAGAGAATCCGATAAGTCAGAGATACTTTTTAGAGTGCAAAGCTTAGATGTATGATGCTATAGACACGAAAAATAACGTACGAGTATCCAAATGGGCAAATTTCAAATGAAAAATGGAATGGATGTGATTGGTGTTCCTCAATAAATACGTATAGAATCCAACGTTTGAAGGTTATCGAACCGAAATGCTACGCAATCATATATGCAAAAACACCTAGAGCTTATATCCTAAGAACAATCATCCAGCGATTTTGAAAAAGAGAGTATTAAAGTGTTATTAATAAATCCTCATAGCTCACATATATTTATTAGCTCAAGATTTCAACATACACTGTCTTAAATTCTAGGTCTTTCTTGTAAAATCCTAAACCTAAAAAACATTGAGTTGTTTCCTATGAAAACTCAAATCTGAGTTGGAAACACCCTTTACCAAAACCCTCAAAATTTTAAGTAAGAGATAAGCAAGTAAGCAATAAAGTGTTAGTTGCTGAAATCTTGATTGTCTTGCACCTGTAAGCAAGAAGTTAGGTCAACCGCACTCATAAACAGTAAGAGGTTTCCAAGCACCAACAAGCGTTGGAAGAATGAAAAGTTAGTCGGGTTACTGATAAGATAAAATTCAGTACTTAGGTTTTCTCTTGTACCCTTAAACAAGACGAAATCCTAAGTAAAAGATTGACTGTGTTATCAGTCTGTGGATATAGAAACTGATCTACCCGAACCACGTTAAAAACTAAGTGTGTTATTTACTTTCAGTTCTTTACTTTCTACATCATTTAAATTACATATTATTGAACTGAACATCATCACCACATGCAGTACAACATACTGTTTAAAACCCTCTATCAATATTAGCTTGATACTGACGAGAAAACTGAAATAATATTTGAGTAAAGCAAAAAGTAACCACCACTTTTCGCAAACACATTAGCTATCAGTCCAACTGACCAGCTGCTTCATGTTTAGTAGGATTGCTAACTAATACACTCTGTTTAACAAGACTTCTCTCAACGTGAGGCGATCAATGATCTTGAGGCGATCAGCGATCTTGAGCTGTCATGATTACACGAAATCTATAGACTAGTAGACATTACAGTCTTATTTCAAGAAAGAGTTTTAATTTACCTTAACTGGTGTATTTTTCCTCTCTCTATACATCAGTACGACCCCCAAAGGACCATCAATTGGTATCAGAGCTACGTTGTTCGCAAGAACTACTGAATATCCCTTAGAGGTTGTTCAAACTCAACAGATCCATAAACTAATATATTTCTACATACTGTTATACATGTGCTATGATGGAAAGTAACTATAGTAGGTCGATGTCACTTCCCACCTTCGTGAGGATAACTATGAGATCTAGAAGTTCAGACTCAAGTCCTATCTCATTGCACAACACTGCCGGATGTGAGAGGTTATTACAAACGAGCCAATCATCATCAAAATAAGATGAGCTCGACAAAGGTTGGCACTGAAGCAGGCAAAGATCTAACCTACGAGTCCAAGTCTAAGGATCGAGCTGACTTCACCTTAGAAGAAAGAAAATAAGATGAGCTCGACAACCTGGCCAAGAACATCATTTCGGAACTGTTTCCAACTCATACATTGGGAAGCTGATGAAATGCGAAACAACAAAGGAGATATGTGATGCTTTGGAGAGCCTTTTACGTAGGCTCTGAAGAAATCAAATGGAACAAGCTGACTATTTCTTATCAGAAGTTCGACAACTTCAAACAGAAGAGGGAAAAATCCATTGATGATATGGAACTCAGATTCGCAACAATCATCAATGAGATTTACGTCCTACGCAAGAACAAGTACACTCAACATGAGATCAACATGAAAGTCCAATGTGCTCTTAGCTACTGATTGGAAAGTCTACACAATAGCTCTTCAGAAGAAAGCATGCTTCGATAAGATGTCTATTGATAAACTCTTTCTCAACACTAAAAGCTGACGAGTACGACATTAGACGTACTGAAGTGTCTTCCAAAGCCGATGTTTCTGAAGAAGAAGCTCAAGTCGGCACGAGCAAAGGCGCTGCCCTTAAAGCTAATAATACATGCTTGATGACTGAAAGATTCAAGAAGATGGAAGCCTGACTGAAGAGGTACAACAAATATCACAAAGAAAGAAACGACCACGACAGAAGCTACAGAGAAATAACCAACAAGGATCGGACTGTCAATAATCCCCACCGACCTAAGTATAAAGATGACGAGTGCTTCAACTATGGAAAGAATGGGTATTTCAGACATGATTGTCCTGAACTAAGCCACAAAGAAAAGAAAAGCCTTGAAAGCGAGTGTAACAAAAAGCTAAATTAGTGCAGCACTATGGTTGTTGGGAAGGCCAACACTTGAAGCTCGTCGAAGCTTTTCGACAATACATCAGGTATGGATGATGAGATTGATGTTTAATGGTCGAAGAGATCAGTGACAACATGGACAACTTTATGGTGGGAATGGAAAAAGGCCTCGATGAACACGAGGTAACTTCTCATCTCTACTAAAATCTCTATCATATTGTTATATTATACGAACAAGTGTCGAACTCAGGATATCTCGGTCGAATGGGTTTAGATGTAGTAGATAATGGCTTACTACATAACAGTTATGAAGATGTATGAAAGAGCAATGACTGAGAACTACAAGTTGATTGAGAAACTCCAGCTTACTGAGAAAAGTCACTAGTCTGATGCTCCTACTGAAGCAGAGTTGAAACTCATTGTTGAGCTGAAGAAAATGAAAGAAGAACATGCTAGTTAAGTCAGCATGATAAAGGAACTAAAGACTGAACGATCCCAACAGGATAAGATCGTACAACTAAAGATTAAACTTTCTGAAGTCAGTTTGAAGTTCAACACACTTCAGTAGAGTGAAGCTTTACTCCAGGCTAAGATCAACATTCTGAACATAGATTCAAAGAAACTCGACTCAATCCAATTAGTTCAGCGATGTCCGTTGATAAAAACTAGATTATGGTATGATCCAACTTTAGCTGTGAATGGTGTATCCACAAGTGGCACAAAAACTATGTTTGTTCAGTTCACTAAGAAGCTGAAGGCTCTAGTAATTGAACTAAAGGATACACATCAAACTGAAAAATCTAAGGGCCTAAGTATAAATGACTTAGGCAGTGATCTATCGAGATAGCCTAGATTGCTCAACTGAGGCATTCTCAACATAAGAATCCTCAGTAGAAGAAACATGTGTTGAAAGCATCTCCAGCCAGGAAGTATGCACCAACATACATTCTAGTCTACCATATACATCGTCAACAAAGTAAAGCCTTCTTTATACCTCTACAAAAACACACGCGTGCACAACATCAACACAAACACACATCTACCAGACAAGCACAGAAGTCCAAGGCTTAGTCTCAGAAGACGATGACAGTTTACATTGATTTCCAAGGAAGACAGATCAGACCTGACACTAGTGTCATAATCATCAGGCAAATATGGGTTCCTAAAGGAATAACTAAAGTGCAAGGATCCAATTCCTACTAGATACCTAAAATGTGATTTTTGTAGGCCTTGTTGATCAGTCAAAAGAAGAAGAAAGATCTTCCAGTCCAGAAGCATATAAGGTACTTGAATAGTGGCTATTCAAGACATATGACTGGCTGCAAAGAGTAACTTTCTGACTACGTGGAGAAAGAAGACGCGAAAGAAATTTTTGGTGATAATTTAATTGGATACATCAAAGACTATGGTATTCTTTCGACCGGTAACGCTCTTGGTCTGAAACATAATCTCTTATTTGTTAGTCAATCATGTGATAACAATTTTGTTGTCAAGATTCAAAAGAATGAATTCACAGTTAAGAATAGCTCAAAGCGGATCGTATTGAGAGGACCAAGACATGAGAACTTATATATCACATCTTGGGTAGACTGTTATCCTAAAACATGTCTTGTGTGAAAGACCTCCTCAGAGATCAACTGACTGTGGCTGAAAAGGCTGAATCACTTGAACTTCAAGACCATCAACAAGTTAGGAAAACATTCGTTGGTCCAAGGCTTACCAAATGTAGGTTTCCATAAGGACCAAGTATCTGAAGCATGCTAGAAGGAGAGATGAACTTCTTCTTAGAACAATAAGTGAAGCGATCGGCATAAGGCATCTTCATAAGTTAAAAGTATACCAAGGAACTGATAAGAAAATTCGGAGAATAAAAGCTAAAACTGCGAAGATTCCTATGAACATAAATTGGAAGATGGAACTGCTGCTGAAGGTAAGCCCGTGGATCACTAGTATCGAGAAATCATTGAATCGTTGCTTTACCTTACTACTGCAGACCAGACATATCTTACGTAGTAGGCGTATGTGCAAGATACCAAGCTGATCAAAAGGAAACTCACCTAGAAGCAGCAAAGAGGATACTGAGATATCTCAAAGGCACACCTAATATGGGTTTATGGTATCCTACTGATGATAATTTTGAGCTTCATGTTACTCTGACTCTGATTTTGCAGGTTGCAGGTTAGACAGGGACTTGTCAATTTCTTGGTTTTCTAAGAAACATACATCAATCGCCAAATCACAACTGAAGCTAAATATATGGCTGATGGAAGCTATTGTTCTCAAATCCTCTGGTTGAAGCAACAGTTGACAGATTATGAAGTCGTAACCAGTGAAGTACTCATCTACTACGACAGCTCTAGTGCCATAGCAATCACCCTCAACCTAGTCCTACACATCAGATGCAAGCATATAGATGTCCGATATTACTTCGTTCACGATCACATCGAGAAGAAGTACATCATTGTTAAGAAAATCCATACTGATATTCAACGTGCTGAAATACTCATATAATTGCTTGCTGAAGATAGATTCAACATATTGTGCAGAAATCTAGGATAGCTGAACCCTGAGGAGTGAGAAACTAACGCTAAAGAAGTAAAACTGATCAAGGACGCATATTGATTCCAGGGAAAATCCATGCTAAAAATTCCTACTGACAGACAACAGCTGGTCAACCATTAGTAATACTGATTCAAGGGAGAATCATAGTGATAAGTCAAATTAACAAGTTTGACTGAAGAATGATACGGCTAGTCATCAGTATCAGCATAAACTAATAATATCAAATGGTATTATCAACTGGTATCAATATAAGTACCAACTAATATCAGTACCATCGACTAGACTGACGAGATATCAATTAACTACTATGATCAGCTGACCAGTAAGTATACTGATAATCTCATACTAATTATATCTTACTGATAAATCTCGTACTGATATAAATATTCTGACTCATGTATTAAACACTTCGAATTTATTTCTCTTCATATATTGCTAATGATTTCAATTTAATATTCTCGTATTTAACGTGTTCCCCTAAGTGCGTAGGATATTTTCCTCATATTTAATATCATGTCAGAAAAAAGCGGTAAAAAGTAAAAAATAAAAGCACTTTTTATCAATTCAAGACGTGCATAGAAGCTCAACCGATTATTCCTCAACCGATGCACACGTGAATGATGATATTTACGGGCCTATTTAAATGCTTTCCATAAATGCTCATCACTTTCACACGATCATATTTTAGAACTGTCATTTTTCTGTATTTAAACTTTCTCAAGATTTTTACTCACTTTTTCTTCAAATCTTTTACATATTTCATAAACATTACACGAAAAAGAAAGCCCCATTCATAGAGCCTACAATTAATCATGATTTGAGTGTTTCCTTTTAGAGGTTACAAATGAGGACGTCCTCGAAGTCCTTAACATTTTCAAGTTACATGGATGGAAACATTTCCTACACCACTATCCCAGGTTCTATGCAGATGAATAGGTGGTAGAATCCTACTCCTCCCTCTGTCATGATGCAGAATCCAATAGACTTATCACCACCATCACCGTGGAGAATAGTCCATACCCATCTATCACCAGTTTGACATTGATGTCATTCACACTGTACGATGAGTTTTCAAGTTGCCACATGGAGCTGAGCTCCTCTACACAAAGCTCCTCTATTGGTTGAAGAAGGGATGGAGAGAATTCTCGAGGATGATGCACTATCCATCCCAACCTTGAAGAGAGCTTGGTTTCTATCGAAGTACAAGCTGATGATCAGCATCGTCCACTGATGCTATTTTTGATTGGTTGGATCTTTTGACCAAGTCTCGGCAAACAAGAAAATGTTGCTGACTGATCCCGTCTCTAATAAGGAGATTACTGGGAGAGAGCGTTAATCTCCCACCTGCTGGCGGACCATGATCACACTATTTTCTAACACGAAAACATGCAAGTAGATAGGTAAGTCGAGTATCATATCCAAAGGTTATATTGAAAATCTGAAGCTAACTCAATATTCCTTCATCATTATCCAAGTGACATATTTTAGTTTTGAAAAGGTTTGAGACTTCGAACATTAAATTCAAAGTCAAGAGCAAATAAAACAAATAAAGAAAGCAATAAAAACTCAATGAGATAATAAGACTAAAAGACTAACCCTAGGAATGTATTAATCCTACCCACAGCGTATGTTTATCCTGCTTCCTATTAACCAATTTTAATCCAGACAAGATGGAAGATCACATATGTAACCAACAATTTCAGTTACGATAATTGTGGCAGTATATTACTAATTTTCCTTATTACTGTTACATCTCTAGGTGAAAATTTGCAACTCCAAAAAGATCACAAAGAATAGCTTCCTACGAATGTTCCTATCTCAGCTAAGACTCAAGACTTATTCGTATTGTGCATTCAAGATCGATTGATAATTAAAACTGATAAGTATTCAACTGGCAACTATGTATGTATCAAGATTGATCAGAAATTAACACATAAGTTTTAGCACCAAGAATCACAAATCAATGCCTGGAAGGTAAATAGTAATAGTAGGAATCACCACACTTAGGATAGAATTATACAAACCCTAGGATTAGAATGGAAGTTTAGCTAGACATAATACTTGAAATAAAATACGAATTAATCATAGAAATAAGAATTGTATAGATAAAACCCGTAATGTAGCGTTGGAAGAACAATGGTTGGGTTCGTATCCAACCCCAAGAAGATAACGGGAAAATAATGAATTCCTTCGGATGAAACTTCTCCAAAACGATAACAATGCGTAGAACAATGAAAATCTAAAGCCTAGATGAATATAAATCAAAGCTAGAATGAAAGAAAGTGAAAATATGTTGAAAACTGAAGAAAAACGTGTAAAATAGTGATATTCCGTGTTGGAGGCGCATGGGCAAGCCTAGGGGTATATATAGGCTCAGGGCTGAACCCTAATTCGCGCCCAGCGGTCACGCCTCGTGGCTGGGCTCGCGGCCGCGAGCTCTGCCCGAAATGTTCTGGACACTTTCTCGCGGTCGAGAGCTCGGTCGCGAGCTCCTGCGCAGAATGCGCGACTTGGCTGTTTCGCTCCGTTCTCTCGCGTCCGAACTTCGAATTGCGATCCGTTTGCGCCTATGAACTCCTATCGAGATACTCTTTAACATTGTAAACTTTTCACATCCATATTTTTCATATGTATTTCATCATCTTTGGTTACATCTTTGCCTTGTGCATCGATTATCATCTGAAAAGCCTACAAAACACCAAAGAGGAACTCCAAGGGCAATATCTTCCAAAAATAGCTAAAAACATTAATATCGACTATATAAATGCACTTAAACAAATCTAAATCATCTTAATATAACATCAATAAACGGTTAAAAGGCGCGTTTATCAATCCCCCAAACTTGAAGCATTGTTTGTCCTCAAACAAAACAGAACAAACGAAAGACAACAAAACGACAGGGAATGAGTCGAACGACAACAGCAATAAGCCTCAGAGCAATGAGCAACAAAAGATTCACCTCAAATGAAACAAATCACAACATCTTCCGTTCAACTCCACATATCATAAAAATCATAAGCACAAGCCTTCTCAAACTTAAATCCTCACGGCATGGATATATATATAAGAATCTCAAACACTCAAGTGTATCAATGAGGATGTGTATACTCTCAAAGTTTAAAAACACACGGAATCTACCATAAGCTTGCAAATCGTCTAATTCTTCATTGCTCAAATATGTGCTCAAGAACCAAGATCAAAAAGGTCTTTATAACAAATTATAATGTAGGCTCTTTGGTAAGGTATGATATATTTAGGCTAAGTGACTCATAATCCCATAATGAAAACACCATAAATATCATAAGACACAATTCCCAATTTTTCATAATTCATTTCAATTTTCCCTACCAAGAAGTAAATTTTGTTTTAAGAACATCGCACTTATAAGTGATATACTCATCCCAAAGCACTAACTACTTACCCATTTATGTTCTTTTCGCACACGTGTGCCATTTTTTCTTTTTTTTTTCTTTTTTTTCGAACTTATATGGGTAAGCAACTATTTTTTATTATCACTTTTCATCATCTATTTTCTTTTTCTTTTCTTTCTTTTTCTCAACCCTCAATTCTCGCAACCAAAAATCATACTATCTACATAACCCAACCCACGGCTATATGAAAGAATAAGGTAGGCTCAAACGGGCTAATCAAAGAATAATATGAATAACATGTTAGTGTTTGGATAGTATATAGGCTAAGAAAAGAATGTCTAATATCATCTCCCAATTCTTAAGCACATCAATGCAACCTCGAAAAAGATCCAGAGCAAGTTCTAGAGATACCATGCTATTTCAAACTATTCACACAGAAAGAAACAAGACTGAAAAGATATAACAGTCAAAAGCTCAAGTCTCACAGGTTTCAAACATGTGATCAAGTTCTCAAAGGCTCAATACTCACAATAATCATAACATGCTTCATCTCACAAAATCAGTTACAATCGATTTTCTAATAAAAAAAATTCTCATCATCGGCTGCTCGTCATTCAACTCAACCCCAAACAGACACAAAACAAAACAAGAAAAACAAAACAAGAACGAACAAAACGAAAACAAAACAAAAGCGAAAGCGAAAGCAAAAATAAAATAAAATTGGGTTACCTCCCAACAAGTGCTTAATTTAACGTCTTTAGCTAGACCATCACATACCTCGATCAATCTGGCGTTTTGGCAGCTGTCTTCTTGCCAAACTTGTGCTTGCTCTTATACTTTGCATTCACAGCAGACCACAACTGAGTGTGGAAGTGCCCCCCCTAAACTTGAACGAATCACTCGATGTTCCACACCGAGTCCATTTCTTCTTTATAGCATCCTCATCGATTGGTCGGTTGACATCCAAGTGTGAGACATGGCTTGCTATGGCAGTGGTGATCGAATGACAATCCTCATGCTCCGAGTTATCATTTCGCTTGATGGCATCATAGATCAAAATAGTTAACTCCTCCTTATTCACACGGAAGGTGAGATCACCATCCTGCACATCGATCAGAGCCCTGCCTGTGGCTAAGAACGGTCTCCCGAGAATGAGAGGTGTGTTCCCATCCTCTGGCATGTCAAGGACCACAAAATCCACTGGGAAGATAAAATCTTTGACCTTGATAAGCACATCTTCCACTATCCCCTTTGGACGGGTGGTGATCGTCTCGCCGTCCGGAGAGCAATTGTAGTAGCTTTAACTCCCAATCTCAATTTGTTAAATATGGACAACGGCATCAGGTTGATGCTTGCCCCTAAATCGCATAGAACTCTGGATAAAGTATGCCCTCCGATAATACAAGGTATTGTGAAGCTGCCTGGATCTTTCTGCTTCAATGGCAGCTTCTTTTGCAACACAGCACTGCACTGTTGAGACAAATTAATAGTCTCGAATTTTTCCAATTTCTTCTTGTTAGTGACAGCATCCTTTAGAAATTTCATGTACCCCGGCATATCTTTGAGTGCATCTAGCAACGGGATGTTGATATTCACCTTTTGGAACATCTCCAGGAATTGGATCAGCCTCTCGTCATGCTTTGGCTTGGCTAGCCGACTTGGGAACGGAATCGGAGGAGTGTATGTAGGATATTTCTTCCTCTGGTCTACCTCGCGGCCACCCTTGCGACCGCTAGGGTGGTCTCTAGGTACTGGAGCCGCGTCTTTCTTCTAACCCGTGGCTGGGCTAGCGGTCGCTAGCTCGTTCGCTAGCTCTTCGTCAGAACTCTCTGGACCATTCCTCGTGGTCGGCCTAGCGACCGCTAGACCGGCTAGGCGGTCGTTAGCTTTTCGAGCAAGCGTTACGCCTCTTTCCTCATGAGCTCGATCGCGAGATCCTCTTCATTTTGCGATCCTTCTTCTCATTTCGGTTGACTCGATATGCTTTTCCACTCTTTAGCTAGATGGCAAAGCACTGATTCTTTGGGTTTACTTCCGTGGTGCTAGGGAATTGGCCCGTCTTTTGTTGTGCATTTTGCTGTGCAGCTATCTGATCGATCTGGTTCTCCATTATCTTCAGGTGTTTGCCCATGGGTGCCACGGTGGATTCCAGATGTGCAACTTTCTGAGTAGTGCTACTGATGAACGAGTTCTGCTGCGTCGCCAGTTGTTGGTTGCTTACAACCAACTGCTGCATCATGTCCTCTAAGCTCTGCTTCTTCGACTCCTGAATCAACACATTCTGCACTGCGAAGCTTGCTGGAGAATGCTAGAAGTTGTTGGGGTTGGCATACGACAAGTTGGGATGATTCCTGTTGTTAGAATGGTATACCGAATTTTCCACAGAATGGTTCCTCTGATTTATATACTTAACATCCCCCGTCTCGAGCGGCTCTTTAGCGGTGAATTTCTCCATGAGATCATCGTATCTGGGATCGACCTCTACAGAATCGCCTTTACCACATCGTCCTCTCCATAGGCCATTGATAACTATTGGCAGCCATCTCTTCTATAATTCGGCTGGCCTCCTCCACTCGGTGGTTCAACAAGCATCCCCCTGCCAACGTATCCACAATGCTTCTCGTATGCAGTGTCAGCCCACTGTAGAATTGTGTGATCTGCTGCTCTTTGGAGAATCCATGTTGAGGGCACTTTCTCAATAAGCCCCTGAGTCTCTCCCATGCCTCGAATAAAGATTCGCCTCCTGTTGGGAAAAGTGGGAGATCTCGGCTATGATCTTCTGCGCTTTAGCCGGCGGAAAATATTTCGAGAGAAACTTCTCGTAAAGTTTCCCCCAACTGTTTATACCAGTACGATCCAGGCTCTTGAACCAATCCTTCGCCTAGTTACGCAGAGAAAATCCGAACATGCGCATCCGGATCGTATCTAATGGCACCCCATTTTGCTTGATGGTGTCACATATATCCAAGAATGTCTCGGATGAGCATTCGGATCTTACATCCTTTCCCCAAAGCTGCTCTCCTTGCACCATGCTTATGAGGGCGGCTTTAGCTAGAAATTATTTGCATTTACATCGGGGCCCCATCCGCCTCCTTGAAATTGTTCAGTAGGAGATTGGTACATGTAGTTCAGCGGTCTCGTCTTTGGAGTAGGGAGGAGCCCCATGTTCATCATCTGGCGTTGCATCTCGTTAAATTCAGCCAAAAGACGTGCAACATGCTCGGGAGGTACACCCCTGTTGCCAGGATTCGCATTCAATGCCATCTCTTACTTTGTCCTTTCTCGTCTCCTTCTCCTCTGAGTTCTTTCGATCTCGGGATATAAAAATTTTTCAGTAGGTCCCTGAGATCTTGTGATCATAAACTACCTGGAGAAAAATGATGAAATCAGCTCTGGCAAATAAATAAATATATAAAT
Organism: Salvia rosmarinus; assembly: GCA_036937905.1. NCBI lineage: Eukaryota > Viridiplantae > Streptophyta > Magnoliopsida > Lamiales > Lamiaceae > Salvia > Salvia rosmarinus. The sequence goes on along the minus strand of CM072815.1, from coordinate 21,884,087 downwards.
TTACAACTTGAATTAATAATTCCAAATGGTCAGGTTATTCCTATATAATCTTAACAATCCCAGGCAACGGTGCTAAAATTTGATAACACTATTTTCTAACACGAAAACTTGCAAGTAGATAGGTAAGTCGAGTATGGTATCCACAGAGATTGTAACGCAAAAATACAGAAGCTAACTCAATAATCCTTCATCATTATCCAAGTGACAGATTTTAGTTTTGAAAAGGTTTGAGACTTCAAATATTAAATTAAAAGTCAAGAGCAAATAAAACAAATAAAGAAAGCAATAAAAACTCAAAGAGATAATAAGACTAAAAGACTAACCCTAGGGATGTATTAATCCTACCCACAACGTATGTTTATCCTGCTTCCTATTAACAAATTTTAATCCAGACAAGATGGAAGATCACATATGTAACCGACAATTTCAGTTACGACAATTGTTGCAGTAGATTACTAATTTTCCCTATTACTGTTACGTCTCTAGGTGAAAATTAGTAACTCCAAAAATATCACAAAGAATAGCTTCCTACGAATGTTCCTATCTCAGCTACGACTCAAGGCTTATTCGTATTGTGCATTCAAGATCGATTGACAATTAAAACTGATAAGTATTCAACTGACAACTATGTATGTATCAAGATTGATCAGAAATTAACACATAAGTTTTAGCACCAAGAATCACAAATCAATGCTTGGAAGGTAAATAGTAATAGCAGGAATCACCACACTTAGGATAGAATCATACAAACCCTATGATTAGAATGAAAATTTAGCTAGACATAATAATTGAAATAAAATATAAATTAAGCATAGAAATAAGAATTGTATAGATAAAACCCGTAATGTAGCGTTGGAAGAACAGTGGTTGGGTTCGTATCCAAACCCAAGAAGATAACGGGAAAATAATGAATTCCTTCGGATGAAACTTCTCCAAAGCGATAAAAATGCGTAGAACAATGAAAATCTAAATCCTAGATGAATATAAATCAAAGCTAGAATAAAAGAAAGTGAAAATATGTTGAAAACTGAAGAAAAACGTGTAAAATCGTGATATTCCGTGTTGGAGACGCATGGGCAAGCCTAGGGGTATATATAGGCTCAAGGCTGAACCCTAATTCGCGCCCAGTGGTCACGCCTCGCGGCCGGGCTCGCGTTCGCAAGCTCGGTCGTGAGCTCTGCCCAAAACGTTCTGGACACTTTCTCGCGGTCGCGAGCTCGGTCGCGAGCTCCTGCGTAGAATGCGCGACTTTGCTGTTTCGCTCTGTTCTCTCGCGTCCGAACTCTGAATTGTTATCCGTTTGCGCCTATGAACTCCTATCGAGATACTTTTTAACATTGCAAACTTTTCACATCCATATTTGTTATATAAATTTCATCATCTTTGGTTACATCTTTGTCTTGTGCATCGATTATCACCTGAAAAGCTTACAAAACACCAAAGAGGAACCCCAAGAGCAGTATTTTCAAAAAATAGCTAAAACATTAATATCGACTATATAAATGCACTTAAACCAATCCAAATAATCTTAATATAACATCAATAAATGGGTAAAAGTGCGTTTTCATTTGATCAACTCATATATATATATATATACATACTGTATCTTTTTTTAGAACTCTGCAAACTATGCATAAGACGTGTAAAGATGATGCACATAACGATATAAAACTGTGCACAAAATTTCTAAAATTGTTTTGTTGTGCAATGATTTTAGATTTTTTTTTTTGCACAATTTTACAGATTTTGTTCATCAACTTTATACATCTGTGCATAGTTCTCAAGTTCTCGAAAAAGATGAGTTCTCACTGGATCCAACCCCTATATATATAATATATATATGAGATGGTTCTGGTGAGAATGCCTATAAGTATAAGAAATGAGAATTTATCACATTCACACATAGTTCATATCAATGGTCTAGATTGAAGGGAATTTAGTTAATGATTTCAGATTTCATTTTATTAAATAATTTGAATAAGGGTAAATTTGGTATAAAAGATTATTTTCTCCCATTCCAGATATAAATCTTATCACTTTCCGATAATCTCGTCATTATCGAAAAAGTAGGAATTTTATAATATACTCAATATAATGTTACACAAACTAGCTGTTCTATAGCGTATATGTGGTACAAATTACACATCACGCAGTACAACTTATTGTTGCACTACCTAAACTTTATGTGGAACATATATAATACAAACAATGTACATATTTAATAAATATGTGGAAGATATTACATATCATGTAGAATAATTTATTGTTGTACGAAAAATGCTACGAATGTATTATACCCGTGCAACAAAAAAATACTCCATTCGTTCCCTAATTTTCTTCCTGGTTTTCCTTTTGGGACATCCTCCAAATTTTCTTTTATTCCATTTATAGTAACCATCCTCCATACTTATTACCTTCAATAATAACATTTATTTACACTTTTTACCACCCATGATACACGACTATTTCTCTTTCTTATCCTCAACAACCCATTTATTTATACATTTTACCACCTATGGTCCATCATTAAAAAACTTAATATTACACTAATATACATTCACTCACCATACACTTATAAATTTTATTAAAACTCATGCCCAAGATTCTCGGGAAAGAATTTGAGGGATATATGGAGTATAATCTATTTAGAATAAGAAGTTACAAGATAGACTACAACAAATTTCTAAAATGATTGTTAATTTAAGACAAAATTACTAATACAACCTTTAAATAAATCCTATAAAATTAAAGTATAGCATATATTGTAATATATTGTAGCACAAAGTAAATTAATATTGTCCATTAATTTACTAAAATCAATGACTTAGATTTATTCTTATTTATTACAAATAATTTCATTCCTACCTAATCCATCATATATATATATATATATATATATATATATATATATATATATATATATGTGTGTGTGTGTGTGTGTGTGTGTGTGGAAGATTAACGTGAGAACCATTTTTATGTGTGAGAATAAAAATGATAAATTAATTGTGAAACTTGATAAATCCGGTGGAAAAGTTATTGAATCCAAAGAAATAAAATTTTCGTCCTCATAGGATTCGAACCCGGTAAAATTTTCTCAATTTTTGAATTCGATAACTTTCCCAATGATTCATCAACTTTCATAATAAATTTATATATATATATATATATATATATATATATATATATATGATTGATCGGTAGGAATGATTTTTTTTTGTAAGAAATAAGAATAAATCTAAATTATTAATTTTAGTAAATCAATGGACATGATTAATTTTCTCTATGCTACAAATTATGTGCTACAAATTTTTTTTGTGTTTTTGTCAAAGGTTAAATAAGTAATTTTATCTTTAAAAATCCATTTTTTTTTTCTTAAATATAGGAAAACATGATTTTATACTTAGTTTTAGGGATTTGTTCTAACTTATCCTTTAAATCATTATCTACAACATTATTTCAGTTTCAATACTTAATATATACAAAGTTATTAGTGATTCAAGTTAGCAAATCCATAAAAAACTTAGGTAAAATAATATATATATATTGATTCATACGTGTGGTTCTATACAGCACATATATAACAGTTTCATACTATTTTTTTAATTATTCGTTCGTTGCACATACCACTGAAATTTTGAAAATTATTGCCAGTTTATTTTATATGTTGTTCTGTACATATGTTGTGCTTATTTTGTTTTTTTGTCCTTTATATATATCGTTGCACTAGTGGAATATTTTTGTAGCATTTTTAGCGTATTTATTTTACACATACGTAGGTAAAAAATATTATGTATTCATTCATACGCACTTTTCACTACTTATTGCACTGGTGGAATATTTTCGTAGTACTTTTTTACTTATTCGTTGCACATAAGGTTTAATCTCATTAAGACAATAATTTTTAAAATTTTAGTTGTATATGTAACGAATAAGTAAAAAAACGCTACGAAAATTTTACACTAATTTTGTAGTTTGAACCACACGTATGAATCAGTATATTGATTATTTTACCTGAGTTTTCTATGTATTTGCTAGCTTGAATCACAAATAAATTTGTGTATATTAAGAATTGAAACTGAAATAATATTTTAGATAATAAGTGTTGGATTTGTATACTGAAAATAGAATGATTGAGCTTGTATATAATGTTTCCTGTTACCATAATTATAATCTCCTATCTGAATTGTTTACTTGATTGCATATGTTTGTTCCATTACATCATACAAAAGTTAAATCATACAGTGTATAGAAGATCATAGAAGTCTGTATGATTGGTTAAGCTAATTGAGATATAAAAATGATCACAGTTGAGACAACTTGATGATGAGTTGTCGGTATATGTTGCAGTATTATTAATAAGCGACTTGACTTGGTTGTTTATCTATGTTGAGTGCGTCTTGGCGTATTGATGGATCACGATGAGATGAGTTCTTCTATCTGACCTTCGTGAAGAACCTAAATCTCAGTGACTTTACGTTGAACTAAACCTCGATAAGATTTTAGGTGAGTATGAGTTACTCACCATCACTTTGACTTGTTATGAGTGAGAGTTTCATGAGATGATCCAAGATTCTCCGTATCTTGGGTGGTGGCAGTGCTTATTTGTCATCTTAGTTACCTGTATCGAGTCATTGTATCCGTTTAGGATGATAATTTCCCTTTAAGGACCCTGCAGGCTGAGTTAGCTCAAGTATAATAATAATGTTTAGTGGTACTACTTAATGAATTAAAGAGATTAATTATTTTTAGCAGGCAGAGTGCTATAAATAATTAACGGACGCGCGATATCTTAAATACGAGGATTCGTAAGTCTAAGTGTAAGCCCGACTCAAATTCGGTAATAAAGAGATAAGTCAGCATTTATTCTCTAGTGGAATGAATAAATATTTATGAATTAATTTATATTCTGGCTAAACATAAGATAATTAATTCATTTTGGGCTTATCTTTATTCCTTGCATTTGATCCTTGGGCTGGCCCATCAAAGCATGTAGCTGCTGAGAATTTTCACCCACTACCTAAATGAGTTCCACTGGGACTCTGTTCTGATTTATATATTATATTAATACATCTTCAATATCTAGATAGATATTATCTAATATTATTATATATGAAGAGATATTATCGATATCATTAGATATTAAGAGATATTATCTCATATTATTAGATATCAAGATATAATTATTATAGATATGATTTATCTATAAAGATATTATTGTATTTATTAGATATGCAAGGATCTTATCTAAACAAGATTCTAGGAATGTGTTATATATACAAGGTGAGAGAAAATCAGAAAATATCATATTCATTTGTTATGATTTTTGAAAATCACATAGATCAAAGTATCAGGCGAATTTTTGCAGTGTTCTCCATAAATTGCTTTCACTCAGTATTGGAGAATATGTATCTGGTACACAGTCCAAAAGATCAAAGCTGGAGTATGCAATTGATCTCATATCCCAGAAATTCGCAAGTAAATACGAGTAAACCCCTACATGTTGTAATTAATTATATAAATACATGCTAAATATATTATCAATATATGCTGAATTAAACATCCAAGATAGATCATCGGGAAGATGATAAAATAAGATTTTCCTACAATAAGTTAAATGATAGATTACAAGAAATTCTTAAAAATAAGGATAAAACCATGTGTTACCTTAAATTAAGGGAGGGGAGGGGAAAACCTGATTCTTATAAGATTAAATTACTTATATAGCCTTGGATGAAAACGTAGGTAAAAATTTATTGCACATATAGTTATTATTTATTTTACAACGAAAATAAATCATGTCAATTGATTTACTAAAATCAATGGATTAGATTTATTCTTATTTCTTACACTTATTTTTATTCTCACGGAACCACCACCACACACACACACACACACACACACATATATATATATATATATATATATATATATATATATATATATATAGAGTTTGGTTCAAATGAGAAAAAATTTATCCTAAAACTAAAACCAAATGAATTTGTCATGAAAGTTGATGAATCCATTGAAAAATTCTTGAATTGAAAAATTGATTTTTCAATCGGGTTCGAATCTCATAAGGGCAAAAATTCTATTTTTGGATTTAGTAACTTTCCCAACGGATTCATCAACTTTCAACATTAATTCATCATTTTTGGTTCTCACGTTCTCACAATAAAAATGGTTATCACGTTAACCCTCCCATATATATACACACACACACACATAGAGAAAGAGAGAGAGAGAGAGAGAGAGAGAGAAAATCAAATGAAAACTCCAATTTTTTTGAGAACTAAGAACGAATGTCGTCCTTCCATTTTTTATAATCTAACGATCAAGATTAATTATCAATCAGTTATTATCCATATTTTAATGGTAACTATTTTCAACCTTATTATCAAGGGATTTATACTTTAATTACGATAATTTTTCCGACATGCACAATCACTAAGATTACATAAATAATATCATCAATTACATGAACAAAATAAACTAGAATGTGAAAGATCTCATGTGCACAAGAACAACGAAAATCTCATATGCACGAACTACGATTACATGAACAATAACATTAATTATGTGAAAAATGGAGATTTGATCTTGACCGTGAGTAGGGAGAACATAGATAATAGAGAGAAAATGGAACCACAAATTTTAGGGATTGTTGAAGATTTAATCTTGACCGTGAATATTTGTATATCTAAGGCTGTGATTTGTTTATATATATATATATTTATATACACTAGTAAATATAAATCAATATGATCAATTGATCTTGATTGATGAATGGTCAAGACTAGTTTTTCAAATAAGATGTGTTTTCTTACACATAAGATAATATTTTTTTTCACGTATAATATTATGCTTTATCTATTTCTTATGTTTTTCTATGCATAACATAATGCTTCTTAGTACTATGCTTTTTCAAGGAGTAGGATTCCCTTATTTCTATTCAACAACGTATGAATAGTTCTTGATTTAAGGTTTAGGGAGGAAGAGTTTGCTATCGGAAAACATACTATTACATATAACAAAGCAGACTCATGCATAAAATAAAACATAAACCTATATGTTGGCCACGAAACAAAATATGCATAAGTCAAAGCACATTCATATGTATAATAAAACATACACATGCATATAATAAAATATAAACTTGCATGTGTAAGGCGTGTCTTTGGGGTAGCGAGGCGCCTTTGGATGCATCGTCGGTGTGCCACGAAACATAATCAGATTTAACAAAACATAAACTTGTATGTTGGCCAATGAGCGTTGAGAGTGCACCAGCTCTGGGGCGATCTGCGAACCACATACTAGGCGTGCATTTCCAACATTCATTAAAATCGAAACTCACATGCATATTTGTGTTTATTTATATACATAAATCTGTTCAACTATATGCATGATTTATTTTTTAGTATCACATAACATATCAAATTACTAATCTACCGTTATTGTAGCGAAAATATAGTACTCAAGCTTTATGTAATATGTAGTATACGATCTCATCCAGTCATCTCTTAGATCCCATGGTGGAGATTTTTTTGAATTTTTTAAGTCATTAAATGCTGATTTGACTACAGTAAGGGCAAATTAGTAATTTAATTTGTTATGTGATATAAAAAATCAAATCGTGCATGTAGTTAAATAGAAAACTGCACACGACTGAGCACAAAACTGCATATTGTTATACACAAGATTACATACAGTTGAACCCAAGACTGTTTAATTTTATTTGTTAAATGATAAAGAAAAACAAACCATGCATGTTTTAAAATACAAAACCGCATAAGCTTGAACAAAGCTGCATAATATTGAACGAAAAATACATATGAGGTTGATTTATCCATAATTTATTCTCTCGTTTATATTATTTACTTCTAACTTTATAATTCGAAAGAACCGCCAAAATCAACCAAAATATATCTTTGTGAATCGGGTGAACAAATGACCAATAAGAAAGAAAGTAAAAGATTAACAAGAAAAGTGTTTATCCATATAGAGAAAGAGAGATATCGAAAATGACAAATTTTGAGTTTCTGTTTTAAAGCATGCAGACTTGTGTTTCGCAGTATGCATGTTTATGTTTTATAATATGCATGTTTATCTATTATTATGCATATGCAGGTTTATATGTATTATTATGCAAAGTTGTAGAGGGCTTCATCTCGTCGTCTCCTTCTCTGACTTATCTTCTTCTACGATTTCATAAACCACCGCTCCATTCTTCGATTTTAGGAGAACTTCACCGTAAACACACGTAGTCACTCTCTCTCTCTTGATCTTTCAATCTTTTCTCAAAACATTCTTCTTCTTTTCATTTAAGACAACTCCATCTACCCGCCACCACCCAATAGTTATTTCCGTGACCGCCTCCACCGTTTCATCATTATCACCGTGATCACCTCAATCATGCTATCGTTGCCACCTACTTCCCTTTCTTCTCTAACGAACAACATCAATTTGTAGAGAAGAAGAAGAAGAAGAAGAAGAAGAAGAAGAAGAAGAAGAAGAAGAAGAAGAAGAAGAAATTACTATTTTGCTCCTAAACAAAAATTAAAATAAAAAATGAAAATAAATATTATAGCGACGTACTACATACTACTTAAGAACATGTACTATTGGAATCCAACTAAATATATAATTTTTATGTGTGTCACTCATATACTTAAGCTAGCACTTTTAATAGTGGAGATATTTGAGATCAAGTTTTTTTAAATAAAATTAGCGAATTTAACAAATCCAATTCTTGTGGTCAAATTTTTTAAGCTAGCTGCTCTTGGTATCTTAATTATTACAAGTGATAGGAACTATCACTACTTGAATGTTAATTAGAAGATTTTATCTCCTGCATATCACTAAGCTAATATTTTTAGGAGACATTTATTTTTGAGAGTTGACCTAGATAGATAAAAATAATATAGGTTGATTTATTGTTTACATAGATGGATTTGAATTTCGGAATATTCCAAGTTTCTTGATAATTTATATCACTTGAAATCCTAGTAACGAAGATAAAAATACCAATCATGTATCTAATCAATGATGAAAAGTAAACATTCCCTTAAAAATGGAGATATTTAAGATTTTATTTTTTATTTTTAAAAAATCAAACTGACGACATTAATTGAACAAATCCATTTCTTGTGGTCAAATTTTTTAGGCTATCTACTTTTGGTATATTAATTACTACAAATGACATGAATTATCACTTCTTGAATGTTAATTAGAAGATATTATCTGCTTTCTGTTATGGTATACAATCATGGCATTATACCGTAAATACAATATCACTAAAAAAATCCACATTTAAAGTTCAGATAATTATCAACTCTATCGTGTTATCATGTACATGAATGGAAATAAATGATCCAAACGGTCAAGCCAATTTGGCATGGATTTGAAAAAACCAACACGATAAGTTTTATTTAACTTCCCATTTAAGCCGAAAATAAGATTAGTTTTCTTATCCCATTGTCAAAGTATTTAAAGTACTTATATGCTGGATGAGGATCCTATCCACAATCCAACCATACATTTAATTAACTTTCCAATTCACACAATTTTAATTAAGATTACTATTGCAATATGGACCGAAAAATATAAATAACTAATATTTACTGCTAAAGTTTGTGCCAAACGGACATGAGAATAAAATTTTCATAAATTATAAGTGAGTTAGTCTTCTGTACATCCATTTACAGATGTGGATTTTGATATTTTTCTTCTATATAAATTATATTTGATAATTTTCTTCAATGTAAATGATACTTTTCTTTAATATAAATGATAATTTTCTTTCTAACAAATGATACTTTTGTCGGTATAACCATGCAGACAGATGTACAAGAATTTTTGTGATTATAGATCTATTACTTGTGAATGCCTTCAAGGCCAAAATATTCACTCTATATAATTGTAAAGGATAGTGATAAATTAACATAATTTGTACATACATAAGGGGGTAATTTTATCATTTTACAACATTGCCGATAATTAGATGAAATATAACTACTTGCATGTTTCTTTACTTTTTTTCTTTCTCTTTCTTATAATTTCAATATTTCAAAAAAATATGTTATCTCTTCCATAAAATATAAGTAATATGCATCTATAATTAAAAATCATGATAAGAACTTTAATTTGATATATAATTGCAATATTTCAAAATAAAAAAATTATGATAATTTAAAATTTTGAAATAAATTATATACTATAATATAAAGAAATATAATAAACTAACGAAATTAAAATTAAAAAACAAAGAAAAAAATAAGTTATATACTACAATCTCAGAATCTCTTGACAAAAACTGAACTAACGAGAGTTGTGCAGAACGTGGTTCGAACAATTTCAACGCACTCCGCAGCTCACTTTGATTTATGTCATAAACTCGTGTACAAATTGTGAGATCAAGTTCATATGTATAAGCCCCGAAACTATGGAATGCAAACTTTAAAATCGTGCCCTATTCCTTGTAGAAAATAAACTCCACCCTTATCAAAATAAAATCTAAAGACGAATTCCATATTTCTTAGTACAACATGTCTTATATGACATGAGTTCTCATTCTTTGTAGGATCTACACTCTTTTTTTTTTTTTTTTTTTAATTATACTCAAAGAAAAATGAAGAAGAAAAAAAGTAAAGGACAAGTCCAACTGTCTTGCCTACTTTCAATCATTAATTTCAGCCTAACCCCCAATCTGATTTTCTTACCGTAAATAGCTGCAAAAAAAAAGAAAAGAAAATGACCTTCAATTTTCGCTTGCCTCACAAATTTCCCCTTTGATTTTACCTCTTTTTTCCTTTTCCGATATGGATAAAAGGATAAGGCACCCCGCCAACCCCACCCCGCCTTCGTTACCCGCCAAAATAATTATAAAAGACCCCATTCTGTTTCACAGTCCAGCACTTCTCTCCCAAAATCCTGTTACACACGCATGCATATATACATATAGAAAGAGAAAATCACATCTAGAGAGAGAGAGATAGGCATCTAGCTAGTGAGAGAGAAAGATACATTGATAGATAGAGCTCATTAATGGAGGCTCGAGGCGAAGCTAAAAACACCGCTCCATCTTCTCTGGAGATACAGCAGCCACCGCCAGCGGCGGCGCCGATCAAAATAATCTTCCTCGTGGCGGCGATAGCCGCCGGAGTGCAATTCGGGTGGGCCCTACAGCTTTCTCTCCTGACTCCATACGTGCAGCTGCTGGGAATTCCCCACACGTGGGCGGCCTTCATCTGGCTGTGCGGCCCGGTTTCCGGTTTGATTGTGCAGCCCATCGTCGGATACTACAGCGACAACTGCACCTCCCGCTTCGGGAGGCGCCGCCCCTTCATTGCAGCCGGAGCGGCACTCGTCGCGGTGGCGGTTTTCCTCATCGGTTTCGCAGCTGATTTGGGGCACGCCGGCGGCGATCTCTCCGGCAAGGGCCCTAAGCCTAGGGCCATCGCCGTTTTCGTCGTCGGATTCTGGATTCTCGATGTCGCGAATAACATGTTGCAGGTAAAGTTGAATTGTAATTCAACCGCATAGACTTTATCGATCACTGGCATTTTTGCAAAATTTCCCCCTTTTTTAGGGATTGATGATGTTTGATGAGTCGGTAGTTAATGGAATCGGTGATTTTTTGCAGGGGCCATGTAGGGCTTTGCTGGCGGATTTATCCGGCGGGAATGCTAGAAAAATGAGCACATCAAACGCGCTCTTCTCCTTTTTCATGGCGGTCGGAAACGTCCTCGGCTACGCCGCCGGCTCCTACACCCACCTCTACAAAATCTTCCCCTTCTCGAAAACCCAGGCCTGCGACGTCTACTGCGCCAATCTCAAGAGCTGCTTCTTCATCTCCATCGCCCTCCTACTAATCCTCACCGTCCTCGCCCTCACCTTCGTCCGCGAGGAGCCCGCCGACCCCACGGCGGAGGTGGCCGAGCCGGTGAAGAAGGGGAAAATCCCCGTGTTTGGGGAACTATTCGGTGCGCTGAAGGACCTCCCTAAGCCGATGTGGATCCTGCTGCTGGTGACGTGTTTCAACTGGATTGCGTGGTTCCTTTCCTGCTCTTCGACACCGATTGGATGGGGAAGGAGGTGTACGGCGGCAAGGTTGGGAGGAAGCTATACGACCGTGGCGTACGCGCCGGCGCGTTGGGACTGATGCTGAATTCGGTGGTTTTGGGGGTGGCGTCGCTGGGGTGCAGTTCTGCTCGCGCGGGTTTGTGGGGGTCAAGAAGCTCTGGGGCGGCGCAAATTTCCTGCTGGCGGTCGGTCTGGCGATGACAGTGGTGATCACCAAGGTGGCAGAGCACACCCGGAGGCATGGCGCCGATGGGCTGCTGCAGACGCCGGAGCCGGGCGTGAAGATTGGAGCTTTGGCCCTCTTCGCCGTCCTCGGCATTCCTCTCTCGGTGAGTTTCTTATTTTGTTTTTAATTTCTTATTTTAATAATTTTATAAATAATTTAGTTGGTCTTGTCTTGATTTGTTCGGAATTATGGAGTTTTTGAATGATTGCATGTGCTTGAATTTGAATTGTCAATTTCTGTTATTATTTTCTGTTTTGGTAAGTTGATTGCTTATTTCTTGCATGAAATACGTAGATACTAGATTCTATAGGTCACGCATATTATGATGAGAATGGAATTAGCAATTTATGAAAATTACCTTTCTAATCAATTTTAATGGGGAAAAAAATGTATTTAACATCCTTAAGAACATTTTTTGCCTTTGTTGAGTTCAAGTGTAAACATTTACTTCCCTAATACGATCAATTCTTTTTTTTTTCTATGGTTCTTTTTTTTCCTTACAAAAATCACTACTTTAGACATGGACTATGAGAAACGTGTAATAATCTAATTTATATTTATCCGATCACATGATTAAGTAACCATTAGCGGTATACTGTTTTAGTCATTTTTAGATTAAATGAATTTTGTAGTAAGTAGATTAGTATTTACTTGATCACGTGATGGTATAATCTTATTGGAAAGAATGCTTTTGTCACTTTAGTACTAAAAAAAACTAGCTTTATGATGAATAAAAGAAAGAATAAAACTTTATTATGAAAACTGACTGTTTACCTGTTTCGGAAATAATGTATTAAATCTATTTAATATCTTATGGTAAAATATGAATTAAACATGCTTCACCCGTCGTGGTGATTGTCACCTATTATTATTAAAAAAAAAATGCACGCAGATTGCTATGGTTTGAAAAGAAACAATTTATAGATAATGACCAAATTCTGCACATATCCATAGATGCTAAAAGGAATAAAAATTAGGTTTTTGGTTGTTTCTTTTTTCATATTGTCAAAGCATCATATCTACTGTTTGACTCATGCTAAGCCAATTTAATGAATAGGATTAAGTTATACAAACAGAATCTGCAGAAAGCAAAAGCAATTTGCTTCTTTTTAAGTGTGGAACAAAGTAGCAATAATTGCAGGTTTGGCTCTATTTTTAACATTAAAATGAAGAAAAAGACCATGACCAGATCTGTTGTTAGGTTCCATTTGTTATAATTGACAATTGGCTGAGCAACCGTATCCCTAGTTGGGCAGAATTGTAAAATCCTTTTGTGATGATGTTTGTGTAACTTGGCAAGATTTCATTGAGTTTTGTTTTGGGGATGGAAAATATTGCATTTTGCTTTGCTTCTTGGAAGGGTGGCAGGTTGATTGAGATGCTGACTTTTGGAAAAAGTGCAGTGAAAAATATTGGAAAAAAAACACACAGACACACACTAAAATGAGTGGGAGAGCCATTTTCCTGTTTACTTTTCGTTTAGTCCTTTAGAAATCATATTTTCGGAAGTTGGTTGTTGGTAATACACTTAGATCACGATAGTGATCTTACATCTTACACACATAGTAAGAGTGAAGATGATCGTGTAGTAATATTTGTTTTATTTCGCTAGTACACGTTCCGCGGCACCCATTAATAAGATAAGTTTTGAAAAAACAAATCCTTCATTTCATAGCTGGATAATCCAACATTCAATGTGGGGTGGGGTGGGGGGGAGGAGGGGTAGGCCATTTTGCGATGATAAATGTGTGACTTGGCAAGAGTTCATTCCATGATGTTTAAGGGATGGAGATGAAAAAAGTTTTGGATTTTGCTTTGCTGCTTATTAGGTTGGCAGAGATTCTTGACTTTGAGAAATCATATGACTTTGTTCCACTTTAGTTTTCTTTTTTCTTTTCAAGATACCCTGCAACTGCTACTCGTGAACGATTCGAGCATGAAGATTGATGAAAAATCTAATTTTACCAGCCCGTTACTCAAATTTTTATCTTCTAATGACATCTCTTGCTGTTCTTGATTAGGTAACTTACAGCATCCCATTTGCTCTGGCATCCATATTTTCCAGTAATTCTGGTTCAGGACAAGGTAAATAATGCAATGAATTATATATATGCTGAACAAAATATTTTATATATTATTTTCCTCCGTATTCTAAACTATAATCACATTCGCAGGCCTATCACTTGGAGTTCTGAATCTTGCAATAGTTATACCACAGGTAATATTTTAATATCACTTTAGCCCAATAATGCATCGACACAAATTCTCCACTTCTTCACAAAATCTTCTGCTAGTTGACTTCTGTTTGGATTATGATGGATCCCAAAACAAAACAAAAAAAGTTGATAAAATAACATAGCATCATATGAAAAGAGCATGGAATAAAGTTTGAGCACATTATTTCTAGTGGAATGAGAAAGAATGTTGTCAGAAAGTGATGGTGTGGATTGATTCTGTATATTTTTGGATTTTTCCTTGGCTGCAGATGTTGGTCTCTGTCACAAGTGGGCCGTGGGACGACCTCTTCGGCGGCGGAAACCTACCGGCGTTCGTGGTTGGGGCGGTGGCCGCCGCCATTAGCGGTGTTTTGGCCCTGACGATGCTCCCATCGCCGCCTGCTGAAGTAATGGCGACCAAGGCTATGACTGCCGGAGGATTTCACTAGAAACTGTGTATCTTGTTATTCAGCTTAAAATTTTAGTTCTTTTTAGGCTTTTTTCTGGGCTTGTAATTGTTGCATTCTAGCTTTTATATCGCGAACTTTGACCGGATTTGTACACGCTAAGTGTGATAAAAGTTGTGGCTTTTTTTTCCTTTTTTTTCTTTTTTCAGTAATGAAGTTAATCGTGTGTGACGCCTAAATCTTGTCAAATCTACAGTTGTTTTTCCTTCTTAATATGTGGTCCAAGAATATGGTCTTATTTTATCTTTGTTATGTTCAAGAATGTAAATTTGAATGTCTATAAGTAGTTGTATTATAGGAAGCACCGATACGTGAATGAGGCAAGCATCCCCGTCCCAGGGATGTACCGGGTACGAATACATCGAAATACATTGAAAATATATATTTTTCACGTATTTTTTATTTTTTATTATTTTTTAATAAATACGTCGAAAAACGTCCGAAAAATACGTGTATACTTTGGTCAAATACATTTTGGTGTGAGTTCAAAAGCTAATTAAAGATGGATTTAAATTTACCCATGAAGAACCTAATCGAAATCGCCGTCGCGCCGCCTCACGCCGTCCAACGCCTCGCAGTCCAGCCCTATTGTGCACCTCCCCGCCGCGTAGCAGCTTCCAATCGCACCGCTGATCCCCTCCGTCGTGCCACCCAGACCCATCTCTCTTCTCGCGTCGTTGCCTCTCCTCCCTGCCCCACTCTGTCCCATCGCGGCAGTGTTGTTTGCACGGCCGTAGTGGTTGTCGACTCAACCCTCACTGGAGGTATATCTTTCAGAGAGAGAGAGATGGATTGTAGTGCGGCACCTCTTTTAGGTTTTTTCTGAAACATAGATGTTAGATAATAGAAGTTGGGTTTGGGCTTTTTTTCTGTTGGGTTATGTGTTTGGGTTCTTTTTTTACTCTTGGGCTAGAAAGGTAAAATAATTTATTTGAGCCTATCACTAAATTTTTTAATTAAGTCTTTATTAAAAATTATTAATTTTGTAAAGTATTTTTGATATTAATGTATTTATATGATTTCATAATATCATTATTAATAAAATATAAAATATATTATAAATAAATATAAACGTATTTTGAACATATTCGTATCTTGATTTGAAAAATAAACTTATTTTCGTCCCCGTATCGTATCGTATTTCGTCCCCATACCCGTAATTCTTAGGTTGTATCATCTATGTTGAATTATTTTCCTAATGATCATGGTTAACAATTACTAGTTGTACAGCTCAGCAGCTCAGCCTCAACTGCATTGGATTCTTTCCTTTTGTATTAAGGTGTAGATGCAGGTGAATTGGCAACGACAGTGGCGAATTATGCCATATCTGGGTGTGCTGCTGTTATTGCTTCGCTATTTCTGGAATTGCTTTTTTGGGTGGATTTGTCACAAGCGGTTAATTCACTCGTCCCTTGATTCAGTATTGTCAGCTGGAATTATGATTTCGACGGAGTTAAAGTCAAAAAAATTCAGATAAATCCATCTCTTTTATCTCATAAATTATGATAAAGAACATCAAATTTATAAATTAAATAAAAATCAAGTTCCTGATTTATTCTTTTTTTCTTTTAACTTATGTGTGGACGGTGAAGAACGAATAGGGGAGGACGATGAAGAACGATGCGTGGAGAAATAAAACGAGTTGGAATTAATAAGAAAATAATTCAATGTTTATTATGCAACTTCTTATAGACATTCAAATCTACATTCTTGTACCAATTACAAGCCCAGAACTCAAAGAGGACTAAATCTTTAATTTAAATTACAAGAGAGACGAATTCTAGTAAAACCATGTCTGTTCTTTTTTTCAAATATATAGAAACTTCTTTTTAGTTTATTTTATACGGTAACTAAAGGGGTTTGTCCATCAAAAACTTGTATTGTTTTTGATGGCATGAGTTTTAATAAATTGTAATGAGTATAAAGTGAGTAAAGATAATAAATCAATATTAATGGGTATTGAAGGTAAAAAGTGGGTTATGTATCAATTTTTTTATAAATAAATTGATAGATCGATTATGGGTAGTTAATGTTTTTTAAAATAAAAATGTAAACTTTTAATGAATAAACCAAACAGAAATTAAATGCAAAGGATGGAAGGGATACAATAAACATCATTGGAGACCTGATTCTTACCCAAGGCGGGAAATCTATAATCCACAACTGTTCAACATCACAAAATTTAGCACAAGAATCTAAAGAATGGGCGACAAAATTTCTTCGATCTCCTTTTATAGAAATTGGTGAGATGTATTGAAAAAATGGGATAAATATCAATTAAAATATCAAATTATATCGGTATTATCAAAAATATTATAAACTTTAATAAAAAAAATTATTTCAACTTCGTATCAGAAATGTCCATATTCATTTTTTGGCCCTCTTGACCTAACTCGTCAGGTACCACATGAAAAAGATAAAAAATAAAGTAACATAAATGCCACATAAATTTACTTGGCATTTCCATGTGGCATCCAACGGGCCACGTTAAGATTTTGGATTGAAAAATAGGCACGATACATTTTGATACAATGCTCATAGTTGATAATTTGAGATATTTTTAATGAAGAAAATATAGTTTGAAATTTAAAGTGATATTTTCTATAAAAAAAATAATACAAGAATAAATGAAAAGGTATAGTTCAATCACTAATTTATTTGATAATATTTTGGCTATTCACAATTATATGCAATTTAACTCCTGAATATCTAACAAAAAAAACCACATTTCTTGAAAAACAAAATCGGGACCCTGCGAGTTGGACAATATAATATATTTGATTGTTATTTGTTTCAATAACATTGTGATGCATGTTTTATGCCAGTATTCAAATATGGTTATATTATTCAAATATATTAAAAATGACAGATATAATATTGTCCAATCAGTGTAGGGGCCACCGGCGCGGACCACATGAAATTCAGATTGCCCCCTATTTAGAATAAGTTGGTTATTCTTTTGAAAGGAAAAATAAATTAGTTCATCTTTGTAATTTTATTTTTATTTTGATATGTATCTTATAGGAAAAAAAGTTTAATAACCCTGTCTATTTTTCTCGAAAATACAAAAACTCCTTTTCTAAAAAATAATCTAAAAGAAAATTCCTTAGTATCGTGGATTTTGCACCCTCAACTTCAAAGTGAATTTTTCGCTTTACCCTTTGAATTCTAAAAGTTGTCAATAGTAAGAATCATGCGCCAATCCTATCTTCTCTCCAAATTTTTCTCTAGAAGCCTCTAATTTAATTTCTCTCACAAATCTCCCTCTTTCTCTCTCTACCCATTCTTGACATTCAAAAATTGCGATTCTGAAATTATCGATTAAAGAAAATGCAATGATTGAATTTTTGGCAAGAGAATAGTCTGAAGTTTCAATATTCAATTTTTGCTTATGTAATTTTATGTATTTTATTTTCTAGTTTATTGCAAATTAAGATATGTTGAAAGAGTGACATGTGAATAAGAATGTTGTTAGAGATTCTGCGCACCCTGGACGGATATATCCCAGTGATTGTATTGCGCATTGCCAGTTTACTTGAAGGTTTGATTTCGAATATCTTCTTTTATTTTATTTTTGTTGTAATTTCGTGGATTGCTATTGATCTTCGTGCATTCTTGAATACAAACTATGTATTGGTGCATTCTTGAATATAAATTCTGTGTGGGTGTTCATGGGTTCTGATTTTTTGGTTTTGGTGTCTTGCTATTTTGATTTCATGGGTTCTGATTTTTTTGGTTTTGGTGTCTTGCTATTTTGATGCATGCTCAGTTTAATGTAAAAAATATGATGGCATTATGTATGGGTCGAGTCTCTCTTCATCAATATCATATAAGAAACCAAAATGACAGCACTGCGTAATGCATCCCGACTCCTTTTGTTATTTGTCTTTTAGTTGTGATTGCTATATTCCAAATGTTGGTCTTGCCTACATATAGGGATATAAATGGTGGTTTTACTCGAATCAGAACCAATAAATAAGTAATATTTCTGGTTCTAGAATCGACCCATTAGCTACTGGATCCGGACCGAACCCGGACCATCAACTATGGGTCTTAAACGGTCCGGATCTAAACGGGTCTGGAAACATAATCGGATCATAACCAAAACTGGAACCGCAACCATTCCTTTATAATTTAATGGGCTATGAGTAATTTCAGATCTGTATGGATAAAACTAGCTCATTGACAAGGTTACTTAACTTAGGTTTGTCAATAGACGGTTTTTACTCAGATCAAAATCAATAAATAAGTATTGGTTCTGGTTCTAGAACCAGAACCAGATTCGGACCGGACTGGACCATCAAACTATGGATCTAAACGGTTCGGGTCTAAAGCGGGTCTGGAACCGAAACCGAAACCGCTGCTTTAAAATTTAATGGGTTTTGAACGATTTTAGATCGATCCGGGTAAAACTCATCCATTGACATCCCTACCTATATATGTAAACTCAGGAAATAAAATTTGTCCAACATTTATGGTTATTGTACTATATTCCAAATGCATGTCGTCGTCATTGACTCACTACATTGTGCAAGTAAAAGAAAAGAATAATGTGTGTGTGTTGGTCTAGTGGTAGAGTAGTTAATGCCCGAGGTCAAAGGACCGGGTTTAAGTTCACCGTGACGCGGCCTTTAAATTTGTGTATTAAATTGATTAAAAAAACAATTCAATATTTTGTGTGCGTGTGTTGGCATAGTGGTAGAGTGGTAATGTCCAAGGCCAAAGGTCTCGAGTTTGAGTCCACCGTGACGCAATCTTTAAATTTCGATATTAAATTAACAAAAAAAAAGAAAGAATAACTAGAATTATAAGATTTTAAAATTAAGAAATTTTTTATGTCACTTCGTGCAATAAACTAAGATTCATTTAGATGGTGTTTATATCGATCCAAACACAACCAACAAAATTATAAGTACATCACCAAACACTAGATGCATGCTTGACAAAAATTTTGTGGTTAAAACTGGTGTACATTTGAGCTGAACTATTATAAAATTTTAATTGGATATATATATATATATATACACTATACTATTACTATAGCAAAAGAGAAATTATAATAAACTAGTAGCAAGATTTCATGTAGCATTTTTGAAACAAATTATCACAGTATACACTTGCATATATAATACCTCAAGAAAGCAATACAATGGACCTTCACTTGATTTAAAAAGTAGTGAAGCAATAGCAGCAACATTCCAATCACTCTCAGAAATTGCAGAATTCATCACTTTCATTGCCACTTCACCCTATAGGGGGTGTTTAGCTAAGCTTATTTTAGAGAGCTTATAAGCTCCAAGAGCTTATAAGAGATAATGTCTAAAATGCTTATAAGTTGTTAAAGTGTTTGGATAATTGATCTTATAAGCTAGAGAAAGAATCGTGAGTTCGGGAGAAAAAATCATAGTTAAAGAGATAAAACTGACGAGATGTGAAGTTGATAGTGTATGTGTAGGAAATAACGAACTATAATAAGGTTATTTTGATAAATTCATGATTGCTTATAAGTTTATGAAAAAATAAGTTAGGGTTGACCAACTTATTTTCAATGAAGCTTATAAGCTGTTGGAGCTTATTTTAACGAACATAATTTGTTTAGGAGCTTATTTTGCCAAACACTTTCAACGACATAAAATTGTTTTAAAGAACTTATATGTATCCTTGACAGAAAAAGGAAAGAACCTAAATCATTAAGAAATTAATCAAATGTTGATGATACAGTTAAGAAAGCAAAAAATAATTAAGAAACCATGATTGATTAAGAAATTAATTCAATTTTGATGATACAGTCAATTATAGATATTCAAATCTACATTCATGAACACAATTATAAAGATAAACTAGGACCAAACATATTAATAAGAGAAAAAACAAATACTTGGGCTCAAATCACAACATATTTAACTGTCATTTGTTTTCGGATGTTAGATATTTAGCCAAACCATGCTAATATGAGAGAGAAGATCAAACTTTCGTTTCTTCCTTTGAGTTGTATTTATAGAGATTACAAGAGACTGTAGTAGTTTTAACTTATCTAACTGTTTTGCCACATCAACATAACAAACTAACATATTATAACAAATTCCTAACTAATCTGTATTTATGCTAATACAACCCCCACAGAACACTAACTATCATTTTTCAAAAGGAAGTTTTTGAACCAACAACTAGAATCTAGAGATAGCAACCGGTTTCGTGAGAACATCTGCAACATGATCCTCTGGAGAGATGTGTCTAACATCAAGTTCTTTTTTGATCAGTTTATCATGAACAAAATGCACGTCTATCTCTGTCCTTGGTACGAGCATGCAAACTAGATTTGAAGCCATAGAAGCAGCACTTTTGTTGACACACCGGATCACATGAGCTTGTGGTAAAGTATAGCTAAACTCTTGAAGAAGAGATTTAACCCAAATTTATTCCATAGATGCATCAGCTAAAGACCTATACTCAGCTTCAGTAGAACTCCGAGAAACAAAACTTCGTTTCTTTGATCTCCAAGATAGAAGATTCAGTCCCAAGAAAACAAAATAGCCACCTTTTGATTTTCGATCATTAATAGATCTCGCCCAAACAGCATCGGAGTATGCATTAAGAGTGAGATAAGAAGATGAAGAGAAACAGTGGCATTAGAGCTGTTATTTGTCATCTCGATCCGAATCTAATCCATTGCTGCTTCCGTAAATCTTCAAAGCTTTCTTCATCCCCAAGTCTGCAGATTCATGGATTCATCTCCTGCATCCAAAATCTTCCATCAATGCATCCAATTAGTCTGAAATTGGAACGCACCAATTATAATTTCTGGGAATTTCAAGTTTTAGCTACTGCTTGCGCATATGGGTTTGAAGACATTCTTCTTCAACAACTTCCTTCGCCACAGTTTCTAGATTCTATCTTCTGAAGCACCTACTCCAAATCCAGCTAATCTTACGTGGTCGAAGCGTGATCAATTCATGTTTAGCTGGATTGTAGCGTCGATCTCTCCTCAGATGATGAGTTATATCGATCATTGTACTACTGCTGCTTAGATTCAGAGTGCTTTTGAAACTTTGTTTCTTTCACAGTCCAAGGCTCGTGCGTTGCAGCTGCGACATCAACTACAAATGCTAAAGAAATGCGATTCTTCTAGTGATGATTATATTCTCAAATTATAAGAGATCTTTGACCAGCTTTTCAACATAGGTCAATCAATCTCTGAATCAGATCTGATATCCTACATCCTCCAAAGATTAGGAGCAGAATTTGCGAGCATAAGTGTATTGCTTTCCTGTAAATGCGATGAGATGTCATTGTTGAAAGGAATGAATATATTAGTGTTGAAAGGAAAAGATCAATTAGCAAGATTTAAGGATCTATATTCTTTAATTTATTGTTTTTCCTTTTTTACTTCTTTCCTTGTACATCTTTTTCCAACCTACAAAAAGGGTTCTTGTAATTCATAATAAACAAAACAAACTTTACAGCCTCTAATCTCTTTTTCAGTTCTACAATACGATTAACATGTTTTAACATGGTATCAGAGCAGAAACGATTCTAGAAACTCAGAACTAGATCATCATCGTTCCATACCTTTCCCAACCTTTTTTTTTCGATCAAGGCAGAAGCCTTTCCCAACCTTTTTCCCCTCCCGAAACAGAAACAAAAACAGAATGTCAGACGAAATTACCAACACAAACTCAGAATTAACTTTACAGATTGCCAATCTAGTCAACTCCGACAATGTTAGGCTCGGATTCAAACTAGATGGGGATAATTATCCGCTATGGGCTCGGCTCATGAGAGTGGCCAGAGGGAGCAGGGGCAAGTCTAGCCACATTACTGGACAACCTCCACCACCAAATATAGCCGATCCAACCTACTATCAATGGGAAGAAGCAGACCCATCAGTTTTCTCATGGCTCATACAAAATATGGAGGGGATATTAGTGACGAACTTCGCCCAACATCAGACCGCCAGGGCCGTGTGGGACAGCCCAACAATCACATACGGGAGTGGAGCGGATCCGTTCCAAATCTACGATTTGGAGATAAAGGCTAATAAAGTCAGTCAAGGGCAACTTACACTGGAGGATTACTGGAATGAACTTCAAGCCATATGGCTCACCATTGATCGAAGGGAGCCAAACCCTCTCGGCTGCTGCGAAGAAGGGATTAACAAGTATCGAAAATTAACCTCAAATCGCCGGCTGTATCAATTCCTCTCCGGTTTAGATGCCAAATACGATGGTATTCGGAGGGACATTCTTAAAGAAGTCCCAATTCCCTCAGCCGAATCGGCCTTCTCACGGGTTAGAAGGGAGGCCACCCGGCTACACATCCTGTAACCGACAACCAACCCCGCCGACTCAAACGTCACATCATCGGGAATAGGAGCCGGCCTCGCTGCTAGACAGCCTATACTTCGGCCAAACGCACACCCACAGCACATCACCGTCAGAGGACCTTCCAACCGCTCCGGAAACCCGTCATCGCAAAAAAGGGAGGATAAATCGAAACTCTATTGCACCCACTGTGGTATGAACAAATACACCAAGGAGATGTGCTTCCAACTTGTCGGTTACCCAGATTGGTGGGAGGATAACCACAAGACTCAACTGGTGAAAGGAACGACGATGATCGGCGTTGATAGCCAGGAGGTGGCCGGATCGGCGGTGGCTGTGGGCGGCGGACGGGCGACTGCGAGAGGTAAAGGAGAAGAAATGGGGATGACGGTGAAGAGGGAGAAGAGGCAACGATCAGTATAGGGTTTAGTGGTTTGCCACTAAACTCTCTCTCTTGCTATTTACAATCAAACCCCACCTTTGCGGTCCGTAAATATTTTGATGCTTGTCAAGCCGTTTGTGATACAATGAATAGTGATAATGGGTGGATTTTTGATTGTGGGGCCACCGATACAATGGCTTTTGATAAATCTGATATAATTGAGTCATCAAAATCTTTTCGAACACATGTTCAAATTGTCAGTGGTGATTTGACTCGGGTTGAGGGAGCAGGAACTATAGAAATTTCTCCTACTTTACGGCTTTCCAATTGTCTATATGTTCCGTCTCTTTCCCATAAGCTATTATCAATTAACCACGTTACAAAAGAACTCAATTGTACCATGCTAATGCACCCTCACTTCTGTCTCCTTCAGGATATCAGGACATGGAAGATTATTGGGCGTGGCACTGAGCGGAACAGATTGTACTATGTGGATGAGATAGCTCAACAAGGCAAGGTGATGCTGGCTCACGGAACTGCAAATCGGGAAGCCTGGCTCTGGCATCGACGATTAGGGCATCCTTCTACGGGTTATCTTAAGATTCTATTTCCTAAGTTAGTACAAAATGAGACGTTATCTTATGAAACTTGTGTTTTAGCTAAAAGCCATAGACAATCTTTTAAAACAAATGATACACAAGTTGACTCGATTTTTTCTTTAGTACACTCTGATGTTTGGGGACCATCACCTATTTCGGGGGGTCAGGGTTTTAAATATTTTCTGCTTTTTATTGATGATTGCACTAGGATGACATGGATATATTTTCTCAAACACAAGTCTCAGGTTTTTGAAAAATTTACTCATTTTTATACCATGGTCCAAACTCAATTTCAGAAAAATATCCAAACCCTTAAAACCGATAATGGAGGGGGGGGGGGGAGGGAATTTGTCAATAATTCCATGAAAAATATTTTTCAACAAAAAGGGATAATCCATCGAACCACTTTTCCCCACACTCCCGAATAAAATTGTGTTGCAGAACAAAAGAATCGAATTCTTCTTGAAATGACCCGTGCTATGATGATTGAGTCTCGTGTGCCCACCCATTTTTGGCCTGAAGCAGTTGCCACCTCCGTTTATCTTATAAATCGCCTTCCTACTAGAACGCTCCAGCTTCAAACCCCCTTACAAAAATTATCCACTCTTGCCGCTATACCTATCGCCCTTACTCTTCAACCTCGGGTTTTTGGTTGCTCTGTATTTATTCATATTCCCAAACATGAACGAACTAAACTCTCTCCTTGTGCTATTAAGTGTGTGTTTGTTGGTTATGGTGTGAATAAAAAAGGATATAGGTGTTACAATCCCAAAACTCGTCAAGTCCTCACCACCATGAACTGTAATTTTCTTGAAACGAAATACTTTTATGATAACCACCTTAACAGTCAGGGGGAGAGTGCAAAAGAGAGTGAGATCGACTTGCTAAGTTGGTTACCCATGCCAGGTCCGGAAGCGGATCCAACAGAAAAAATTAGCCTTGCCACCAAGCCAATCTCACCCACCTCAGAACAATCTAATCCGCTGCATGCGCTCATATCTCCTCCGCCATTGATATCCGAGGTAAAGGATTATGAACCTTCCACTATTGCTTCTGTATCTTCTGATCATATTTCTCAAGTCATTGAAGAGAACACGATGGATGGTGATATTGGGAGATATGTGCTACCACACAGGAGTAATCGGGTGTTCTCCTAAACGATATACCCCGAGAAGATCGCTAAAATACTCGACACTGCTGGAAATTTCGCTAAGGTAAATTTATCCAAAAGTGCTACAGACTATGAAGCGACCTTTATATGAAGAAGAGATCCCACAAACAATGAACATGCTCTCAAGATCGAACTTTGGAGAAATGCCATGAAAAAGAGATAAATGCATCGATCGGAATCATACATGAGAGAAGTACAGGTTACCAAAGGGGAAGAAGCCTGTAGGATGCAGATGGGTTTTCACAATCAAATGGAAACCAGATGGGTCTATTGAATGGTACAAAGCTCGACTTGTTGCAAAAGGATACACACAGACATACGAGATAGATTATGCAGAGACTTCTCTCCAGTGGCAAAATTGAGCTCCGTAAGAGCTCTTCTATCTATTGATGCCAACAAGGATTGAGATCTTCATCAGTTTGATGTTACTAATGCTTTTCTTCATGGAGAATTAGAGGAAGAAATGGAGGTCTATATGGAAGCACCTCAGGGATTCTCAGATGAGTTTGAAGATGGTGAGGTTTGTAGGTTGAAGAAAACCATATATGGGCTTAAACAGTCTCCTAGGGCTTGGTTTGGAAGATTTACCACAGCTATGAAGAAGTTCGGATACCAGTGAGCAATTGGATCACACCTTATTTCTAAAGAAGCGAGAAAATATGATTTCTGTTTGGTTATTTATGTGGATGACATGATCATAACGGAGATGACTCGTAAGAAATTCGAAGTTGAAAGAAAATTTGTTCAAAGAATTTGAAATGAAGGATTTGAAATCTAAAGTACTTCCTTAATTGAAGTACTTAGATCAAAGAAGGGAATCTTCATCAACCAGAAGAAGTATACTCTAGATCTTCTGGCCGAGACTGGAATGCTAGATTGCAAGCCAGCAGAAACACCCATCGTTGTGAATCATGGGTTACAAATTGTGGAGGGGGACGAGTTAACAGATCGATAGCAGTATCAGCGTCTAGTAGGGAAACTTATCTATCTTTCTCATACTCGACCTGATATTGCTTATGCTGTTGGTGTTGTGAGTCAATTTATGCACCAACCACAAGTTGACCACTTAGAAGCTGCGCTCAGAATTGTGAGATATTTGAAGAAAACTTTTGACTATGGGTTGCTGTTCAAAAGGGCTGGGCATCTAGAGATACAAGCATACATTGATGCTGATTGGGCTGGAAATCCAGTTGACCGAAAATCTACAGCCGGATACTTTGCTTTTATGGAGGTAATCTTGTCTCATGGAGAAGTAAAAAACAAAAGGTAGTTGCTCTCTTAAGTGCAAAAGCGAAGTTTAGAGGAATCAAGAGTGGTCTAACTGAAGTCCTTTGGTTAAGAAGACTATTAATGAAATTGGGTCTTCATCTACCAAAGACATGCCAGATGTTCTGCGACAACAAAGCTGCCATCAGTATATCAGAGAACCCTGTACAACACGACATAACGAAACATGTCGAAGTTGATAGACACTTTATCGAAGAAAAGATTGAAAGTGGTATTGTGGCATTACCCTTTGTACGATCTGAAGACCAACTCATTGATATCCTAACCAAAGTTGTGAACTCCAAGAGTTTTATAGAAGTTCTCGACAAGTTGAGCATCGGAAATCCCGTCACTCAACTTGAGGGGGAGTGTTGAAAGGAAAGAATATTAGTGTTGAAAGGAAAGGATCAATTAGCAAGATTTAAGGATCTATATTCCTTAATTTATTGTTTTTCATTTTTTACTTCTTTCCTTGTACATCTTTTTCCAACCCTATAAAAAGGATTCTTGTAATTCATAATAAACAAAACAACTTTTACAGTCTCTAATCTCTCTTTCAGTTCTACAATACGATTAACATGTTTTAACAGTCATTGCATGAAGTGAAGTTTGCTCTTCAAACACATTAACTTGACAAAAAAAAAATACTTTGACTCAAATCACAACATGTTTCTTGGGCTCAAATCACACATATTCAACTGTTATTTATTTTCGGATAGTGGTTACATAAAATTTCAAGATTTAGGCATCACACACGAAATCTTTCTTATTGATAAAACTTTGATGATAACTAGCGTGTACAAGTTTATCCGGTCAAAGTTGGCGACATAAGTAAGAGCTAGAGGGCAACAATTACACGTGCCCAATCAGCCCAGAAAAAAACAAAACCAATTAAATTTGAAGGGGAATAACATGATGATATGAGTTCCTTTGTAGGTAGCTTGCTAGTGAGGGCCTCCGGCAGTCAAACCGTTGTTTGCCAGGGCGCCGGCAGGCGGCGAAGGGAGCACAGTGAGGGCCAATACACCACTGATGGCGGCGGAGATCGCGCCGACCACGAAGGCGGGTAGGTTACCACCGCCGAAGAGGGCGTCCCAGGGACCACTTAAGACAGAAACAAACATCTACATGCAGCAAAGGAATTAATAAAGGAAAAATCAATCAAAAATGAATTATTCCAGTAGGTATATGTAGTAATTAATTACCTGTGGAATAACAATTGCAAGGTTTAGAAGTCCAAGTGATAAGCCTTGCCCGGAACCGGAATCGCTGGAAAAAATGGAAGCCATAGCAAATGGGATGCTGAAAGTGACGGCTAGAGGAATGCCAAGGAATCCGAAGACGGCGAGAGCTCCAATCTTGACGCCGGATTCGGGGAACTGCAGCGCCCCATCGGGGCCGTAGTGGCGCGAACTCTGGGCCATCTTGGTAACGACGACGGTCAAGGCCATGCCGATGGCGAGCAGGAAATTGGCGCCGCCCCAGATCTTCTTGACCCCGACGTACCCTTTGGCCAAGAACTGCACCCCTAGCGAGGCGAACCCCAAAATCACGGAGTTGATCATGAGCCCCAACGCGCCGGCGCGTACGCCCTGGTCGTAGAGGGTGCCCTCCCGACCTTGCCTCCGTACACCTCCCTCCCCATCCAATCGGTGTCGAACAACAGGAAGGGGAACCACGCAACCCAGTTGAAAGCCGTGACCAGCATCACCATCCACATGGTCCTAGGGAGCTCCTTGAGCGCACCAAATAATTCCCCAAACACGGGGATCTGGTCCTTCTTCGCCGGATCTGGCTCCGCCGCCTCGTGAGGGGTCTCGTGGACGAAGGTGAGGGCGAGGATGCTGATGGTTAGCAGGAGCACGATGGCGATCATGAAGCAGCTCTTGAGATTGGCGCAGTAGACGTCGCAAGCCTCGGTCTTCGAGAATGGGAAGATTTTGTAGAGGTTGGTGTAGGAGCCGGCGGCGTAGCCCAGCACGTTTCCCACCGCCATGAAGAAGGAGAAGAGCGAGTTTGATGTGTTCATTCGTCGAGCTTCTCCCCCTGATAAATCTGCCAGCAAAGCCCTACATGGCCCCTGCATGCATGCAAATTCATCAATTTCAAATCCCTATATTTTTCTTAAGTAAGGAGGAAATTGGCACGCAACGTACCTGCAACATGTTATTGGCAACATCGAGAATCCAGAATCCGACCACGAAAACGGCAGTGGCCCTAGGCTTAGGAGCTTTGCCGGTGGGATCGCCGCTGGCAACCCCAATGTCGGCGGCGAAACCGATGAGGAAAACGGCCACCGCGACGAAGCACGCTCCAGCGGCGATGAAGGGGCGTCGGCGCCCGAAGCGGGAGGTGCAGTTGTCGCTGTAGTATCCGGCGATGGGCTGCACGAGCAAACCCGAAATGGGGCCGCAGAGCCACACGAAGGCGGCCCACGTGTGGGGAACTCCTAGCAGCTGCACATATGGAGTTAGGAGGGAGAGCTGTAGGGCCCACCCGAATTGCACTCCCGCGGCTATCGCCGCCACCACAATGATTACTCTGATCGGCGCCTTCGCTTGCGGCGATTGTTGTATCTCTAGAGAAGACGGACCCGTCTTTTCATCTAGAACCGTCATTGTATTTAGGTATCTCTCTCTCACTAGATGCTTTCTTTTGTCTTACTATATGTATACTAGATATGCATGCACACGTGTGTACAAGAGTGGATTGTGGGAGAGAACAAGTATTGGACTGTGAAAATGAAACAGCATTAATGGGGGCTTTTATATATTTTGTTTTGGCGGGTAACATGGGGATAGGGGGCACATGTCGGAAAATGATGGAAGATTGAAATGGAAGGTCAATATTTTTCCAATTTCCGCATCTTTTGATGGTGAGGAGTGGTTAGGCTTAAATGAATGAGTATAAATAGGTAAAGACAGTTGGACTTGTCCGATTCTTTCTTTTATTAATTAATTAATTAATTTATTGGTATAATTATTTATAAAAATGTTAATAATATATAATATATAATTATTTGTCTTGTAAGATTTTTATTTAGATCCTATAAGTAATGAAGATTCGAGTTTTCACGTTACAAGATCATAATGTAAATATAAGTTGAAAAGGTGGAGCCAGCACTGGACTGGCTTAAGCTCACCCCCACCCCAACCAATTTCTATTTTCCTCTTTTAATTGTAAAGTTTCACAGCTTTCCAGAATATATGGTGTTAGTCCCTTGGCCTCTTCACCATCACCTCTGCTAGACTGGAGAGAATCTGCGACTGGTTTGGGCTTGGGTGCTAGGGAGAAGAGGAGGAATTCAGATCATCTATTACATTTTAATGCTATATCTCTTATTGTATATAGAGATATCAACGGGTGGGCTTTACCCTGATCAGAACTAATAAATAAGTAATGGTTCTAGTTCTGGAACCGACCCATTAGACACTGGATCCGGACCATCAACTATGGGTCTTAAGCGGTCCGGATCTGAGCGGCTCTAGAACCAGAACCGGACAAGAACCAGAACTGGAATAAAAAATCGTTGCTTTATAATTTAATGGGTTATGAGTTATTTCGAATCGATATCGATAAAACTAGCTCATACAAGCATATTTAAACTTAGGTTTGTGAGTAGACAGATTTTACTCGGATCAGAACTAATAAATAAGTATTAATTAACCGGAACCAGATCCGGATCGGACCATCAAACTATGGATCTAAATGGTCTGGGTCTAAAGCGGGTCTGGAATCGAAACCAGAACCACTGCTTTAAAATTTAATAGGTTTTAAGCGATTCCAAATCGGTCTGGGTAAAATCCACCCATTAACATTGCTAATTGTATATGTGACAATACTACAAAAGATCTCACTTAGAAGAGGAGGAGAAGTACGGACGAATGAAGAAGCAACAGCCAAAGAGAAGAATGTGAGTGAGGTGTGGACCTATGGTGTTGGGAAAATTATGTCTTAATTGTGCCTTTTGATTAGATATCAATACATGCTGATGATTGCCCTGCTGATGTAACATAGTGCTTGTTCCAAAAAAAAAGAAGTTCTCCTACCAGGAGCCCCCACACCCCAGTCCCATGAGAATGTGAGGGGGTAAATCACGTTGACTCAGCAGTTAAGAAGTTATGAGGACTTTGCCTAATGCCCACAAGGAGTCACCCTAAAGAGGGTGAAACTCCCACACTTCGGCTGCTAGGATTCGATCATTGGTCCTTGTTCCAAATCTGCTAGCTCTTAACCAATTGAGCTATGCCCGTGGGGGCATATAACATAGTGCTATTCACATGTTAGGGAGTTAGCATTTTTGGTTATAAATTCCAGCAGAAGAATTGTTAGTTTGGACAGGCCCAAGAATGATGGAGTTTAAGCAGTACTAAAACTTGTCGTACTAATAGAAGTACCGGTACCAGCGCAAATGAAGAGAAACACTGACTGGTGGAAAGCCAAAGTTGGCTATTTCCAAGTCAAAGCTGAAAGCATCATAAAGGTTCCCAAACTGATAAAAGATGGAGTTCAGCCTGTTGATAAAAGAATGAGCAGTCTTGACTAGCTCAACCTGAAGTCAACGTACTGATAAATCACAATTTTCAACCCATCTGAAGAAATTCAGAGATATTTAAGTCTTGAGTTTCTGACTCGCCACATATCGTATTGTATCTGCAGAAGATCCTGATATATCATATTACATTCCCAGAGTTGCAGAGCTATAGTATACAATGATGCAGACCTTGACAGCGACATACGAGGATTCAAATGAGAAAATTCAAACAACAAATAGAATGAATATGATTGGTACTCTATCCAACGACACTATTCATTATCTCCCTCTATAAATAAGCGTAGAATACAACATTTGAAGGTTATCGAAATGATGTACATTCAAATTATTTCAAGCAATCAAAGCTCACATACCAAGATCTTTTACCCAGTGATTTCAAAGAAATGAGTTTACAGTATTATCAGTAAACCTTCAGAGTTCAAATATATCTAGCAGCTCAAGTTTTCATCATATACTCCTTTAAATTTAGGATATCTTTCTTGCATATCTCAAGCCTAGACATATTGAGTTTGTCGCATGTGATAACTCATCTTTTAGTTGGAAAACCCTCTATTCAAAACCCCCAAGTTTAAGTAGAAGTTGGGCAAGTAGGCAACGAAATGTTAGTTGCTGAAAGCTTGGTTATCTTGCACATGTAAGCAAGAGGTTAGGTCGACTATACATGTAAGCATTCGGAGGTTTCCTAGCACCAGTAAGCGTAGGAGGAATGTCTAGTTTGGCGGGATATATGAAAGGTTAAAGTCTGTATTTAGGTTTATATCTTATACCCATAAATAAGACCAAATCCCAGTTAGTGGATTGATTGAGCAATCAGTCCATGGATATATGAGCTGATCTCTCCGGACTAAGTAAAAATCAAGTGTTGTTTACTTTCAGTAAAGTATTTTATTTGCATGTTATTGAACTGAACATCACCAGCACACGCTGATCGATCTTAATTTCGTTAGGGAAATAAATGCACGCAAGAACACCAAGGATTTACGTGGTTCGATCTATGAATAGGATCTACGTCCACGGGGAGAGAGAGTATTCGTATATTGATAATATGAGGAGCGATTACAGAGAGTTTAGATGATCTTTTCCGTCTCATTCTAGCCTCTATTTATACACGATTATAATGACCTAGATCTCGAATCCAAGATCTATTCTAAGATAAGATCTCAATCCTATCTCTTCTCCAATTAGGATTCTCTTATATATGGCCGAATCTTCTGCGTTCCTACTGGCTTTAGGAGTCTTCTTGGGCCGAACTCGTTTGGGCCGAGCTTAATGTCATGCTTATTTATATTGGGCCTGATGCTTGGGCCTGGGAGTTGGGTCGTATCCTATCACATACCCCTCCCCCAAAAAGACGCAGAAGCGAGGTCGTGATGGGTTTGGGAGTTGTAATTCACCAGAGATTTGTCTATGATGAAGTGGAGCGCGATCGATCCTGTTGCCGTCCTTCTATCTTGACATCGTATGTCGCTGGTTTCACCTGTAGAGGCATTCGCCGAGGTCATTTGTTGCTTGGCTTCGCGTGCCGAGGTGTTACCGAAGTCATGTTACTTGGGTTCACCTTCCCAGGCGTTATGTCGAACTCTTCATGCTCGACATCACCTGACGAGGCGTTATGCCAAAGTCTTTGGACTGGTTTCACCTATCGAGGCGCTATGCCGAAGTCCTTGGATTGGCTTCACCTGACAGGCCTTATGCCGAAGTCTTCTAGCTGGCTTCACCTGACGAGGCGTTATACCGAGGTCTTCTGACCGGCTTCACCTGACGAGGCGTTATGCCGAAGTCTTCTAGCTGGCTTCACCTGACGAGGCGTTATGCCGAGGTCTCGAGGTTGATGCATGATGTCGTGGTTGAATGCGGAACGTCAGGACGAGGTCGAACATGGGATGTCTTGTCGATATCGAACACGGGGTCTGTCATCTGCATTTAATGCGCATTTAATGCGTACAACGGTTGGATTCTCGATAAAGTGTATACTGGCAATAACTTCCCTGATATGCCTTTTCTCGTATCACTTTATCCGTTACCAACTTTCAAACTTCAAAAGTGTTTTGCTTTACGAAAACGCGAGTTCATAGCCATTGTTGTTCCTTGTCTGAGTTCATCGTATCCTCTTCGATCTTAATGCCAAAAACCAGTAAGTTTTTATGGCTTCTTTATCTTCTTCTTATTCTGAGGATTCTCACGGCCATGAAGGCCGTGTTGTGTCAGCGTCGTCACCGAATTATTCGGTGGATTTAGAAGTTTATACCTTTGATTTCCTCCCCCCTTTCGTGCGTAGAGTAGGATTCCCGCCCTTCAGGGATCTTGGTAAAGTCTCTTCCATTTCTTCGATTTTGAATGCCTCTGCTATAGCAGATTTTGCTTCTAGATTTTTCATTCCGAAGTCTTTTGAATTTGTTGCTCCCAGTCCGGAGGATAGGGCTTGTGCCCCTCCGGATGGTTTTGTGACGGTTTACGAGGACAACTTTAAGGGTGGTCTTCGTATTCCTTTTCCCTCTGTGTATGTCGATGTAGGGAAAACTATGTTTAGCCCTCGCCCCGAGGATCTATCTTGGATATTTAATTCACCATACATTGATTATAAACCTAGCATGCGTCTATATAATTAACTGCAACACGTTGATGTTTTCTCGTGTTTACTTTTGAATCTCTCGAGGTGGATCGAGATGAACGGATCGAGACTCATGCATTGATCTTCTGGACTGTATCCCGGTTGAACAATCTCCAACGTCGAGTGAGGACGATCTATGGAGAATGCTTCGGAAAATCACCATTTTCTCTCAATTAATTTTCAAAAATTCCTCACTAAGCACTATAGTGATTCTCGAAAATTGCCTCTCTATGGACGAAAATTCTTGCTTCCAATAATGAGCATTAACCTAGACTTTATCTCATACCTTATATTTATAATGCACTACCTTAATCCCATATGGAAATTACCATAATCCTATATGGAAATTACCATAATCCCATATGAAAATTACCATAATTCTTTATGGAAATTACCATACTCGAGTGATTATTACCATACTCTCGGGATTATTACCATAATCTTATATGGAAAGGATCTATGCATATACCATAAATATAATAACATCCTTGTGGGATAAAGAGAATAAAATCTTTCCTTTGAGAGACACAAGGGTGGACGATTTTCCTCTAGCTATGGGCCTGGATGGGCCAGCCCAGGGATCAAATGCAAGGAATAAAGATGGGCCTCAAATAAATTAATTATCTTATGTTCAGCCCAGAACATAAATTAATTTATAAACATTTATTCATGCCACTAGAGAATAAATGCTGACTTACCCCTTTATTACCGAAGTTGAGTCGGGCTTGCACTTAGACATTACGAATCCCCGTATTTAAGATATCGAACGTCCATTAATCATTTATAGCAATCTGACTGCTTAAAATAATTAATATCTTCAATTCCTTAAACAGTACCACTCAACCTTATTATTGTACTTGAGCTAACTCAACCTGCAGGGTTTAGTACAATAAACCTTTTGAGCTCCTTAAGGGGACGTCATCATCCTAAACGGATACGGTGACTCGTCTGATAACTAGCGTGACATACAAGATCGCCACCACCCAAGATGCGGAGAATCTTGGGTTTGAACATATAACCCTCACCCATAACAAGTCAAAGTGATGGTCAGCAACTCATACTCACCTAATACCTTATCGAGGTTTAGATCATCGTCGTCACCGAGATCTTGGTTCTTCACGACGGTCGAGAAGAACGCATCTCATCGTGATCCTTCAATACGTCCGTAGACGCATCAGCATGACAAGTAACCAAGTCAAGTCACTTCTTATCTATACACTGACTTATACCGACAACTCGTCCTCAAGTTGTCTCGGTGTGAAACTTTTATATCTCATTAAGCTTGACCAATCATACGGACTTCGTGATCTTCTACACACTGTATGATCTAACTTATATATGAGATAAGGGACACGATATATGCAATCAAGTATTCAATTCGGATAGGAGATTGTAATAGTGGTAACGAAACATTGTATACAAGCTCAACCAAACCGCTTTCAAGATACAAATCCAACAATCTCCCACTTATACTAAAGCAAACTTTTAGTATACAA
Source organism: Salvia rosmarinus (assembly GCA_036937905.1). Classification (NCBI taxonomy): domain Eukaryota; kingdom Viridiplantae; phylum Streptophyta; class Magnoliopsida; order Lamiales; family Lamiaceae; genus Salvia; species Salvia rosmarinus. Next base: position 21,848,699 of record CM072815.1, on the reverse strand, counting down.
TGTGTCTCTACTAGCTATTACAAACAACCATCACTTTGCTTCTCCCACTTATACAAAAGTTTACTTTCTAAGTGGGTGCCATCAAGCGCAATCCAAGTCCTCTAACGTGTCCATCGTAGACTTTTTGCGCGAGCTCTTCGTGAATGGATCCGCTAGATTTTCCGTCAGATCAATCTTTTCAATCAAGACGTCACCTCGCCTAACGATTTCTGTATGACATGGTACTTTCTCTCTATGTGTTTGGTCGCCTTGGGTCCGTGGTTCCTTCGAGTTTGCATCGCACCGAGTTATCACAATAAACTATGATACTCTTGGGCAAACCAGTACCACACCTAGATCCCCGAGTTGTTCTTGAACCATCTGAGCCTCCTTAGAAGCCTCCGGCGGCTACATATTCGGCTTTCATGGTAGAGTCTGGAATGCATCATTTGCTTTGCACTCGCCAGATACGGCTCCACCTCCCAAGGTAAACACATAGCCCGAGGTTGACTTTTTCTTATCACGGTCGACTTGGAAATCCGAGTCCAGATAACCCAAAGGCATTAGACTATCTCGCATGGTAAACCAGCCTATAATCTCGAGTCATTTTCGGTACTGAGTATATGCTTATCTGCAGCCCAATGAGCTTGTCCAGGTTAGATCGATATCTAACTACTATGCTACCGCATAGCGATATCGGCCTCGTGCATAGCATTGCAGTACATGAGACTTCCTACGGCCAAGCGTATGAACTTGTCTCATTTCCTCTATCTCCTTTGCGGTCATAGGTGATCGCGTCTTAGATAAAGGAACACCATGTCCGAAGGTAGCAATCCTTTCTTGGCGGTCCGCATACTAAAACGAGTAATCACGGTTGTCAATGTAAGGCGCCCGAGATAAGCTCAATATTTTCTTCTTGCGATCTCTCGGAAACCTTGATCCCAAGAATGTACTGCATCTCCTAGGTCTTTCATTTGAAACCCGATCGGATAACCAACTCTTTACGTCGATAATGACTTCACGTTGTTGCCAACTAGAAGAATGTCATCTACATAAAGTGCAAGAAATACCACATCACCGTTAACATCTAACCGATACACACAACTCTCGCTGAGCAACTGGGTAAATCCATGACTTTACTACCTCGTCAAAGCGTAAGTTCCATGATCGGGAGGCTTGCTTAAGTCCATAAATGGACTTCTTAAGCTTCCATACTAGATGCTCTTCACCTTTACCACATAACCTTGAGTGTTGTCGCATATAGATGTCTCTACCTTCCTCAAGGTAACTGCTAGAAAAGCGGTTTTAACATCCATTTGCCAAACCTCTAGGTTCAGCTGGTCATTATGGCGGAAGAATTACGATGGACTTGAGCATTGCTACAGCGAAAAGGTCTCATCGAAATCGATGCCCTCAACTGAGTGTACCCTTTCGCCACAAGCCTCGGCTTTAAAAGCCGAAACCTCTCCATCGGAATCTCTTCCTTTTGTATATCCACTTACTACCTATGGCTTCCTTGCCATCTGGTAGAGGTGTCTTTTCATATACATCCATAGCCGTTATGGACTCCATTTCTAAGTCCATAGCGGTGTGCCATGATCTTGCATCAATGTCTTGTATCGCCTCCTGTATGTCCATGGGTCGATTATTGCACGCTCGCTTCACAGGACTAAATCCAAGATTGTCCCACGAACATAAATCGCTCAGTTGACGAACAACCCTCCCACTCTGACGAGGTTCTACAGGCACTATGGCAACGGTGGGTGCAGAAACTTGTGGTTCTCTATTTTGCACAACTTGCTGGGTAGGTACCACTTGTACGGTCGGTATCTCTAGTGGAACTCGACCCACTTCAATTTCTTGAAGTATCCGTGTCGATCCCTCCCACTAGACTCGACATCTCGTATCTTTGGCCCTGTCGGTGGTGGAATACGATCATCTTCTAATTCTTGAAGAATGATTTCAACTTTGGATTTATGATTTTCATGTTGTCCTCTTCTAAGAATCGAGCATTAGTGCTAATAATGACCTTCTGATCCTTAGGACTATAGAATAAACCACCTTTCGTTCCTCTAGGATAGCCAATAAACAGCCTTGCATCGGATCTAGCCTCCAACTTGTCAGCCTTCTTGTTCAAAGACGCAGTCGGATCGCCCATATCCTTATGTGGCTTAAACTGGGCTTGCGCCCAAACCACAACTCGAAAGGGGTCTTTTCGACTGACTTGGATGGTACTAGATTTAGCAAGTATGCCGCTGTTTCTAAGGCATACCCCCAGAACGAAATAGGTAATGTTGCATAACTCATCATTGATCTAACCATTTCCAAAAGAGTCCTATTTCTTCGCCTCGACACACCATTTTGCTTGTGGTGTGCACGGTGAAATCTTACCGGGATGTAATCCCACACTTCACTAGATAGTCCATAAATTCACATCGAGGTATTCGCCACCGCGATCGACACCGCAGTGACTTGATACTCTTACCTAGCTTCGTCTCCACTTCCGCCTTAAACTCTTTGAATTTCTTAAAGCATTCGGACTTGCGGTGAGCGGTATACGTATCCGCACCTCGAGTAATCGTCAATGAAAGTGACAAAATACTCGTACCCTCCACGAGCTTGTGTGGACATCGGTCCACACGAGTTAGAATGGACTAACTCCAACATTTCTTTGGCTCTATAACCCATCGCTTTGAAGGTCCGGTCGACATCTTACCTTCATATACAGATTCGCAGATCGGGCCGAGTAACCGTGAGATTACCCAACGCCCATTCTTAGCGGTCTTTGGATCCTATTTAGATTGATGTGACCTAATCTAAGATGCCAGAAAAGTGGTGTCATCTTCTAAGAAAACTTTCTCTTTTATGGTTTGTAGAAGATGCAACATAGTTATAGGTATTATGTTTTGCAGAAATAGTATAAAGCGAACTATATAAAGTGCCAACACAGATAACTTCGTCATTTCTTATGATAGAAACACCACTATCAAAAATAATCAATATCCATGAGAAAATAATTTGAAACAGAAACAAGGTTCATGAAAATGCTGAACATCTAAAACGTCTTTCAAAACTAAAACATTGTTCCAAAACACAAAGAAACATCTCCAACTGCAATCGCCTCGACTTTCGCGCGTTGCCCATGGAGATCGTTATCTCGCCATCGCCTAGCTCCTTGTCCGCAGAACCCCTCGCAGGTGTAACAAACATGATCGATCGACCGTGTCTACTACCCAAGAATGGGTAGAACAAGTAGCTAAACATGTTTCCGTTATTAAAGCAAACAGCACTTGAGCCTCGAGCATAGGGCACTTAGCCTTCCAATGCCCGCCTTGCAAGACTTGCAAGCACTTGCCCTTCTCCTTTGGCTTCTTCAAGCCTCCGTGGCACCATGTTCTTGCTCCCATTACTCCCACTATTTCTTGCCTCTACCACCTTTGGTGCCCTTTTCTTTTCCCATTTTGCAACGGAAAATTTGGGCCCTTAGATGTGCTAGCAAGAGCATGTGCTCCTTTCCCATAACTCCTTCCGCAAACCACGAGATCATTAAGCAACCGACTAAGTATAAACTCGGTCTTGCTCATGATCGCATTTACGAAAGTTCTCAAAAGACTTAGGCGGTGTATTGAGGATGATATCGACCTTGGCTCGCCGTCAATACCTCCTCCCAACCGATCAAGACTATCCATGAGATGAGTCATGTGGAGACATGTTCATGGATGAACTTCCTTTTCCATCTTACACGCCAAGATTTCTCTCATTGTGTGGAAGCGGATCGTCCGATCCGATCGCCAAACTTACTCTCGAGACTCGACCAAATATCGGTCGCGTCTACCATCGATCGATGTCAGTGCAAGCCTTTGGACATAGTAGTCATCATATAGCATTTAGCTATATTGTTTGACTTATTCCAAAGTCTCGCCGACTCGCCGCTCATTAGTCGATCGTCGATAAGGGCATCGGGTTTAGGAGTATTGAGAACAAACATGTGTTCTTCAATGATAAGAACATATTCCATGTTTCGCTTTCACCGATAAAATTGGACCGATAACGGATTTTGTGCGACATATTGATTATCGGCGAAGAGACATATCTCGAAACGATAATGTAAACACATAAGCATACTGATCGCATATAATACATAACAATAATATTGTAACCTTTTGATAAAACAATATTAATTAAAACCTCCAATCGCCAGGAATCCCACATACAAGCCACGCGTGTGGACGCCATACACGAACCCCCGACTGCACTAAAATATACCTTTTGTCGCTTAATTTCAATCCATGTCAACTTATCCTTATGACAAATGAAATTAACGATCGACCTTACTGAGACCACATCACTATCGCAAGAAGGACTTCATGGAAGTTGTACTTGAGGTGATGTCTAAGCAATGACCACATTTTTAACAAATAGAAATGAATTCTTAGAATTGGCATACTCACTAGACCATACCGCTCCAATTCAAATTCTTTTGTTATCTTATTTTATATCTATCTCTAGAGAACTTATGAAAATCGCACATGCAAACCCACACGTGTGGGCGCTACACATGAAACTCCCACTTCTCAATAGATTTAAAATATTTTATTTAAAAATCTCATCTAACAAACTTATGATAAACAAGGCAAGCAAAGCCACGGGTGATCGCTACTCACAAAGCGCCTCACTTTGTTTAGAGATCAAAGGTGGAGGTCATGACATTTAATTTGAAAATTAATTTGTCGGGTTGTTGCTTAGTCTTTTTATTCAAAAGGTTTGTCCATGCAGAGATCACGTAATCCTAGCATGCTTGTCATAGAACTCAACATGTAAAACATGCTCGCAGTAATTCTAAAATATGCTTGAAAACGCTATAAACCTAGCATGCTTACTATGCGCACTTAAACACGTAAAACACTTAAAGGTTTGTCAACGTAATTTAAACATACATAGCATGCCATCGCATAATATAAACATCCACGATGCAATGAACGATAAAATAAAATAAACGCTCATCGTGGCCCACTCGTGGAACCCGCACTTTCGCCTAATCTATTACATAGAATTGCAAAGCATGCAATTAAACTTGAAAACGGCCTCGCGTGCACCCGCACGGACCGGATTCAACAACGGGCCTCGCGTACGGGCACCGGACCGGAAAACTGGGTCAATGGAAAACGGTGCGGGCGGGTCGGCCCAACTGGCGGGCGGGCGCCAGCGCAAAGCCCGCCGTGCACCCACCTCGCGTCGCCGCTGCCAGCGTTCCTCGCGGGCTTCCTCGGTCGCTAAAGCGACCGCGACCCGACGAAACACGCTGCGCTGCCTCCCGTCGAACGCCGAACGCCCGCCGAGATGTCGCCGCCCGCCGCCGAAACACACGATCATGAAGTCGCCGCCAAGCGCCGGGTTTCGTCTTGTGACGCGCCCGCCGTAGCTCGCTTCGCCGCGCGCTGCTTCGCGGCGAATCGCGACCGCCGCCGCTCGCTTCGCGTGCTAGGGATCTCGTGCGCGAACGCACGCCTGCCGCCGCGCTCGCGATCGCCTCGCGACCGCGAGGCTCGATCGTGAGAATACCGCCCAGCGGACACCGTCTCGCTTTTTCCGTCGCCTCATCTTTCGTGTTGCTCGTTTCTTTTTACGTATAAGATTTACGTAATAATAATCTAATCTAACCACGGATTTTCTCGTGGTGTAAAACAAAATCCGACAAAATAATAAACGAGCCACGATGAACAGCGGATCCACACTAATTAAGCGCACGTAATAATCAAACGTGAATTAATCCAACAGAGCCAAGATTCGATCCCGTGCTCGATACCAATTGTAGGAAAACTATGTTTAGCCTCGCCCGAGGATCTATCCGATATTTAATTCACCATACATCGATTATAAACCTAGCATGCGTCTATATAATTAACTGCAACACGTTGATGTTTTCTCGTGTTTATCTTTGAATCTCTCGAGGTGGATCGAGATGAACGGATCGAGACTCGTGCATTGATCTTCTGGACTGTATCCCGGTTGCCCAATCTCCAACGTCGAGTGAGGACGATCTATGGAGAATGCTTCGGAAAATCACCATTTTCTCTCAATTAATTTTCGAAAATTCCTCACTAAGCACTATAGTGATTCTCGAAAATTGCCTCTCTATGGACGAAAATTCTTGCTTCCAATAATGAGCATTAACCTAGACTTTATCTCATACCTTATATTTATAATGCACTACCTTAATCCCATATGGAAATTACCATAATCCTATATGGAAATTACCATAATCCCATATGGAAATTACCATAATTCTTTATGGAAATTACCATACCCCGTGATTATTACCATACTCGTGGGATTATTACCATAATCTTATATGGAAAGGATCTATTCATATACCATAAATATAATAACATCCTTGTGGGATAAAGAGAATAAAATCTTTCCTTTGAGAGACACAAGGGTGGACGATTTTCCTCTAGCTATGGGCCTGGATGGGCCAGCCCAGGGATCAAATGCAAGGAATAAAGATGGGCCTCAAATAAATTAATTATCTTATGTTCACCCGAACATAAATTAATTTATAAACATTTATTCATGCCACTAGAGAATAAATCTTGACTTACCCTTTATTACGAAGTTGAGTCGGGCTTGCTTAGACATTACGAATCCCGTATTTAAGATATCGAACGTCCATTAATCATTTATAGCAATCATTGCTTAAAATAATTAATATCTTCAATTCCTTAAACAAAGACCACTCAACCTTATTATTGTACTTGAGCTAACTCAACCGCAGGGTTTAGTACAATAAACCTTTGAAGCTCCTTAAGGGACGTCATCATCCTAAACGGATACGGTGACTCGACTGAGATAACTAGCGTGACATACAAGATCGCCACCACCCAAGATGCGGAGAATCTTGGGTTAGAACATATAACCTCACCCATAACAAGTCAAAGTGATGGTCAAGAACTCATACTCACCTAATACCTTATCGAGGTTTAGATCATCGACGTCACCGAGATCTTGGTTCTTCACGACGGCCGATAAGAACACATCTCACCGTGATCCTTCAATACGTTAGAGACGCATCAAAGATAGACAAGTAACCAAGTCAAGTCACTTCTTATCTATACCGCAGGCTATACCGACAACTCGTCCTCAAGTTGTCTCACCAGTGAAACTTTTATATCTCATTAAGCGACCAATCATACGTACTTACGTGATCTTCTACAAACCGTATGATCTAACTTATATATGAGATAAGGGACGCAGATATATGCAATCAAGTATTCAATTCAGATAGAGATTGTAATAGTGGTAATGAGAAACATTGTATACAAGCTCAACCAAACCGCTTTCAAGATACAAATCCAACAATCGAACTCCGGCAGATGTTCGGCATACCTTCTTCCCAAATAATGCCCAATTCTTTTCGGCATTTAATCGGTCTTGGTGTCTATTGCCATCGACATAATTTTTCTTTTACCACAGGGTTCGGCTTCCACCCACTTCGTGAAGTAGTCGATCACGACAATCGTGAATTGAAATCGCCACGAGCTTTGCGTAAAGGACCTCGATATCGATCCCCATTGCATAAACGGCCAAGGGATTTGATCTTCATGAGGTCGGTTTTAGGTAGCCTCGCACGTTTCCATGAATTGGCACTTTGGACATTTCTTCACGAGATCGATTGAGTCCTCGGAACATTGTTGCCAATAGTATCCCCATCTCACGACTTTCTTTGATAGGGCGCGGTCCACGTGACTTCCACACGATCCTTCATGTACTTCGTAGTACGTAATCAGCTCGGTTCGAACCGTGCACCTTAGGAGAGGCTAGAGGTATGATTTTCTATAGAATTCCCGCTCAAGTGTATATCGCAGAGATTTGCTCAAGATTTTCCTAGCCTCGAGCTTATCATGGGTAGTTCTCCTTTCTCGTGTTTTCTCGAACGGGAGTCATCCAATTGGGTTCTTCATCAAAGACTATGCTTGACCTCGGCCCGTATCGCCATCGCTTATGCTCTGCTTCGGACTTCTTCCATCGGCGAGTTCATCGACGACGAGGCTAGTTTTCTTAAGACGTCAGCTCGGCTATTTTTCTCCCTTGGGATGCGAACTAACTGGAAGTGTGAGAAAGCTTGTTGTAGGCTTTTGACTTTTTCAAGGTATTTCTTCATCCTGTTGCCTTTTGCCTCAGATTTCCCCAACATGTGACTCACTATGACTTGAGAGTCACCGTGAACTTCTGACGGCTCGCACTGAGGCTTTGAGCTGGCGAAGTCCCGCAATTAAGGCCGTATTCCACTTCGTTGTTCGTATTTTGAATGCGAACCGGCGCGAGGTGATCTCGCCATCCGGTCCTAGGGTAGGATACCGCTCCGCTACTGCCTTCCCCGAAGCCCCGTCAACGTAGACTTACCAGCAATCCTACGGAGTTTTATCTATTGGTTCGGCTTCGGCATTGTCTGATACGGACTCGGTGGGCTTCGGTTTCTCGGCGAAGTTAGCCTCGACAAGGAAGTCTGCTAAGGCCTGACCCTTGATGGCTTGACGTGGGCAAAAAGATATATCGTGTTCACCCAATTCAATTGCCCACTTCGCAATTCTCCCTGAGGTTTCTAGCTTCGTCAATACTTGCCGAAGTGGATGATCAGTGAGAACTTGTATGGGATGTGCATGGAAGTATGGACGCAATCTCCTTGCAGCATTTACTAATGCCAACGCGAGCTTTTCCAAAGGTTGATACCTTGTTTCTGGTCCTTTTAGTGCTCGGCTGATGAAATACACGGGGAGCTGACGTCCGTCCTCTCGTACCAAGACTGCACTTATGGTTTCGTCCGAGGCGGCGAGGTATAAGGAAAGGACCTCTCCTTCTTTCAGGACGGATAGAGTGGGGAGTTTGGCGAGGTAGTTCCTGAGATCTTCAAAGGCGGACTTGTGTAGATCATTCCAGGAGAACTCCGGAGCCTTTTTGAGTATTTTGAAGAAGGGGAGCTGCTTATCCGCGGCTTTCAAAAGAAAACGGCTGAGTGCGGCTATGCAGCCTGTCAACTTGTGTACGTCGTGAATTGTCTTTGTCATCTTCATCTCCACAATGGTTTGAACCTTGGACGGATTGGCTTTTGACCCTTCTTGTGAAACCCAACACCCTGAAATTTTCCGGACGAATCTATGAACGTGCATTTACGGGGTTTAATTTTAGGTTGACTTTTCTAAGTAAGCCGAGGACAATCTTGAGGTCGGCAACACCTGCGGCTTCCTCCTTGCTTTTGACGACGATGTCGTCTACGTACACTTCCACATTTCGCCTTATGTAGGGCTGGAATATTTTGTCCACCATTCTTTGATAGGTGGCTCCTGCATTCTTGAGTCCGAATGGCATCTTCTTATATGCGAAGACTCCGAAGTCTGTAATGAAGGCCGTTTTGGCCGTGTCTTCGTCGTCCATTAAGACCTGGTGATATCCTTTGTATAGGTCCAAAAAGCTGAAGACTTCGTACCCGACCAAAGCGTCAACCTTCTTGTCGATATTGGAAAGGGGGTAACAGTCTTTAGGGCAATATTTATTGAGATCGGTGTAATCGATGCACATTCGCCATCCCCCTCCTCCTTTCTTCACCATCACCGGGTTGGCTATCCGGTCGGATACTGACTTGAGCAAGATGCGAGCTTTTAATAATTAGTTCACCTCGTCATGGATGACTTGATTCCGTTCGACTGTAAAAATCCGTTGCTTTTGCCCAACTGGTTTCACACTCGGGTCAATGTTGAGACGGTGGGTGATGATAGTTGGTGAGACCCCGGTCATGTCAAGGGGCGACCAGGCGAACACGTCTCTGAATTCCTTAGGAGTTGGATGATCTGTTTCCTTAATTGAGGTACCCCGGTAGAACCAATTTTTACGACCTTGGATGGCTCGTCTTCATACAATGCGACCTCCTCTACTGAGTTCTCTGGGGCAGGCGACGTCTTTCCCGGTTCCAACTCCTCGGGTTTCTTTAGTTGCTATGCTGGTCTTTGGACGAAGTCCTGCACCTCTCGAGCGACCTGCATGCATTCCTTAGCTTACGCTCGTCTCCCGGATCACGGCTACCCTCCTTTTGTGGGGATTTTCATTGTCAGGTGGTAGGTTGAGCACACTGCCCTTACTGCGTTTAGCCAGTCTCGCCCAAGTATGATGTTGTACGGCGAGTGGGCATTGACCACGAAGAACTGTACCACTTTAGTAGAGCTCGTTGGTGCCCTTCCTACTGTGACGGGCAGGTCGATTACTCCGTCTGGGCGCGTCTCTTCCTACACGAAGCTTCGGAGTGGTAGCGGCGCCTGCGCGAGGTGCGCCTCTTCTATTCCTAACTTGTCAAAGCATTCCTTAAAGAGGATGCTCACCGACGCACCATTGTCGATGTATATGAGCTTCACCAATTTGTTTGCGACCACTGCCTGGATCACCAACGCGTCCTGGTGGGGCATTACTGCGGGTACGAGGTAGTCCTCGGAGAAAGTGATCGCCTCGTCCCTTTTGAACCTCTTGTTGACAGGTTCGGAGGTGTGGGGACTTCGGACTTCAGCTTTGTGGGAAGACTTTGTAACCCCACGGGGGAGCCCCGTGATGGTGGAGATGACCCCGTCGTATTGGGGTTCATCGTCCCCTTCCTCGTCAGTGTCGCATTTCGTTTTCTTGTGAGGGGCACAATTTCCCCTCCTCTCCTGCTTCCTCTTCTTCTGACCTCGGTGGGGGGCTTCGTACTGGCCAGCTCGTCGGCTTATCCTTTGTACTTTTTTAGGACTCCGTCCTGTACCAACATATCGATGTCTCCCATAAGATCTCTGCACTCCTCCGTGTCATGCCCGTAATCCTCATGGAAAGAGCAGTACTTGTCCTTAGTTCGGCGTTTTGACCCCCCCGTCATTGGTCGAGGCTTCTCGAACATATTCATGTGGAGTTCGTAGATATCTACCCTTGGCTTCGTCAAAGGAGTATATTGAGGTCGGTCCGAGGTGTTACGTGGTCCGAGCCTGGACTCTATTAGGCGACGTATTCTTTCCAAGGCACTCCGTCGGCCTTGGCTTCGGTCTACTCGTCCCTCGTCTCTCCTTCCTTTATCAGAGGGTTCTGCCTTTTCTGCTTCGTGCTTCTTTCTATTAGCCTCGTCCGCTTTGGCCAACCGGTCGGCTATGCGCCACAGCTCCGTCGCAGTACGGGGTTCGTACTTGACGATCTCTTTGTATTAGGCCCCCGGCAAGATGCCGTTTGGAAGGCCGAGATGATGAGAGGTCATTCACGCCTTCGACTTTCGTGCATTCCTTGTTGAACCCGGTCATAAAGTCGCTAACGGACTCGTCTCGGCTTTGCCTACGGTGAGGAGGTGTGCCGGCGACGTTGACTTAGCCTTCAAAAATCTTGATGGAAGGCCGCCATCGTCGCGCAGAGGAACCAATACTTCGGAGGTAGACCGTCGAACCACCGTGGCGTTGTCGACTAGTAACTCCGGAAGAGCTTGCACATGTGAATTGTGCCGGGCGTTGGTTGATCATATTATCTTGGAACTGCGAGAGGAAGTTACGGGGTCCCTTAGTCCGTCGTGAGGCGATGCTCGGCACCGATATTTTTCTCGGGAGTGGAGTGTCGAGTATTTCGTTTGAGAACGGGGTGACTATATTCCCGTACCCGTCGAAGTCGCCCTCCGGAGAGCGGGGCGGAGTTCGTCGACCGAACTCGTTTTGATGGCTAGGACCGACCTCGCGGTGTCCACGACGTCCTTTCCTACGATGTTCGTCTCTTGCGCGGTTGGTTTGGGCCCCGACTCATGCAGAGGTATGAGCGTCCATGAATTGGATGCTGAGGGATCCACCTCGTTGCGATGCCTCGTGTTTAGACGAGGCTTCGGTGTTCCTTTCTTCGGGATCGCGCCGACCTTGTGCTTGGCGAGGTATTGGAGAAAACTCTCCTTGTTTTCTCAGAAACCCTCGACGGCGTCGTCGAGGTTCATATCTGAGCTGAGGTTCTCCTTGTTCTTGTTGCTATCTCGCCCGCTTTGGTATCCTCGCTTCTTCATGCGAGGATGGGATTACCACGCCGTCGATGTTTTGGACATGACCTTCGAGGGTGGTTCTCGATTGGGTTTTTCCGAGCTGAGCTCGGCGTGCCCGGCCGTCGTTGTTGCCGGCGGCGACTCTGGATGCATGACTTCTGGTATACATTGTCGTGATTGATTCCCTGTAAACAATGGTTGATCGAAAGCACAAAATTTCGTTTCCCACAGACGGCGCCAGTGATCGATCTTAATTTCGTTAGGGAAATAAATGCACGCAAGAACACCAAGGATTTACGTGGTTCGATCTATGAATAAGATCTACGTCCACGGGGAGAGAGAGTAATCGTATATTGATAATATGAGGAGCGATTACAGAGAGTTTAGATGATCTTTTCCGTCTCATTCTAGCCTCTATTTATACACGATTATAATGAACTAGATCTCAAATCCAAGATCTATTCTAAGATAGGATCTCAATCCTATCTCTTCTCCAATTATGATTTTCTTAGATATGACCGAATCTTCCGCGTTCCTACTGGCTTTAGGAGTCTTCTTGGGCCGAACTCGTTTGGGCCGAGCTTAATGTCAGGCTTATTTATATTGGGTCTGATGCTTGGGCCTGGGAGTTGGGCCGTATCCTATCACACGCAACACAACATTGTTTTGAAAGACTCTATCAGTATCAGTCTGACATTAGAGAGATAAACTGAAAACTGATTAAACCCATATTTGACTAAGTGTTTTATGTTAGTTTGAGCCTTCAGTAAAGGCAAAAACATAACCACCACATTACACAAGCACATCAATTATCAGTCTAACTGATCAGCTGTCTCAGCAGTCAGTAGGTTTGTTAACTGGTATTTCTCTGAACAAGACTCTCCTTATTTGAACTGACGAGCAATACTGTAATCAGAACTGAACTGTCATCAGTTAATTGACAATTACTGTCATAGTAACTAATCCAGTCTTGTAAAAAGAAAAATTTTAAATTTGTCTAATTGTGTATTTCCTCTCCTTCCCCCCAAACACCAGTACATACCGCCAGGGACCATCATAGGGTGAGAGAAAAAATCATACAAAAAAAAAAGTGAGCGACTATTTGTTATATTTTTTTCTTTTTCTTTCTTTTTTTAATTTTAAATTAATTTTAAGATTTCTTTTTACTATAGTCTTACTATTTATGAAAATTTTCTATTTTTTCCTTTTTAAAAACTAAGAATATATATATTTTAAAAGCTATATTAATTATCTAGCTTAAATAATACTCACTCTATCCCATTAAAATGTCTCACTTTCCTTTTTGGATTGTCCCATTACAATATCTCATTTCATTTTAGGAAGTAATTATCCATTCAAAAAGCATGAGCCCTGCCCATTTTTTAACACTTTAATTACTTTATACGTTTCTCCTAAATACTCATACTGAAAAGAAATGAGACACTTTAAATGGGATGAAGAGAGTATTTTTATTTTTTTTCACTAAGTTTCAAAATTTAATTTTAAATTTTCAAAAAGATAATATAAATTTGGTACCTAATATTTTATAGCGACATCTTTATAAATTATTTGATATCGAATCTTATGAAGGACGGAAATTACATTTTTTATGGATTTAGTAACTTGAAGATGGATTCATCCTTTCACAATGAATTTATTATTTTTTTTATTCTCATATTCTCGCAATAAATATGATTTCTTACGTTAATCGTGGCTATAAAACAAGTGAGTGGCTATGAAGGATTATAGTTCATTCTATCAAGGTACACGTGTATATTGTCGATGTCGTGCTGGTTACAGAATACGCACTAATGAAACAAATCACGAGAAGCGAAATGAATTGCAAGAAAAGAAAAAGAAAAAAACTAAAGAATTTCATTTCATAAAAGAATTTATCATACAGCAGAGCACCAAGAAGAGGCAGTAATCAGAATCCTATCATGCCATCCTAGAGAAATAGCTTTGCCGTCTCTCTCAAAAACTCTAAAACCACCATTTTCTCCATCAAACTTTATAGGGCAGCAATGGCTTCTGATTTTCAGCAGCAACTTCGCCTGCATCACAGCCCTGCAACTCTGCTCAACTCCAACAAATCCCTTTCTCTCCATCCTCCCATTCCATGTCTCCATCTTCTCAAATCTTGGACAATGCTCGTCGTCGTCTCTATCGTAGTTTATCACACTCCTAATCTCTCTCCCCAAATGATTCTTCTCAATACTTAGCCTCTCAGCACTGTCTAGTGGAAGACAGTCATCCAATGAATCAAAAATGGCAGCAAATTGATGCAGTGACTCCATGAATCTAGGCAGAAACTTGTGGCTGCTACACGTGCCTTCTTGCTGGACTAGAACGACGATTGAAGGCTTGAGAGAGTGGACATAGTTTATGGTTTCTGAGATTTTGGACAGAGTTTTGAGTGAAGTGAGATGGAAGAGTAAGTTGACAGCAACTGTCTCATTCTTCCTCTTCACCTTCACATTCTTGAATCCTCTCAATAGGCCATGGAACTCGAAAACGAGGTTGCAGAAGCTTTTAGCAAAGCTCACTAATCTTGACTCAGTTTCTTGAATCTCTTCCATATTCCCACCAAAGGCAGTGATCTTGAGTGAAACCTTGTTTTTGGGAGTTGCATTTTCTGAGAGGGACTGCATGAGGGAAGGCCATTGGAAGCCGTAGGAAACGTCGAAATCGACCACGTGGAGAGCCCTATTGCCCTCTCTCTCAAAGGCTTCAAAATGGCCTGATTTGCTGTGAAGTGAGCAAACTGGTAGAATGGCGAAACTTTGTAAAGAGATGTGAACGCCGAGAACTCTTCCTCGGGTGACGGGGCCTTCATGATGGCGTCGTAGAAGGGTGATTTTCGGGTGAGGAGATGGGCGAGGAGGGCATCGGCGAAGTAGGCACAAACTCTTTGGACAGAGTCGCCTCTCAAGCAAACATTTTGGTAGAGTTCGCAGAGGTTTTCGACGGCTGCGGTCGTGTTGTTTTCGTTGACGGAGGTGGCGGCGATGAGGAGTGAATGGATCAAATGAAGCCCTTCTTCATCTACATGATCTTTCCTCTTGTGATCAACCTTTAGCATTTTCTCTCTCATTTGGAGGAGGGCGAAGATTTTGCCCTCTTCACGGATTTCATGAATCGAGCTCGAGTGCTTTGATGTTTCCGTTCTCTTCCTTTTCCTCTTCCCCTCGTGGCTTGAGGTTATAGAGAGTCTAAGGCTCAAGAACTCCTCTTGGTCAATGACCTCCATATCCAACATGAGAGAGAAAGAGAGAGAGGTTGGGTTTTAGAGAGAGGGAATAAAAGCAGGGGAATTTCATGGGACAATAGAGCCAAGATGATTACATGAGAGAAAACGAAAAACAAATCTTGAATAGTTCGACATTCATACGTATAGTGATGGAGAAAGAAAAGGTATCTTTTTCGGGGCTTAAAATTCAATGTTCAAGGTCAAAAATTGGATTGCATTTTTCCGTTGTTTGAACGCAACGAAAAGGGTATTTGTAGTGTTGGGGCAGTTCGGTGAGGTCAAGAAATGACATATATATGCTGTCGACAAATGCAAAATAATTAAAAAAAAATGAGAATATAGATCATCTAAATATACCAAACGTCGGCATCGAGACTTTGTCCAATTTGCACAAAATCTGATGTTCCAACTTCTAGGTTCTTTCTTTCCTCAAAAGAGAAAAAATAAAAAAGTTGTAGATTCTTTCCTTGCACCAATTAGAAGCAAAGATAGTTGTCAGAAAGCAACAAAAAGAGGTTGGAAAGTGCTACAGGGTTTGGTTTTCTTTGTTTGACGATGATTGGAAATCAATGGACGTCATAGCTACTGTTTCTTTCGTGCAGATAGATGCCAAGTTCTGCTGCCCAAAAAAACGCGTGGTTAGACCTTCTCCAACCATTTTTTAAAAAATACAATATTTTTATCTCTATTTTACAGTAGAAACAATATTTTATTCTCAATCATCTATTTTATTTTATAAAAGAAAAAGAATATTTCAAAATATTCTTATTTATTTATTCAATCTTAGAGCATCTGCAATAATTTACATAAAAATATAGTAGCTTTATCTTTATTTTACAGTAGAAATAATATTTTATTTTCAACAATCTACTCCGTTTTATATAATTTTTCATTTTAATTAGTGTAACTTTAGTGTAATTTAAATTTTACGTACGTTTCAAACTTCTCCATTAAATACTTTTCGCTCTCTAAATAAAATAAATATGCATCACATATCCACAAAATAATATAAATAAATATTCATGTCAAAATATAAACAATAAAAAAAAAGAAAAAAGAAGAAGGAAGATAAGCAGCCTAAGGTCTGCGTTATATATAACACAACACTATAGCTGAAGCAATTTTACAGCAACTTTAAAGCTCAGCGTTGGAAACACATACTACTGCATTTCAACTGATAAATCTAGCTACGTGAGATTTAATGTAAGCAGCAAAGAACATCGAGGCTTTTACGTGGTTCGATCGTTAATGAGATCTACGTCCACGGAGGAGTGATTCCTCAATACTTTCACTAGAGTTTTAGTACAGAGAGTATTGGTTACAAGCCTTTTTGTGTTCAGTAAATTGCCAACCCCTCTACCTTCGATCTAACTCTTATTTATACATATTTGAGGCCCCCCTAAAGACGTGCCCAATTCCCCCATTGGCGGGGATTGATCCCCTACCATGTAGGGGCTCTTCGTCTTGCATGTAGCTGTAGGACTCATCGCCTTCTCGCTCTTGGCGGCTTTGATTAGGGTTTGAAATTTGGTTGGGGTTTGAAAATTTGGACACGGACTGGACCTTGGGCTTACCCGCGTGGGCATTTACTAATGTCGCCCACTCGTTTGGGCTGTCGGTGGGCCGAGCGGTTGGGCCATATCCCATCATAACCCGAATAGTCGGCGAACTATGCCGAGGTGGGGTGAGGATCGTAATTCATCGAGGCCGGTTCTTTGCTCGGTGAGATCGTTGTTGAAGGTCTTTGTCGTTTTGGCGTGAGGTTGGATCGGCGATCCGGTCCGAACCGAGTTAGGCGATCTGCCTTTCTTGACTTGCACAGTTCGTCGAGGACCGAACTGACTTGGGTGATTCGTCGGAGTCTGGATTGACTTAGACGACGTGCCGAGGTGGGTAACCGGGCTGGAGCTGGATGGAGAGGTCCTTTTATAAGAGGAATACCGAGGTGGTTGACCGACCTAGAGGCGGAACGTCTTCATAAAATAAGAGGGCATCGAGATTCGAAGTCAGTCGTCTGACGTTGGATAGCGATGTCTGTTGAGAGGACGACGCCGAGGTCCGGAGTCAGTTGTCTGACGTTGGACGGCGATGTCCATTGAGAGGACGATGCCGAGGTCCGGAGTCAGTTGTCTGACGTTGGACGGCGATGTCCGTTGAGAGGATGATGCCGCGATCCGGAGTCAGTTGTCTGACGTTGGAAGGCGATGTCCGTTGAGAGGACGATACCGAGGTCCGGAGTCAGTTGTCTGACGTTGGACGGCGATGTCCGTTGAGAGGACGATGCCGAGGTCCGGAGTCAGTTGTCTGACGTTGGACGGCGATGTCCGTTGAGAGGACGACGCCGAGGTCCGGTTTGGCTCGGCTTCGTCTGCCGGTGTTACGCCGTCGGTATATGACTTCGCACCGAGGCGTTGGGCTCGATGGCGGCGGTGGCGGCCGGCGGCGAGGTCGTCTGCGGAGGACCGGCGAAGAAGCTGGTCGAGAGGCCGAGATGGCGGCGGCGAGGCGTGGCGCAAGAGACCGAGGCGGTGCAGGAGACCGAGGACGGTCTGCTGAAAACCGAGGATCGGTTGAGGCACCGAGGTCCGAGCCGAGCACGCCGTCGGCTTCGGGGCGAGGTCGCGACTCTGCAGCCGGCGGATCTCGAGGCAGAGTTCGGCCTCGCCCGAGTGCGGATCGTCGAGGAAGGGCACCGGTTCGGCGGTGGTAGGGCGGACGAACGACGAACCCAAGAGCGGGGTTCGACCTCGGCCCGAGTGCCCTCTCGGTCGGAGCATCCTGAACTTCTTGAAGGAGCCCACAGAGTAGGTCGTGGCAACGCCGACCTCGTAGATTAGGTCGAAGGTACCGAGTTCATTCCAGGTATTTTGGCGCCGACCTGGAGATTTTGTGCAGAGTTGGTGCGGCTTCAGTGAGACCTGACGAGGCGGAGCTCGGAAGCCCGAATGAGTTGTATATAGCTTAGTACTTTGTATGTAGTCGTACATGTATTTAGACTCGTTCCGAAGTGTATGTTTTCCCCCTTGAGAGGTACAAACATAGCTTAGGACTTCGTTTTGGTCGTAAATGTATGTAGACTGTATACAGAAGTGTATATCTTCCCAAATAAAGGGGTATAAACGAGCTCGGAAGCCCGGTTGACTTGAATATGGCTTGGAACTCGGTTTGTAGTCATTAATGCATTTAGACTGTGTACCGGAGTGCATATCTTCCCAAATAAAGGGGTATAAGTTGGCGAGATCGGTCCGATGTCGCGTGCGTGTAGACGCCCAACTTAATGGGTAATTGTATGCTTTGCATGTAGACTTCCAACTTAATGGGTAATCAGATGCGCACCTACTTAGTGGAATTTTCATCTTCGTAAGGGCGTTCCCTTGTGAAGGTTTAGATGTGGTATATCCGAATGGATGTTCACATAGATATAAGACGAAGTGATGTACTTGTTAGTAAAACAAATGTTTTATTGATAAAGTAAATGACATCGTACTTTTGGAAAAAATAAAGGAGGGTTAACATGATGCCGATCTGAAATCAAAGCAATGTAAAATACCTCCTCAGGTGGGTGGGACGCTAGGCCCGGGGTATAAGTGCACCGGATAGGTGAGCAAGCTTATAGACCCCTTTGCCGAGGTCCTCGTGGACGTGGTATGGGCTTTCCCATGTCGGGTCCGGTTTATTGAGGCGCGGCTTCACCGGCTTTGTCGTTCCAAATGACGAGGTCGGGAGTGTGAGGCTTTCACCCTCTCATCGCACTCTAGGGGCGGTCCGGTGATGGCGTAGACTTGCTCCATTGTGTGGGGCGTCGTCTTCTTCATCGTCGAACACGTCGTCGTCGAGGTCGGCCCGCGATTGTTGTTGCCACCTCCGTTCTTTCTCTGCGTTTCTTGTTCCCGGCTCGGTCGGTCGAGGTACTTCTTGAGCCGCCTTTTTAACGAGCTCGTCTATCTCCGAGCTCAAATTCCTGCGATCGTCGGTATCGTGACCATACCACGGTGGTAGTCACAATATTCTTCCGTCGACCTCTTCGGATCCTCCTTCATGGGGGCGCCCTCGGGAAGAGCTCAGCGTGGAGCTCAAATATTTCCGCCCTCGATTTGAGCAGATGAGGTGCGCTGCCGCCAGGGCTTTGCCGAGGTCCGAGCCTGGACTCGACCGGGCCCTTCTTGATCCTTTCGAATGCACTTCGCGCTCAAAGACCTCAACCTCGATCATCGGCTTCCTTCTTTCGGCCTTCTGCTCATCCCGGATTTCTCTCTTCTTCCGATCTGACTCGTCTCCTTTGACGAAGTTGTCGACCAGGGTCCAGAGGCGACTAGCCGTCTTCGGCTGTTGACGGGTGATCTCTTTATTCAGTGCGCCGGATCGGATCCCGTTCTTGAACGCATTGATGATGAAGAGGTCGTTACTCTCATCAATTTTGAGAGATTCCTTGATGAACAATGAGACGAAACTTGACATCGTCTCGTCTCGTCCTTGGCGGATGGTGAGCAGGTCG
Source organism: Salvia rosmarinus (assembly GCA_036937905.1). Classification (NCBI taxonomy): domain Eukaryota; kingdom Viridiplantae; phylum Streptophyta; class Magnoliopsida; order Lamiales; family Lamiaceae; genus Salvia; species Salvia rosmarinus. Next base: position 21,828,959 of record CM072815.1, on the reverse strand, counting down.
GACGAAGGTTCTTTGGGTGGCATCTTACGGTAGAAGCGCCATTTGAATTTATCCATGAGGTCCTTGAAGGTGGATCTTTGTTTTGGCGAGCGGGTGAACCAACGTCGGGCGTTGGAGATCGACACCGGGAAGACCTTGCACATATGGAAATCCTCCATTCCTTGATTTGCCATGCTAGTGGTATAAGCAAAAGGAAGTCGGAGGATCTCCGAGGCCATCGTAGCGGCGATGTTGGGTGCCCGATACCGTTGTGGCAAAGGTGTATCCAGGATTTCCCTTGAGAAAGGAGAGATAATCCGGCCGTGCCGGTCGAACCCAGGGAGCTCGTTACCGTCTCTCTCCGGAGGAGTGGAAGACCGATAGCGACGTCTGTCGTCCCTCTGAGGGGGGGTCGACTTCGCCTTTCCTCTCTTCTTTCCCGCCCAGTCGCATGGGCATTATGCCGAGGTGGGGAACTGCTCCGCGGATGGCGTGGGGGCGAGTGATCGCGGTAGTTTGTCCGCAGCGATCGGCTTCGGACGTCGGGGTGACGTGCGCGTTCTCGGCCATCGCGCCGAGGTGAACGATGGTTGTCTCGGAGAGGGGGTCGACCTCGGGTGCCCGAGGTAGCCAGTTCGGGGACTCTCGAGGGGCCCGCTCCCTTTGTCCTCTGGTCGAGGAAGCTTTGAAATTGGCCACGGTTGGCGTTGAGGAATTCGGTCATAGCTCGGCCAAGGGCCTCGTGAGATGAACGAGTTGTCTGTTCGTCATCGCTGAGGTCGGCATCTTCTTCTTCGTTGGGGCGACGGTCCTAAGGGTGTATGGAGGCGTTTCCATGTAGCCCTCGGTGTATGGCGGCACCGGTAGCGTCGGCGATCTCCTTTCCATGGCGTTGTGTGACCACTTGGTCATCTTCAACGCGATTATTATCGACATCGTGGCGGTGATAACGTTTGCGTGTTCTTGCCATTAAAATGTAGAAAAACGAAGCTTTTTGTTCGAGTTTCCACGACGGCGCCCAATGATAAATCTAGCTACGTGAGATTTAATGTAAGCGACAAAGAACACCGGTGCTTTTACGTGGTTCGATCGTTAATGAGATCTACGTCCACGAGAGAGTGATTCTTCATACTTTCACTAGAGTTTTAGTGCGTAGAGTATTGGTTACAAGCCTTTTGTGTTCAATGAAATTGTCAACCCTCTACCTTCGATCTAACTCTTATTTATACATATTTGAGGCCCCTAAAGACGTGCCCAATTCCCCCATTGGCGGGATTGATCCCCACCATGTAGGGCTCTTCGCCTTGCATGTAGCTGTAGGACTCGCCGTCTTCTGCCTTAGGCGGCCGATTAGGGTTTGGGGCTGGTTAGGGTTTGAAGGTGGACACGGACACGGATCTTGGGCTTACCCGCGTGGGCCGCTTACTAATGTCAGGCCCAGCTCGTTTGGGCCTGTCAGTGGGCCTGAGCGGTTGGGCCATATCCCATCATCAACGCCCAACGTAATTTTGCTGCTGCCGTTGGAGATGCCCTGAGGTGCTGCGGATGAGATCGACTCGAGGGTACACTTTTGTTGTAGAGTAGTGTATAGTTTAACATTAGGCTGTTGTGCCGAATGTAAACATATGTCATTTTTTTGAAATTTGACATTAAAGGAGCGCTTGAAGGATTAGATTCGGAACACATTAAATTGAGAATTTGAACACTTTTTTTTTGTTGGGGGAGTTGGGGTTGGGGTTGGGAGGGGTAGGGTAGGGAAAATGAAATGATTTTGTGATTAAATAAATTCAAAGTTATTCAAACCCACAATTCATCAAAATTTGAGATAGATTAGCCTATATATTATTTTTATAATTTTATCTAACGAAGTTATCATTATAACGGTTATGAGAACATCTAGAAAACATTTCTCATTTAGGGGCATTAATTACTCGCTCATTGTTTGCCTATTGCACTGGAATGCAATAATACCCATCATAGTCGGTAGTCTTAAGTCATGAGTTGGTGGATCAAATAGGGTCTTTCTAAAAAAGTTCACATATATAGAGGTAAGACGTTTTGTTTGTGAAATAAGGGTGAAAAGGTCATTGTCCTCCACTAAAATTATGAGAAAACAAAGAATTCTAGCATATGTACAACAAAATTGCAGCTTAACGACGGATTGATGACGAACAATATCCACCACTAAAAACTGAAGGACGGATTGACGCAAATATAAGTATTTTAGTATCCGCCACAAAAAAATCTAGTATATAAATATTTTGTCTTTATAAACTTAACGACAGACAATATCCACCGACAAGAACTCATTAGCGTGGAGGCAAGCAACGGCAGCGGCCCAATGGAGGCGCAGATGGGCAAGGCAGCGACATGGCTAGGCACGCGCGACAACTGGGTTGGGTAGCTGGCGAGATTCCTACGTTTAATTTTGGGGGAAGGGTTTCTACCTATTTTGATTATTGGGAGAAATAGTATTCAATTATATTGTGATTTAACAACGGATTAACAATGGATCAACGATGAATTTTAAACAATTTTAAAGAAATAAAAAAATAATGAGGGAAACTTAAAATTATTAAAAAAATTATATCTAATGACATATTACCTACAAAAATAAAATTTAATTAAAATAGATATTTAACAATGGAATATTGATGGTTTATTTAACCAATTAATTAAATATTACCATTTACAGTAACTACAGACTTGCAGCGTTATCGCAAAGATTATTTTTTTGCCAACAATCTGTCGTGAATCTGTCATTAAATATGTAGATTTGACGACAACTTGTATCCCGTCGTTAATTCCATTGTTAAAGCCGTATTTTTTTTGTAGTATATGACTCTCATAACAAACTAGTTAAGTTCCTTTTATTGTACAAATGATTTTTCATCTTTTGTTTAAGTCAATTTCTATCATTAATATAAACATACGCTAGTATGTAATTTATTATATTTGATTAAAAAGCTCCTTTTGTGATACTAACGAGTTTGAGAAAACTCCTTTCGCAGTACAAAGGAATTTCATAAAGACAAAAACTTGGGTGAGTTCCGCCTCACCGTGAGCTCACCCTTGTTTTTTTGTTAAAATGATTATATATTAATTATGGTGAATAAGGATAATTAGATTTTATTAATGTATAATTAAATTTATTAATTTTTAATTTAAAATTAGAATTTATTAATTCATAATTATGGTTTATTAATTCATAATTGAGGTTTATTAATTCATAATTATGATTTATTAATTCACAAGTAGGGTTTATTAATTCATATTAATTCAAAGTTAGGGTTTATTAATTCACAATTAGGGTTTATTATTCAAAATTAGGATTTATTATTTTCAATTAGGGTTTATTAATTCCAAATAGGGTTTATTAATTCAAAATTAGGGTTTATTATTTTCAAGTAGGGTTTATTAATTCAAAATTAGGGTTTATTATTTTCAAGTAGAGTTTATTAATTCAAAATTAGGGTTTATTAATTCAAAGTTAGGGTTTATTAATTCACAATTTGAGTTTATTATTTCACAATTAGAGTTTATTAATTCAAAATTAAGATATATTAATTCAAAATTATTATTTATTAATTTACAATTAAATTTATTAAACTAATTAATTTTAATTAGAATTAAATAATTAATTAATTAATAAGTAATTAGTTAAGATTAATTAATTAATAGGGTGGTCTCACTGTGCGCTTGCGCGCACAGGAGACCATCCCTTTCATAAAACTACCTCTAACATTATTACCAAATATAATTATAACCCTTTTATAAATTAAATTATTATGCTATTTACTTTTAATTGAGTATTTTATGAATAAATAAAAATAGTAGAAAATGAGTCAGCATCCATGAAAAAGTTAGTAAATTTAGAAATGGGTGAAATTGTTTTTACTTAATTCACCGTAATGATAGTAAATATAAATATATAGAATAAATGTGATCATTGCATTCCTTTATAGGGGAAGTGTGGGGTATTGCATATATATACAAAAGATATAATATATATATATATATATATATATATATATATATATATATTTATAGAATGCGGTTCAAATAAAAATTATTTTTAACGTGAGAATTAAGAATCACAAAAATTTAGTGTAAACAAAATAAATTCGTTATGATAGTTAATGCATCCGCTGGAAAAAATTACTGAATCCAAAAATTCGAATTTTTCACCCAGGGTTTGAATTCCATGAAAGGTGAAAATTCCATTTTCAGTAATTTTTTCAATGAATTCATCAACTTTAATTCCAAATTCGTAATTTTTTGGTTCTCACATTCTCACCATAAAAATGGTTCTTACTTTAACTCTCTGCTATATTGTGAGGTTCAAATAAGAACAATTTTTAACGAGAGAATTAAGAACTATGAAATTTTTCTACGAACAAAATGAATTGACTATGAAAGTTAACGCATCCGTTGGGAAAGTTACTGAATTAAAAAAATTGAAAATTTTCACTTATGTTCGAATCTCATGAGGAGCGAATTTTTTTTTAGATTAAGTAACTTTCTCAACGAATCCATCATTGTTCAATTCTCACATTCTAACGATAAAAATGGTTCTCACGTTAATCCTCTCATATATATATATATATATATAATCACCTCTTAGATAAGAACTAATAACAACTGTTAGATTAAATAAGATCGGACGACTCATAATTATTTAATGATAAAAATAGCAAATCCCTAAATTTTCGCTATTTGAATATTTCATATTCTATTATTCGTTGTTCATATAATTCATGCCGTTGTTCATGTAATCGTAGTTATTATGCATGCTATCCATTCCAATTTATTGTTATATTCATGTAATTCATGGTATTGTGCATGTAATCGTAATAATTATGCATTTAAGTTAATTCGGAAAATCAATATATAAAATCCATTGATTTTAGGACTAAACGATTTTCAATAAAATATGAGGATAATAAACTATTTATAATTAATCTTGACCGTTAGATTACAAAAATGAATGGACAACATTAGTTCTTAGTTCTCAAAAAAATTGGAGTTCTCATTTGATCCACTCCCTGATGTAGTATGTAGTACCCAATCTCATCTACTCATCTCATAGATCCTATGGTTGAGATTTTTTTGAATTTTTAAAGCCATTTGGCACTGATTTAGCTACAGTAAATGTATATTAATAATTTAATTTTTTATGTGATACAAAAAAAATTATACATGTTTTAAAACAGAAAACTGCATATGTTTGGACACAAAACTACATATGTTTGAACATAAAACTGTATACGTGTTAACAAAAAAAATGCATGAGATTTATTTTTTCAGAAACTACATACATATTGTTATACAGAATGTTGAACACAAAATGCATATGAGATTGATTTCTCCAAAATTTATTATCACGTTTAGATCGATCATTTCTAACTTCATAATTAGAAAGAAAACAAATTATCAACAATAAAAAAAATAAGGGATCAACAAGATAAGTGTTTGTGTATATTGAAGAAGATATAAAGAGAGATATCGTGAATGAGAAACCTATATTATTATTTTTTAAGCATGCAAGTTTGTGTTTCGTAGCATACATGTTTTTGTTTAGTCGTATATATGTTATTATTTTGTAATATGCTTATTTTTGTTAGAAAATATACAGGTTTATATTTTTTAATATGTATGTTTAAGTTTTATAGAATGCATGTTGACGTTTGTGGTAAGTATTTTTATATTTTGCAGTATGCATATACTTCATTTTTTACAGCAAAACTCATCATTATCCTTCTCCTTCGTTTTGCAGCTTCTTTCTCCGATTACCGACGAACTTCACCGTAAACTACCGCCATAACCACCATGTCACTCGATCCTTCAAAACCCACATCTCTTTTTTTCACAAAATCTCTTAAATTTCTTCTCAAAATCTTGTTTTTTTTCTTTCTTTTTTCTTTCAAAAGCTGTTGTCTTATGCTTCACACAACTGTTGTCGCGCCGCCACCGTCGCTGCTGTCGCATCGCAACTTCCACTGCCCGTTGTCGTAGCCATCATAAAAAAATTTGAAGAAGATAAAGAAAATCGGAGAAGAAGAAGAAGAAGAAAGCTAAGTTTTTATTTTTTTCCCAATATACCCTTGTGAAAATTAAAAAGATAAATAAATGAAAAATAGACTGTCACGTGTCAGCTTGTGGTTAACGGTCATATGTTCAAAATATGTGGTCTAGATTGGGTACTACATACTACATGAGGATCGAGTACTATGAGAATCCAACCTTATTTATAGTATGTAGTACTCAATATAGATCACACATTTGAACACATGAATGTACCAAAATTTGACATGTGGCAGCCCATTTTTCGCACAGGGGCTAAATGGGAAGGCACCCAACGGGCGCTGGGTGCCCGCCGACGCTGGGTAAGGGAGTCTTCGAGCGTTGGGGTATCCGCAGGCGCTGGGTTTGGGGAGAGCCACAACAAAACACAAACAATGCATACAAAATAACATAACACTATATTTAAAATAACATAACATTACATCGTACCCAACTTGCGTTGGATGCACGCCGACGTGGGTAGAGGCATTGGGTTTGGGGAGAGCCACAATAAAATACAAATAATGCAAAAAAATAACATAATAATGCATTTAAAAATAATACTCTATCTGTCCCATTTAAAATGTCTCACTTTCCTTTTTGAATTGTCTCATTACAAATGTCTCATTCCATTTTAGGAAATAATTATCTCTTCAAAAAGTGTGGGCCCTACCCACTTTTTAATACTTTAAATACTTTATATCTTTCTCCTAAATACCCGTGCCAAAAAGAAATAAGACACTTTAGGTGGGACGGAGGGAGTATAACACTGCATCGCACCCAACGTCGTTGGGTGCGCGCAAGCGAGCGCTGGCCAACATATGCGGGGAGAGCGCGAACGAGCGATGGGAGTGCGTTTTCATGATGCTTTAAAATCGAAACTCATGTGCATGTTTGTATTCAACTGTATGCATTTCATGATTATTTAAATACATAGTTTAGTTTAACTATATGCATGGTTTGTTTTCGAAATTACATAGCAAATCAAATTACTAATCTACCCTTACTGTAGCGAAATAAGCGAAAATAAATTTAAAAAATCTAAAACAATTTCCACCATAGGATCTATGAGATGAGTGGATAAGATTGAGTATTATATACTACCTCAGGCTCGGATAATATTTGATCTCTCATATATATATATATATATATATATATATATATATATATGGAGTGGATCAAATGAGAACCACATCTTTTTTGCGAACTCTGCGAACCGTGCATAAGACGTTGAAGATGATGCACAAAACGGTATAAAGTTGTGCATAACGAAAATTTTCTAAAATTATTTTCTTGTGCAACCATTTTAGAAAGTTTTCGTTATGCACAACTTTATACTGTTTTGTGCATTATCTTCAACGCCTTATGCATGGTTCTCAAGTTCTCAAAAAGATGAGTTCACTGATCCAACCCCTATATATATATATATATATATATATATATATATATATAGAGAGAGAGAGAGAGAGAGAGAGAGAGAGTTAGGTTTAAATAAGAAATATTTTTATTGTGAAATTAAGAATCATAAAATTTCGTTATGTGCAAAATGAATTCGCTATGAAAGTTTATGCATCCGCTAGAAAAGTTACCGAATCTAAATGTTTGATAGTTTTCACCATGGTTTGAATCCCGTGAGGAACGAAAATTCCATATTTTGAATTTTTTTTTGATTCAATAATTTTCCCGATGGATTCATCAACTTTCATAACGAATTTATCATTTTTTAGTTCTGATATATATTCTCACGTTAACCATCCTTAGGTGTGTGAGGCGTTATGTAATATGTTGACATGAATCACATGATTATGGAATATGTACGTCTTTGTCACTAGCGTTGAAGGGGATTTGTATTTTAGCTCCAAAATATTGATTGAAAATATTATAATAAAAGATACAACTGTCCTTTTAAATATAAACTATAAGTGCTCGTGATCCAGCACAATGTTAGAAAGCCAATACAATTCTTTGGTCATCAATCGAAAGAATCACAATTTTTGGAAGTTAATGTTTCGAATTATGTATTTGGAGTTATATGTATATCGAATATTCTTCACGTATTTTCTGTGCGTATTTTTTACAAATTAGCCTGAAGCATATATTTCAGGCATGTTTCATGTCTAAATTTGATTTGAGTCCCATTGACATGAATCATGATATGTATATAGATATCAAGTATTCGTACACCATCATAATTATTACTACATAATTCCAATACTCATGGAACTGAAATCTATATATTTCTGTAATGGCGCACGTTTATTTTGAAATGTAGCATCGAATTTATATGATCAGCTCTGGATATATTTACAAATTCTACTCTTGCATTTGGCAAATTGTACGTTGTATATATTTTCATATGACCTCCGACCTAATTAACTGACTTAAGCATGAAAATAATATCATTAAGGACCTCGATGAATTTTGAAAGTCATGAGTTTCAATTATACTATACAAAACTCCTCAATTTTGAGCCTAGAACCTATGTATATATTATCTCAATTTAGATAAATATATACAGAAAAAAACAAGAATTTGGAAAACCCTTTTATCTGGCGTAAATTAGATTAATAATATCGGCGGAGTGATCATAGAAGTTTCTTTAACGTACAGTTGTAGCAGCCGAAGCAGCCATGAAACTACGTTCTTTTTATTTTCTTCTTTTTTTGCTAAAAGAGAGGAGGATTGCTATTTGGCTAAAATATTTAATTAAAGTAACGATGGCTAATACCATTTGTCAGCATTTAGTTTCTTTAATAATTGTTGTAGAATCAGCAGAAGAAATAATATATACGTTGAATATTCCTTCATTTAAACCGCCGGGTGTGTGGAGCAATGTATATAGATTTCAACGTTGTTGAAGTGAAAATATACATTCATGCATATATACTTGGTTAACAAATTGGGAAAATTCGTCCGTCTTGTTTTACATTGAACCGGCATTGACAGGGGGTTGCTTCACATAATTAGAATTGATGGATAAAATAAATCCAACCTAATCCAATTTTTAATTTAAAAGATTAATATTTGAAGATATCTGGTGTGTCGTGTTCACCAAAAATAAATATCACACTCGGTTATGCCCAAACTGCACAGATAGCAGTAAGCAAAATCGTCTCCCAAAGGATTGGCGAGAATTTCTCCAATTTTCCACCAGTAAAATAAGTTTTGGCAAGAGACTAAACTATAAAATCAAAAATAACAAATAAGAAAGGTATCCAGATGTTTATTTGTAACAAATATGATGAAGGTATTGATGGGAAATCTTAATTTAACCCTCTCCCGGGATCTATCTTGGATGTTTAATTCACCATACATTGATTATATTCCTAGCATGCGTCTATATAATTAATTGCAACACGTAGGGGTTTACTCGTGTTTACCTTTGAATGCTCGGGGATGAGCGGATGAGCGGATCGAGACACGTGCTTTGATCTTCTGGAGTGTATCCCGGTTGCCCAATCTCCAACGTCGAGTGAGGACGATCTATGGAGAATGCTACAAAAAATCACCCTCAAGCTCTCTATGTATTTTCGAAAACTCTCCCAAGCTCTATGGGATTCTCAAAATATGGCTAGGTCTAAAGTGAAGATTAGCCTTGATCTTATCTCTTACCTTATATTTATAATGCATTACCATAATCCCATTAGGAAAGGATCCATGCATATCCCATAAATATAATAATATCCTTATGGATAAAGATGATCAAATCCTTGCCATTAGAGAATAGGGGGCGCCGATTTTCACTGTGCTACGGGCCTGGATGGGCTAGCCTAGGGATCAAATGCAAGGAATAAAGATGGGCCTCAAATAAATAAATTATCTTATGTTCAGCCCAGAACATAAATTAATTTATAAACATTTATTCATGCCACTAGAGAATAAATCTTGACTTACCCTTTATTACCAAGGTGAGTCGGGCTTGCACTTAGACATTCTGAATCCCGTATTTAAGATATCGCACGTTCATTAATTATTTAGAGCATTCGATTGCTTAAAATAATTAATATCTTTAATTCCTTAAGTAGTACCATTCAACCTTATTATTGTACTTGAGCTAACTCAACTGCGGGGTTTAGTACAATAAACTTTTGAGCTCATTAAGGGGCGCCATCATCCTAAACGGATACGGTGACTCGTCTGAGATAACTAGCATGACATACAAGCACCGCCACCACCCAAGACGGAGAATATTGGGTTAGAACATATAACCCTCACCCATAACAAGTCAAAGTGAGGTTTAGATCATCGAGGTTTAGATCATCGTCACCGAGATCTTGGTTCTTCACGACGGTCGATAGAAGAACTCATCTCACCGTGATCCTTCAATACGTCGAGACGTGCTGCAATAGACAAGCAACCAAGTCAAGTCACTTCTTATCTATACCACACCTATACCAACAACTCGTCCTCAAGTTGTCTCACCGTGAAACTTTTATATCTCATTAAGCTTGACCAATCATACGGACTTACGTGATCTTCTACACAATCGTATGATCTAACTTATATATGAGATAAGGGACACGATATATGCAATCAAGTATTCAAATCGGATAGGAGATTATAATAGTGGTAACGAAACATTGTATACAAGCTCAACCAAACCGCTTTCAAGATACAAATCCAACAATCTCCCACTTATACTAAAGCAAAATTTTAGTATACAATGTGTCTCTACTAGCTATTACAAACAAAACCATCACTTTGCTTCTCCCACTTATACAAAAGTTTCCTTTCTAAGTGGGTGCCATCAAGCGCAATCCAAGTCCTCGAACGCACTTCATGTACTTTTTGCGGCGAGCTCTTTGTGAATGGATCCGCTGGGTTATCCGTCGTATCAATCTTTTCAATCAGCCGTCCACTCGTCTAACGATTTCTCGTATGACATGGTACTTTCTCTCTATGTGTTTGGTCGCTTTGTGGGTCCGTGGTTCCTTCGAGTTTGCCACGCACCGAGTTATCACGATGAAACTATGATACTCTTGGGCAAACCAGTACCACGCCTAGATCCATGAGGTAGTTCTTGAACCATATAGCCTCCTTAGCACCTCAAGGCGGCTACATATTCGGCTTCTATGGTAGAGTCCGCAATGCATCGCCGCTTTGCACTCACCAGATACGGCTCCACCTCCCAAGGTAAACACATAGCCGAGGTAGACTTTTTCTCATCACGGTCGACTTGGAAATCCAGTCTATATAACCCAAAGGCATTAGACTATCGCATGGGTAAACAAGCTGTAATCTCGAGTCCTTTCGGTACTTGAGTATATGCTTTCTGCAATCAATGAGTTTGTCCAGGTTAGATCGATATCTAGCTATTATGCCTATCGCATAGCAGATATCGGGCCTCGTACATAGCATTGCGTACATGAGACTTCCTACGGCGGAAGCATAAGGAACTTGTCTCATTTCCTCTATCTTCTTTGCAGTCATAGGTGACTGCTCCTTAGATAAAGGAACGCCATGTCTGAAAGGTAGCAATCCTTTCTTGGCAGTCTGCATACTAAAACGAGTAATCACGGTATCGATGTAAGACGCTGAAATAAGCTCAACATTTTCCTCTTGCGATCTCGGTAAACCTTGATCCCAAGAATGTCGCGATCTCCTAAGTCTTTCATTTGAAACGATCGGATAACCAACTCTTTCGCCGATAACAACTTCACATTGTTGCCAACTAGAAGAATGTCATCTACATAAAGTGCAAAAATACCACATCACCGTTGACATCTAAACGATACACACAACTCTCGCTAGGCAACTAGGTAAATCCATGGGACTTTACCACCTCGTCAAAGCGTAAGTTCCGGGATCGTGAGGCTTGCTTAAGCACATAAATGGACTTCTTAAGCTTCCATACTAGAAGCTCTTCACCCTTCACCACATAACCTTCGGTTCTGCATATAGATGTCTCTACCTTCCTCAAGGTAGCCGCTTAGAAAAGCGGTTTTCACATCCATTTGCCAAACCTCTAGTTCAAGTGGGCTGCTATGGCGGAAGAATTTTGATGGACTTGAGCATTGCTACGGTGAAAGGTCTCATCGAAATCGATTCCCTCAACTGAGTGTACCCTTTCGCCACAAGTCCGGCTTTAAAAGCGAAACCTCTCCATCTGAATCTCTTCCTCTCAGATACCCACTTACTACCTATGGCTTCCTTGCCATCCGGTAGAGGTGTCTTTCATATATATCCATGGCTGTTATGGACTCGATTTCTAAGTCCATAGCGGTGTGCCATGATCTTGCATCAATGTCTTGATCGCCTCATTTGTATGTCCATGGGTCGATTATTGCACCTTTCGTTTCTCGGGATTAAACCAAGATTCACCCACGAACATAAATCGCTCGGGTTGACGAACAACCTCCCACTCTGACGAGTCGCCATCGCACAATGGCAACGGTAGGTGCGGTAACTCGTGGTTCTCTATCTCGCACAACTTGTTGAATAGGAGCCACTTGATGCGGTCGGTTTCTCCAAAGGAACTCGACCCACTTCAATTTTTCAAGTATCGGTGTCGATCCTCCCACTGAACCCACATCTCGCACCTTTGGCTTAATCGGTGGTGGAATACGATCATCTTCTAATTCACGAAGAATGATTTCAACTTTGGTTTATGATTTTCATATAATCCTCTTCTAAGAATAGGGCATTAGTGCTAATAATGACCTTATGATCCTAGGACTATAGAATAAACCACATTTCGTTCCTCTAGGATAGCCAATAAACAGCCTTGCGTCGGATCTAGCCTCCAACTTGTCAGCCTTCTTGTTCAGCACATGTGCTGGACAACCCCATATCCTTATGTGGCTTAAACTAGGCTTGCGCCCAAACCACAACTCGAAAGGGGTCTTTTCGACTAACTTGGATAGGACTAGATTTAGCAAGTATGCCGCTGTTTCTAAGGCATACCCCCAGAACGAAATAGGCAAAGTTGCATAACTCATCATTGATCTAACCATTTCCAAAAGAGTCCTATTTCTTCGCTTTGACACATCATTTTGTTGTGGTGTGCCCGGTGTAGTGAGCTGGGAGGTAATCCCACACTGCACTAAGTAGTCCATAAACTCGTTACTGAGGTATTCGCCACCGCGATCGGACCATGAGTGACTTGATACTTTTACCAAGCTTCGCCTTCACTTCCGCCTGAACTCTTTGAATTTCTCAAAGCATTCGGACTTGCGGTGAAGCGGTATACGATCCGCACCTTGAGTAATCGTCGATGAAAGTGACAAAATACTCGTACCCTCCACGAGCTTGTGTGGACATTGGTCCACACAGTCGAATGGACTAGCTCCAACACTTCTTTGGCTCTATAACCGCCGCTTTGAAGGTGCAGTCGACATCTTTCCTTCTATACAGATTCGCGGATCGGGAACGAGTAATCGTGAGATTATCCAACGCCCATTCTTAGCCGTCTTTGGATCCTATTTAGATTGATGTGACCTAATCTAAGATGCCGAGAAATGTGGTGTCATCTTCTGAGTAAACTTTCTTTTTTAAGGTTTGATGTAGATGCAACATAGTTATAGGTATTATGTTTAGCGTAAATAGTATAAAGCTTAATTATATAATGTGCCAACAAAGATAACTTCGTCATTTCTTATGATAGAAACACTACTATCAAAATAACGTAATATCCATGAATAAATAATTTGAAAGCGAAACAAGGTTCCACGAAAATCCGCACATATAAAACGCCTTTAAAACTAAAGCTGCTCTCTCAAAACATAAAGTAACATCTCCGACCGCAACGGCCTCGACTTTCGCCGCGTTGCCCATGGAGATCGTTATCTCGCCATCACTCGACTCCTTGTCGCAGGAACCCACGCAGGTGTAACAAACATGATCGATCGCACCGTGTCTACTACCCAAGAATGGGTAGAACAAGTCGCCAAACATGTTTCACATTAAAGCAAATGGCGTACTTGAGCCTCGAGCTTGGGGCACTTAGCCTTCCAATGCCCGGTCTCACCGCACTTGAAGCACTTGCCCTTCTCCTTTGCTTTTTCAAGCCGCTGGTAGAGCCCTTTGTATTACTCCCACTCTTTTCTTTAGCCTTAGCATCTCTTGAATTCCACTTTTCCTTTTCATCTTTGGATAAAGCGGTGGTTTTCTTGAGGTGCATACTAAAGAGCTGCACCTTTGCCGATTTTGCGTTCTTCCGTTACTAGATCCTCTTGCAATGAATCTAGGTATAACTCTTATCATAAAGGACCGCTTTATAATGGAAATCATCAAAGACTTGGGCAAAGTGTTGAGGATCATATCGATTCGACTACGCCATCAATATATCCCCAACCAACTCGAGCTCTCCAAGAGATTGATCATTTGCTCTACATGGTCATGCACCGAATCGCTTTCCTTCATTGAACTTGACATTATTGATTTTGTCAAATTATGACGATTTATGTCCGACTCCTCATACGATTTCATAAGACTTAGCCATATCATAGTGATCTTCCATCTCTTGATCTTTGGAGTTGCAAGGACTCGCACATGGTGACCAAAAGAAGGCACTTTGCCATTCTATTTGATTTGTCCCATTTCTCGTGCTCCTTGCTCCTCATCGATGAGATGAATCGTCTAGAGGCTTGGGACGGGGTGTAGTGAGTACAAATAGATTTTCTTCCACAATAAGAACATTCTCAATGTTTTGTTTCCACTCGATAAAATTCGGACCGGATAAGGGATTTTGTGCGAGCATATTGATAATCGGTGTAAGAGACATATCTGAAAATATAATGTAAACACATAAGCATACGATCGCATATAATTCGTAACAATAATATTGTAACCTTTTGATAAAACAATATTAATTGAAACCTCCAATCGCCCAAGGAATTCCACATGCAAGCCACGCGTGTGGACGTTTACATGAACCCTCGACCAGACTAAAATATACCTTTTAGTCGTTTAATTTCAATCCATGTCAACTTATCCTTATGACAAATGAAATTAATGATTGGACCTTACTAGACCACATCACTATCGCAAGAAGAGACTTCGTGGGAAGTTGTACTTGAGGTGATGTCTAAGCAATGACCATAATTTTAACAATGAAAATGAATTCTTAGAATTGGCATACTCACTCGGACCATACCGCCCAATTCAAATTCTTTTGTTATCTCCTTTAAAACTATCTCTAGAGAACTTATGAAAATCGCACATGTAAGCGGCGTGTGGGCGTTTACATGAAACTCCCACTTCTCAATAGATTTAAAAGGTTTTATTTAGAAATCTCATCTAACAAACTTATGATAAACAGTGCAAGCAAGCCACGCGTGTGGACGTTTACTCACAGTGCGTCTCACTTTGTTTAGAGATAAAAAAGTGGAGGTCTTGACATTTTAATTTGAAAATTAATATGTCGGGTTGCTTGCTTAGTCTTTTGATTCAAAAGGTTTATCCATGCAGATCACGTAATCCTAGCATGCTTTTCTATAGAACTCAACATGTAAAACATGCTCGTAGAATTCTAAAATATGCTTGAAAAACGCGATAAACGTAGCATGCTTACTATACGCATCCAATCACGAAAACATATAATATGTTTGTCTACGTAATTTAAACATACATAGCATGCTTCTGCATAATATAAACATCCACGACATGCAATGAACGATAAAAAATAAAATAAACGCTCATCGTGGCCCACTCGTGGAACTCGCTTTCTTTCGCTTAATCTATTACATAGAATTGCAAAGTACAGATCTTCAACTTGAAAAACAGGCCTCGCGTGCACGGGCACGGACCGGATTCATCAAAACTGGATTCGGGCCGGAATAGTGGAACGGGCCGAACTGGGTCGAAAAACTGGAACCGGGTCAAAAAATCGGATCTGGGCTGAAAAACGGGTCAGGGCCGAACCCGGGTCGGGTCGACCCAGAACAAACGGGCGGGTCAGAATCAGGGTGGGTCGCGCTAGGGCACAACCCATGCGCGCCCAAGACCGCCGCCGCCCACCTCGCGCCGCCTCGCCGAGAAATCGCGCGAGCTTTGAGGTTTCAGCGCGTCGCTGGCCGAGGCCGCCGAGCGCCACCAAGACGCCCGTCGCGCGCGCTTCGCCGAGCACTGCGCGTTGAGGTTTCCACACGCACCAGCGCGCGCCGGCCGAAGCCCGCCGAGCGCCCGCGTAAAATCGCGCGCCCACATCGCCCACGCGCATGCTGCGCGCCACGCCGAGGTTTCAGCGCGTGCGTCGCGCCGAGGCCGCCGAAACGCTGCGCGCGCTGCGCCGCGCCAGCGCGCGTCTCGCGTGCGCCGAAGCGCCGCGCACGCTGCGCGTGGCGTGGCCGGACCGCCTGACCTCGTTGGGGTTTCCGCGCTGTTCTACCGAGATCCGCCGAAGCGCGCGCTCGCCGCCGGCGGTGCCGGCGTCCGCGCGCCGCGCGCGCCGCCCCGCTCGGCCGCCGAGCCATGCGCGCCCGACCCACCGCCTCGCCCGCCGCGCCTTATCCGCCGATGCCGCCGAGAACGCGCGCGCGCCGAGCGCGCCGTGCGTCCGGTTTCTCCCGGTGAGTCTTCGTCGTCTCGTTCTTCGTGCTTCGTCTTCGTTCTTCTTTTACGATAAGATTTACGGAAGAAATCTAATCTAACCACCGATTTTCTCGTGGTGAAAACAAAATCCGACAAAAAATAAAGCGAGCCACGATGAGCAGCATTCACAATTAATTAATTACGCGTAATAATCAAACGTGAATTAATCCAACAGAGCCAAGATACTGATCCTAGGCTCTGATACCAATTGATGGGAAATCTTAATTTAACCCTCTCCCGATGATCTATCTTGGATGTTTAATTCACCATACATTGATGATATTCCTAGCATGCGTCTATATAATTAATTGCAACACGTAGGGGTTTACTCGTGTTTACCTTTGAATCTATCGGGGATGAACGGGATGAACGGATCGAGACTCGTGCTTTGATCTTTTGGACTGTATCCCGGTTACCCAATCTCCAACGTCGAGTGAGGACGATCTATGGAGAATGCTACAGAAAATCACCCTCAAGCTCTCTATGTATTTTTGAAAACTCTCCCAAGCTCTATGGGATTCTCGAAAATATGGCTAGGTCTAAAGTGAGGATTAGCCTTGATCTTATCTCTTACCTTATATTTATAATGCATTACCATAATCCCATTAGGAAAGGATCCATGCATATCCCATAAATATAATAATATCCTTATGGATAAAGAGGATCAAATCCTTGCCATTAGAGAATAGAGGCGCCGATTTTCAACGTACTACGGAACTGGATGGGCCACCAGGATCAAATGCAAGGAATAAAGATGGGTCTCAAATAAATTAATTATCTTATGTTCACCTGAAATAAATTAATTTATAAACATTTATTCATGCCACTAGAGAATAAATCTTGACTTACCCTTTATTACCAAGGTGAGTCGAGACTTGCACTTAGACATTACGAATCCCGTATTTAAGATATCGCACGTCCATTAATTATTTAGATCATTCTCGATTGCTAAAATAATTAATATCTTTAATTCCTTAAGTAGTACCACTCAACCTTATTTTTGTACTTGAGCTAACTCAACTGCGGGGTTTAGTACAATAAACCTTTGAGCTCCTTAAGGGGCGCCATCATCCTAAACGGATACGGTGACTCGTCTGATAACTAGCATGACATACAAACACCGCCACCACCCAAGATGCGGAGAATATTGGGTTAGAACATATAACCCTCACCCATAACAAGTCAAAGTGATGGTCAAGAACTCATACTCACCTAATACCTTATCGAGGTTTAGATCATCGTAAGTCACCGAGATCTTGGTTCTTCACGACGGTCGATAGAAGAACTCATCTCATCGTGATCCTTCAATACGTCGAGACGTACCGGCATAGACAAGCAACCAAGTCAAGTCACTTATCTATACTGCAGCCTATACCGACAACTCGTCCTCAAGTTGTCTCGGTTGAAACTTTTATATCTCATTAAGCTTGACCAATCATACGGACTTCGTGATCTTCTACACAATCGTATGATCTAACTTATATATGAGATAAGGGGACACGATATATGCAATCAAGTATTCAAATCGGATAGGAGATTGTAATAGTGGTAACGAAACATTGTATACAAGCTCAACCAAACTCGCTTTCGATACAAATCCAACGGTATCCGGTTCCAATTAATTCCACTCTAGCTTAGACAAATCCGATCATCGATGCAAATATAACTTCAATTCATGCAAACAAACCGGTTATGATCACCAAGACGCTCGACGCAATCTTATCTCGTTAATTTATCGGTAATTAGGAAGACGCTCACTAACTACTTCTAATCGATCGACAACCGTAGAGACACTCTATAGATTTAATGAGCCGACAACTTTAAGAACTAGAAACCCGATTCAAAACCGATAATCTCGACGATGATTATCGAATTAAGATCGTTAAACTCTTGACTGATGAATCACTTTACCACTAATCAAATCTAAACCACAATTACGGATGGCGATTCAATTGGCTACTAATTAATTTCGAACTACTAAATATTTGCAACTACCTAGCAGATACGAAACAATTAACGACAATAAACACAGAGAATAACAGATGCGAGCATAAAATTAAAGGATAAAATCGATTAGATCTCACGGAACGTGTCGCGCTAGAGCTTCCTTAATCTTCATCGGAATGAAAGAGATTAGCTAGAACTCATAAATGAATTCAAGCTAATAACAATAAAGCCATTGAATGAAAAATAGAAAAACAAATATAAGAATAAAAGTAAAAAATTTCAATTGGAATTCTCCCCAACAATTCTGTACGTGAATCCCTTGTGAATGAGAATAAAGATCCCTCAAATGGATAACAGCTAATCCTCTTTCCAAACAAATCTAATCTAATCAAATATAATCTAATCTCCTATTAAAAAGGGAAACATATTCTAATATAATAAGGAAACTATAAGATAATTCAAAATAATAACTAAAGAAGCTCAAATCAATATTTGAGGCCTATTACATAATTAAACTTCGTTTGACATCACAAAGCCTTCAAAAATCCACTTAATTCACGTCATTATCGTTCAGTCCCAGCGAAATAGTGCAGATGCATATTACACGACTTTCAGACAGCAGCTTTACTTTAGATATTCCAAAACTCTTCCAATTTGATGTTAATTCTTCCATATTGATGACAAGCCCTATAATAAGCCATGAATATGATTATCAATATAAGCACAATTAAATCCCTACTTGAAGCCAAAATATACCAATAATTATCCATAATATGTGCGTAAAATACGTCCAATCAATATCTCAAAGTCTAGAATTATTTTAATCCTTTGAGTTGCTCTCTATTTATTTTAACCCAACTAATATTGGTGAGATATAAGTATTAATTATCCAAACAATTGAATGAAGTCGGCTGGCTTGTACAATTTTGAAGGTCTATAAAACGCAATAAACGATAGTGTTAGGTTAAGTGTGGTGGCCCACCACGGTAAGAATTTAGAAATATTCTGAAGAATGTAATATATATTTTATTATTTGTGATTAAGGAGCTTGGTGTTCAAGTTTGGAAAATAGGGGATAATCCGGGGTGAAGATGATGACAATTTTGTTGGGTATTCATCAAATAGATGCATAAATACGACAAAGTATATGTTATCAGTGTCTTAATCTCTATGAGCAGCATATTTCTTGATTCTTTTCCGTTGAACTAGGAAATGGACATATGGTAAAGTTCCCAAGATATCCGATGCATACATGCCAAAAAAAGCAGTTAAAGTTTCCTTATATATAGTTTCACAAAAAGATGAACAGTAGTGAAGAACACGTTGATATATATGTTTGTTGGCATTGAAAATCTTAGCTATTGCCGAACGTGATAAGAACTGTACCATGTTTCTGCCCTAAATTCCAATCAAATACCTTAAAATCAGTGATGACAATAGGTTAGATTTAGCTAGGCTTTGGCTTAAAGACATGTTCCCGCTGTATTAAAGTTGGGTCTGGATTTGACCTATTACCAGCTGTCATAGACTTTAAAGGGTGGATGCTTTTGTAGTTGAGTGAAACCTGCATTTCAAACTGAAATGCCATCTCATTTTTCAGTCTTCCTTTTGGATCAATTTAATACAAAAATTTAAAGTCGCGTCACGGTGGATTTAAACCCGAAACCTTTAACATCGGACATTAATCACTCTACCACTAGGCCAACACACGCACACCATTTTTCAATCTTCCATCAGTGCATAATGCTATGCTTAGAGTTGCATAATAATTACTTAAAGGGAACCAAGAAGCAAACTATTAGGCCATCTTTGGTAGCCTTGTTTGGAGCAGATTAGGTAGGTTAGATTTCACTGTAGCGTTTGGTTTTGAACTCACTTCGGTTGGCATTTGTATCTCATCTCAAGACAAAATGAAATTTGCGACCATTAGTGCACCTCATTTTTGCCCTCCGAGCGTGATCGCTAGCCTCATTTTTTTTTATTTTTTTTTTCGTAATCTATATTTATAACTAATGTACCAAACAACAAGGTTGATTATCTATATTTTTATATCTATACCACTACCAAACGAGGCCTTAGTATATAAAACACAGGAAAAGTATTCAAGCTAGTGATAATTTTTAGGAGAGGGAACATAAATTATGTGGGTTGGCCCATTTTGATATTGGCACAACATGCTTTGGACCTTTTTTTTCTTTTTCTTAGGATAACTCAATTCTGAAGGAAACATCCAATTTTTTTTGCAATTTTTAACTCCAAAACCTTTCAACTCAACGTTCAGACATATCTACCTGCATATATTTGTATAGTTATGTCAGACCAATTTGACCTATGAACATAGAATTAATCAGCACAAAACACGCACTAGAGAAGGTATATACCAAAATAAAATACATTACATTCCACAAGAATATACCATCTCGCTGAACAAAAACGATATAAAAATATTTGATTTGTGCGTATAAAAATATTCAATTTGATCAATATTGTAAAAAGCTTCAGGCGGAATTGAGGCGTTTAATCTCTACGAGACGAGAGAGGCGTAAACCTCGACAATAAAGAAAAAGAATTCATAAAAATTATAAAAACTTTTGGGGTTTAGAACTCTAAAAATCTAATTGGACTTTCTTTAACAATATAAACTAATTGAAATTTTTGTTTTAATTAAGTCTGGGCCAAAAATTAGATCCAGCCGCCCACTAGAAACCAAAAATTTAAGTTCAAACTCAAAAATTAAACCTAGCCGCTAGAAACCCTCATATACATACTCGCCCAAAAATGTAAGTTTGGAGCTGCATACTATCCTTCTTCTTCTTTTCTTTTTCTTTTCTTTTTTAATTTTAGTGATTATAATTCAGATTTAGGGTTTTAGTTGATTAATTTTTTTTGGGCCTAAAAAAATTGGACCCAAAATATCAAATTGAGCCCTAATCGTGTCTAAACCTTCTTGGTACCGCCTCTGCATCTCGAGGCAGCCAGAGGAGGATGATGAGGCGCACACCCGAAATTTGCAGAGAGAGGCGACCACCTCAAGGCGTTTTCCGGCCGCCTTGAGGTGGCCTCCTTTGGCGATTTTCACAATACTGAATTTAATGAAAAACATAGATAAAAATATGCTAAATGTAATTACCTTAGATTTAAATGATCAATTTTATGCAAACTGCATGAAAACAACAGATAAATATGCATATCATACATACTGGAAAAAAGATAATCATATATAACAAATCCACGGCCTATGCCATGTAAATACAAACCTAAATCTCTCGAACGACTGCTGCATACACTCTAACAACATAGGAGCACACGATTTTGAATGGTAAAACAGTTAAATTCCTAATAGCAGATCGCAGTTTTCACAACCACACCACAAATAAGAGATTGTTCGTCACCTCCACGAGTAACAAACTTGAGACACGCTATTTTCTCATTGAAAAGGATAAGAAGCTTACAATATATTAGACTAAACATTGCCACCACTTGATTGTTCTCGTGTCTCAAAGAAAAGTCTTACAGTCGAGTATATTAGGGAAGGCTCAGCCATTGCACCGTTTCCATAATCTCCACAGGCTAGCCTCTTCTTCACCGGCGGAATAAGTGAGATTCCAAGATCATCGATCCCCAAGAGATGGCGTTCAGTAAAAGGGTTGTTCCACATGAGGGTATTCATGGCTGGTGCAACGAACATCGGCTTACTGTAGTCCCATGCTCGGACAATGCAGGTCAACAAGTTATCGCATAAACCTCCAGCAATCTATTTCATACACAAATAAACAAAATAAAGAACAAAGTTCAGTCAAATTACGCTTGATAGCTATGCAAACAATTAGGTAAAACCTTGTGTACATTCGGGTGCACGGCGCATCCACCCCAATTAGGGTTCACCAATCCTCAATTAGAGTTTATTAATTCCCAATTAGCATTTATTAATCCCTAGTTAGAGGTTAGAGTTTGTTAATCACATTTAATATTTAATTAAGATGGATTTGCCGTGCATCCGGATGTACCAGAGGAGTGTGCTTCAAACAATCATTATCTTAGAAGAAAGAGATACATATATCTCAAGAAATTATTTAGATTCCTAAGAAATATCCATAGCCTACAATGAGCTCCCAAGTTTCAGACATGCTCAATTAGAACTTAAGGTAACTATAATTCTATCAACTAAGTAAATGCAAGGAAATTTATATCTATTTTCCAAATAATCTTTGAATGTGGAGGTAGTGTTGTCAGTGGAAAAATGCACCGGAAATTTAGAATGCAACAAGATTCTCTATGAAAGCCTATAATCAATAATGGATAGATTGTAACGCTACAAATAAATTTGAACAGCCATCATCGTGGCTCATTTTTACCTTGGCGAGTGTATTAGCAGACAGAGGTGCGATGACCATGATATCAGCCCATTTTCGCAACTCAATATGGAGCACATTATCACCTATTTTTTTCCAACTCGACCATTCATCCTCTTCAGTGTAAAGTATTACATCCTTGGGAAGAGCTACTCTGTCTACGAAATGTAGTGACGCCTGGGTAGCGACAGCTTTGATTTCTGCCCACTCAGAGAAACAATGACAGAGATTAGCAAATTTTATTGCAGCCACACTTCCACTGGCTGCAAGCAGGATACGGGGTCTCCTCGTAGCACTATTTACTTGGTACAAATTCATGTCTGTATTCCCAGGTTCTACATGTGCCATATCCTGATAACAACATTGTAAACAATACATGACTTCAAATTGAGTGAATAAGAAGAGAAATTCGGTGGTGCCGCCTTTTCAAGCTCTCGCTCCATATAGGAAGAAAAAAGAAAGTTAAACAGTAAGATGCAGGATGTGGTAATGGTGCACATTGCTCAATACATGCTACCTTGGCAGTCTATTCCATTCAATGAAAAACCCTTTACTCTCTGATAAAGCGACTGTTTCAAATTCTCCATCCAATAAACATAAAATAAGAATAATAGTAAAAGAAAATGTTCCGCATTTTAGTATAGCAGCAGAGTGCTGCTTCTCTCACTATTTCAACTCAGTTAGAATAAATATCCACAAAATTACAAATCATGCACAGGGTCATTTTGACAAGCAGGTTACGGACGACAATTCTGGAACTTCTTATTCGATAAAACCACAAACATTCAAACAATCTGCAATCAAGATATGCATTATTTTCTACAAATTAGAAGTGATTTACCAATTTGCATAGGTTAAATTTCCATATTGTAGCAAAGGATTAAGGGATCTCAATATCAAATTCTACATTCTTGCTTGAGGAGTGTTGCATATATAACTTCAAAACTAACAATTCAAACAACAGATAAACAGTTTCAAGAAACACTAGGTCAAATATGCGATTAGAGAAATTAAGAAGAACTGCGAATTGATTCTTCAACAAGAACAGAACTGATCAATTAGGCGAGCCCAGCTACCCAAACCGCAGAATAAGCAAATTAAACGTCAATTCACGAAACAATTTAAAAATTGCATACGACGCCATCTAGAAGAAACGGAAATTAAAAAATTTAAACATCAAACTACGAATCAGTTTCAAAACGATTCGTTTGAAGAAAACGCAAATAGCACCCAAAGAAGAAGAAAACAGCTAGTAAGAGAAATCGAGAATAGGGTAAGTAGCCAAGTAATAAGGTTGCACAGAAAAAATCAAATTACCTAAAATCGAGATTAATTGCGGAAACCTACAGATGAAAGGGATAGCGCAGAAGAAGAGGAAAGTGAAGTAGTTGCGAGTGAAGATTTATTATTCAAATAACTCCATAGGCATAGGTGATAGGACATAACTCTTCTACTATTCTTAGTATTTGTCGCAATAAATTTTAATAAATACAGTGAGTAATCTGTAAAGTGAATGAAGAATATGATCCACATAATAAAATATATTATATGAGTGGAAAATATCAGTCATAAGTGGTTTTTTTGAAAATAAATAGATTAAGTGTGAGTAAAAATATTAACTTTTTAATAAAGTCCATATCTATAAAAAGAAAATAAACGAATTTTATGGATATATTGAAATAATATTAAATGAATAAATATTAAGAATAAATGGAGTATTATTTTAGTTATAGGCCCATGGTTCAGTTCGATTCAAATTTATTACATAAGACAAAAAAAAATTATAGTGTTTTTCAATTCATTATTATTTATTTATTATTTATTTATTATATTCGTGTATAATGGTTGAGATAATCACATAGATCAATTAATATAATATTTTTTTGGGATCAATTTATTAATAATTAATTGTTTAGTATCGTTTTGTACTTATTTTTTGTGTGATTATATGTGTCCTCGCTTGTGGTTTGTCATCTTCCCACCGTCGTTTGGATTGATATTTTGCGTTTCATGATTTTTGTAGAAACGGCAAGCAACGGACAAAATGGATCTGACAAAGATGGAAGCGAAAATTATCCTAAGTTGAAGAGCATCTCAATTAGAAACTATAGGTGTATACGGATCGTAATTTGAAGTTCTGATGAGGAAGAACAGAGCTAAACGAGAAAGTTGCATGCACAGCCGCTCCACATCCGCGCTCGCATACAGTGCACGACCGCGCACTCTGTGCGTACCAGCATAGGTCACTTCCTGACTTCCAACCCAGCACTCATGCACTTTTGCCTTCTTTCTCGCCCAACAGTCCCCTCTGTGACCGCGCACCTATAACACCCTAAATTCATAATTTAAAATACAATATTTTCTTAAATAACTAAAGCGGAAACATATCAAGTGATTTTTTTTTTCTTTTAAATATATAAAATCACTTAAATAATGAATTCAACAAACTCAAGTCTAAACTTTGCACAAGAAATGACGTCAACCAACAACTCAAAGTAAACTACGCAAGACTTAATAGCATGAGATAAGTTGGAGTTCTAGTAACTCAAATCCAACAACGAGGAAAAGAATTTAAACAAACATAACATAAGTCTTGGAATGAATTAAAAGCGACATAACACCACTAAGCACATCCACACCGCCACGCCGCTCTATGATCACTGACCTGAAAACATTTTAGATAAAAATGGGTAAGCACAAAAACGTACTCAGTGGTGGGGAACAAGGAATATCATTATTTTTGTCCAAACGTGTATACATCGCAGAAAGTAATAGTCGATCATATTCAACCTCACCGCTTAAAAATCACGCCACACATGCATAGGATATATCGTAGTCAATGACTCACCGTCAAGACTCGACCTCACAGTGCTTAAAATCCTCACACTGCCACGCCACACGATAATGATACGCCACGCCATTCGCCACACATGCAATGATACACCACACATGCTACGATTCACCACACAGACAATAATACGCCACACAAGTCATGCCACACAAGCAATAATACGCAACACAGGCTTTCACCATGGATGTAACAAAACACAACAATGACTATCACCATAAACTTACAGATAGAAAATCCTACAATAAATATGTTTATTCCAAATCACATGTTTGCAATTTAAAGAGAATTTTACCCACAATATATTCCAAATCTCATATTTGCAAGTTAAAGATGATTTCATCCACAATAAATATGTTTATTCCAAATCTCATATTTGCAAGTTAAAGGTGATTTCACCCACCTTATTTTGTCGAGCACCACAAAACAAAATCAATCAATTCTGGGACAAGGGTCCTAGTTGCGCCGTACCTAGTTCAATAAAAATACATTATATATTTATAATGGCCCATAAAGAAATCTTAAACGTAATTTCTTAAGCGCACTAAATATTATTACAAATCGAGGGATAAATTGTTTAATGTCATACTATTGTAACATAAAGGTATATATATATATATATATATATATATATATATATATATATTTTTGGGATAAAAAATATTAGACTTATACATTTACATACCAATCACCTATCAAACTAATAGACTTATACATTTAACATTATACTAAATACTATGCTTAAGTAACTAAGAACTAAATATATATATATATATATATATATATATTCAAGTACGTACATGTGAGCACTTCTATATTAAAAAAAAAAAAAAACTAAACCAACTCATTTAATAATTTTAATCTTAACAATGATGAATTTCCGTAACCAAAATTTGCTCAAACTAATATAGCTTTTTCTCGATACAAATTATACAAATCATTCAGCCACCCAAATTTTTTATTACCAATATAGATATTAAAAATAAAATAAAATAAAGAACAACAAACCATGATAGAATGCAGTAACTATTTTCGAATACCGTGAAAGTTAGACTATGTATGTTCTTAAAACGTCATAGAGGGTGTTTGGTGAGTTTATAAACTTCCAAAACAACTTATAAAATTTTTTTTAAACTTAAAAACGACATATAACTGTTTTTGGGAGCTTATAAGCTCAGCCAAACACCCTCATAGTCATGCTTTGAAAAATACATCATTAATAACATGACAATACAAGTTATAATAGAAAAAGAAAACTTACTGGAAAGTAAAAGTTTGACAAGGATTAGGAAAACTTACCAAAAGTCAAATTGAATTTAGTTGCCTAAACTGAACGATCCTTTTAGCAAAAAAATTGTGTTTGTGAGTGCTCTGTGTGTATGAGTTTGTGTAGTGTTATGTGTGTGCACCGTGTGGGTAGAGTGGTGTGTGTGCGTCGTGTCGTGTTGTGTTGTGTTGTGTTATATATATATATATATATATATATATATATATAAATAAAACCTAATCAAATCCTAATCCTACTTGAACTCTTGTTAATTAAATCTTAATCCTACATAAATATAAAAAGAACTTGGGCTCAACAAAATAATATTCTACAAAGCCCAATTTGAGAATAAGTAATATAATTTGACAATTATATAAGCCCAAAACTTAATAATATACTTTGATAATTTCATAAGCCCAAAAATTTATTTTATTACTTAGCCCATATCTGTAAAGTAAAATTTGAAGGCCCTAAAATAAATTATGAAGTTCGTTTTTTAGCTAGGGGCGCAATTACAGACTCCCTCAAGTCCAACACAAAATCGAGCATGATAACAAATCCAACGTAAATTATTTAAAAATTAAGCAAATTAATGCAAGCAAAAAGTGGGGCGTTATAACCCTACCCACTTAATAAAATTTCGTCCTCAAAATTTGTCTTACCAAAAGCTATTAGGACGGTACTTAGCTAGAATTTCATCCTCACGCCTCAAGTCGCCTCTCGGGTCCATAGCGACTCCACTGTATTTTAATTAAAGTCACGCGTTGATTCTTTAACTCGTGGATTTTTTGATCTAGAATCGCGATGGGTTCTTCTTCGTAGGTTAAATCCTTATTAAGAGATATACCACCATAAGACACCACATGACTCGGGTCATGCATATACTTACTCAACATCGAAACATGAAAAACATTATGCACGGATGACAGCTCAGACGATAACGCCAAACGATAGGCAACATCTCCAATCTTTTCCAAAATCTCAAACGGTCCAATGAAGCGAGGTCTTAACTTTCCTTTCTTACCAAAATCTCAAAACTCCCTTCATTGGCGCTACCTTGAAAAACACTTTATCACCAACTTCAAAATGCAAATTCTTTCTTCTTTTATTAGCATAAAACTTTTGTCTATCTTGAGCAACTTTGATCCTATCTCGAATTTTCTTGACAACATCAACAGTTCTTTCCACCATCTCGGGTCCTAAAATTTTTCTTTCACCAACTTCATCTCAAAAGACAGGTGATCTATATTTTTTCCCATAGAGTGCCTCATAAGGAGCCATACCAATACTGGAGTGGTAACTATTGTTATAAGCAAACTCTATCAACGGCAAGTGTGTCTCCCAACTTCCTCCAATATCCATGACACAAGTTCTTAACTTATCTTCCAAAGTTTGAATCGTTCTTTCTGACTGGCCGTCTATCTGAGGATGATACGTTATCGAAAACTTTAACTTTGTACCCAAAGCAAGGTGTAGACTGCCCCAAAACCTTGACGTAAAATGTTGGTCTCGATTAGATATAATAGATGTCGGTACCCATGAAGTCGAACTATCTCCCGAACATATAATTGTACAAACTTGTCCGTCGAAAACATCATGTGCATTGGTATAAAATGTGTTGACTTAGTCAAACGGTCAACAATCACCCAAATTGCATCATTACCTCTCAAAGTTCTAGGAAGTCGAACTACGAAATCCATAGTGATGTGTTCTCACTTCCACTCTGGTATCTCTAAGGGCTTTAACAATCCCGAGGGTCTTTGATGTTCAGCCTTCACTTGTTGGCAAGCCAGACATCGTTCCACATACTTTGCAATTGATCTTTTCATGCCATACCATCAAAAACACTTCTTTAAATTTTGGTACATCTTGGTGCTACCAGGGTGTGCTGTGTACACAGTTCGATGTGCCTTATCCATTATCTCTTTTCTCAACTCCTCATCCACTGGCACACAAATTCTCTTATTATAAGCTAGTGTCCCGTCATGCAAAACTAAAAATCCTCTTGGATCATCAGACACTTTCTTAGCTAGCATCCTTTGTAGGAACTCATCATCCTTTTGAGCTTCTCGAATTCTATCTCGCAACGTCGGGTGTACTACCAAAACTGTGATAATAACATTCGCTTCTTCAGTTGTGGTCACTACTTCAAGACTCAATCTTTCAAAATCTTTCACCAACTCCTCTTGTTTAGTTAACCTTCTTACATGATTTGCATCCATCCTCCTGCTAAGTGCATCTGCCACAACATTTGCTTTTCCGGGGTGGTACAAAATCTTACAATCATAGTCATTGACCAACTCCAACCACCTTCGTTGTATCATGTTTAGCTCTTTTTGCGTGAAAAAATATTTCAAACTCTTGTGATCAGTATAAATCTCACATTCGTTTATCCAAAATCTACTAACAAACCAAAAGAAAAGAAGTGAACAACAAAACGTTCCACTCACGAAAAAAAAAAAAAAGACGTCAAAACTTAACTATCCTATTTCTTGTCACTGCTAATCTCTATAACCTCAGGACTAGGATTTTCTTTAGGGTCATCTTCTTCTTCGGGATTCTCATCCTCTTCTTTTATTCCCTCATTCTCTTGAGGTACTTTCACATTCTGTTGTGGGAGTGGTGACACGGGACCTTCGTCATCTTCTAAATTGTTATGCCACGAAAAAGATCGTTACATCTGCGAATTAAGGTGGCCATGTAATTCTCAAAATTGTTTTGACACTGACCATTCTCGAGGATTATCTCTCGATCTGTAAAAACCTTTTCGATGATAGCTTTAACTTCATTAGGTGCCGTAAATGACACTAAAAAGCGACTTCATATTGAGTCCACATACAAACTCCACCACATACATAACGACCCGCCAATCTAAAGTACGGATTAGGCGGGATGTTACTATTAACGAGGATTAAGAACATAATGACCAATTACTTCTCAAAACTTTCAAACTATTATAGATAAACACACATGATTTCATACAAACTAGACCAACGGATCATTAACAAAAGGATTGAACTGATCGAAGGTTAACATAAGTAATATTCAAAATATAATAAAGTGTTTTGAGCAGTGGAAAGCATGTGAATGCATATGACGATATACATTGAGGTAAACTATCGTGACAAAACTTGATGCTCAACAACTTGTCCATCCCATCAAGCTCGACACTGCACGTTTAAAACAAACATGCGGGGCTAAGTACAAGATTGCACTTAGTGGACTCATGCGAAATCATTTTATTGAATTACTGCGCCCGTTAGTATAACACGAGGATTTTAGTTGAAATAACTCGTGAATACAAAAATACTTTATCATTTCTCAAAAGATTCGCGGCGGGCATTTTCGGTCGTATGATCCGTATCATTTACATAATCGATCTCACGCCGTAAGTAGGCCTCGCTTCACCGACGCCGTGACCGGGCCGAAGATGTTGCTAACGGCTCACAATCACATAGTCGGGATTACGCATCGACTAGGATCTATAACCGTCCGATGATGTTGCTAACGGCTCGCGATCGTTTAGGTGTACCGTTAACCTGGCCAGAATTTCGCATCCGACTAGGATCGATATCGATTTTACGATAAAGTTGGGAGCTACCCAACAATTGATTCACTTTCATGGTTGGCTCGCCCACCACATGATAGGATACGTCGTTAAAACATAAATACTTTGGGCGTATAATTGAATAACGAGTTCATAATCATTTCTCGGTGAGCTTTGTAAATAAATACTTTTCGAAGCGTCGTAAATAAAGGGCTTTTGAGTAAAGCCCACCGTATATGTGTACGTCTTTCTCGGTTCCTTCCTATGTCCTTGGCTGCAATCACGTACCACCTTAACGTAGGAATTATTTTTGATCGTCGGTCGCGTTCGATGAGGCGAACATAGTCTGTCGTTCTATGCATCAAATAAAATTTGCTTGTGGGACTTATTTTGACGTTTCTAATCAATTAATGTTGATTACAATTTTCTTGATTTATAAGGAATATTACGCCTTTTAGTACATAATGTTCGTTTTAAGGTATTTACGTAACGTAAGTTACATTGTTACTAAGCGTCTTCGTCGCATAGATCACGTATTATTGAATTATGTGCTTTGACCTTGGTCGACTTTTTTGGTCAACTATTTTGACCAGTCGACAAAAAGTCGACAATTTTGACTTTGGTCAACAAAAGTCGACATTTTGCCTTTTCGATTATTTATGAAATTCTATCATTTTATGTGCAATTCTTGTTCTAAAATTCCAATAAAATCATACTATGTCTAAAACATTATTTTAGATCATATTATGTAATTATATGATAAAATAAAATTATAACATTAATACACTTAGGGTATAGTTTTGGTCACTTTATTAATCCACTAAACATTTTTCAAAATTCGATAAATTCACATAATACTTAATCACCCTTAATTATCCTTATTATAACATAATTGTTATTTATTATGAACTATTGAATTTAATTTACCTAAGTCGTATTTGAAACTTTGACTTAGGTCCAATTAATTTTATAAATTCGATAAATTCACACACCATATATTATGAATCTACATCATCAATATGATATGATAACACTTAAATATGAATTATATCACAACTTACTATCATATATTATAATTTTGAAAATTATGAACATAGGTACTAAAGTTTTCAAAATTCTATATAAATTCATATAAACATTTAATACCTAGATTATTATTTCATCAACATAATTATAATACTATGCTTAATTTTGTGATATAATTATAATACATGCTTAATAACATCATATAAACATAATATCTAAACATATTAGCATATGATATGAAATTTTGAAAATCACATGAACATACTAAACATAACATGAATTCTAACGTATATATGAAGCTCGTGAAATCTAACCTTTTAATCGGTATGGATTTGATCGGTGTAAATCTATCGATCTAAGTTTGACTTCTTTTGATGGTGAACACTCTCTCTCTCTCCTTAATATTTTCGAAATTTTGGGGTGTGATGAAGAAATGAAGGCCTTCATTGGGTATTTATAAACTTAGGCCACTTATTTTTTTTTATTATTATATGAAAATATCTAAGGTACACTTGCACCAAATCTTATCCTTATCCTTATCATATCTTATCAAAACCTTATCATATCTTATCTAAATCCTTATCATGTACAACTCATCCTCTTTTACCTTATCCTTTTAATTAGATTCATTGTATCATAGTTTAATTAAAATCAACACCTTATTACATATATATATGTGGATCGGTCCTTTCTCCATAGCCTAGGATAGATTTTTTTTCTTATATTATATGCTTTATTATATCATATTATGATTAAATTAATAATTTGTATCACACTTATCATGTAATAAAAGAATTTATCATATTGTACTATTGTTATGTGATTTTACCAACACTTAGTGTATTAGGATTAATTTTATTTTTTCCTATTATATATTATTTTATTATCATATTATTATTATATCGTAAAGTTACTTTAGAAAAGTCGAAAATTTCAACTATCTGAGTGGCGTTAATATATAGTGTGAATTATGAAATTTCCAACCTTATTTTAAAGATTTAGCCCCTATTTAATGAACCTTGGATTACTTGTTCCACTTGATAATGATCTCCACTTTACACCTAATATAGGATAAGATCCAACTCATGTTCACTCATTAATTATAGGATAATGTTTGTTCATAAAATCACATAAAAGCATAACAATTTCACCACAATTTTCGGTACCTTGAAGCACAAGTGCACCCCCACTTGTAAGTTGTAATATACCTCATTTTGTTCTTAATGACATCATAATAATAAAATAATTATCATATATCATTAATTGAATAAGAATAAAAATTAAATTGTACTTAAGAAACCCTAATTTTTGATTTTCACTAAGGTATTCCCAAATATTTTATTTACTTGTATAAAATAGCTATTACCTAATTATGTGACATATTATATGTCTTAGATAATAAATTTAATCATATAAAAGTATTTAAAATAATTTAGATTTCAAAAACCCTAATTTCGAATTATACAATTTCAAAATAGGGTACATTCTATTCTTTAAATTTTCTAGTATTATTTAATGATAAATAATTCTCTTATATAATAAAATAATCATAGGAATTTGAATTTTATAATTCCGTGATCGTTCGACTGAGTTATCGACTCGTTTCTAAAAACCGACGTTTGAAACGTCTCAAAATTCTTATGGGTGAATTATCTCTAAAGCGTTCAAAATAAAGTTGTAACAACTTTACTTATTCCTATAATAATAGAATTTCAAAATTAAGCAGCTGCTTAATAATACGATGAGCGTGTTGTCGAATTTATTTGGCGTTAGAAATTACGTTTGAAGGAATATTGAAATTATATTCCTTAATTCACGAAGCATCGATGAATCTCACGAAATTATCAATTATGCTTAGTCAAAGTCGAGAGTTGACTAATTAAGATTTTAATTATTGGATTAATAATACTAATACGTAAATTTATTATCGTAGTTCGATATTAAAATTACGGGATATTACATTCTACCCCTTAAAATAAATTTAGTCCCAAATTTGCATACCTCAAAGAGTTCGGGTATCGCTCTTTCATGGCGTCCTCGAGTTCCCACGTGGCTTCTTCGCATCGTGGTGCCTCCATAGGACTTTTACTAACTAATTAATTTATTTCTCAGCTGTTGAACCTTATGGTCTAAAATAGCCACGTGCTCTCTTAAGTAGCTCATGTCGGGATTTAAGACCACGTCACCATGATGTATTCGTGTTTCGGATCATACGTATTTGCTCAGTGCGACACGTGAAACACATTATGGACATTACCCAATTTGGTGGTAATGCCAATCTATAAACTCTGAGGGCCTATTTTCTCAAGGATCTCGTGAGGTCCTATAAATCGTGGTCTCAACTTTCCCTTTACCCCAAATCTTACAATGCCTTTAGATGGAGGGTTTAAGGAAAACCTTGTCTCACACTCAAATTGACTCGGATCTACGGGTATCGGCATATGATTTACGCCTATCACGAGCTTCCTTTATTCTTTGTCTTATTTGGCGAACAATTTCAATCATTTCTTCCATTGAATCAGGCCCTAAAATTTTCCTTTCACCAACTTCATCCCAGTAGAGTGGTGATCGACATTTCCTTCCATCTGATGCTTCGTATGGGGCCGTATTAATTGTCGCCTGATAACTATTATTATAGGTGAACTCAATAAGCGGTAAAACTTGTTCCCAAGTTGCGCTTCGGTCCAATACTACCGTTCTCAACATATCCTCTAGTGTTTGGATTGTTCGTTCTGATTGGCCATCATGCGTGGATGAAAAGGCTGTGCTAAAATTCACTTTGTTCCCAATTCCTTTGTAAGCTAACCTGAGAATCTCAAGTAAATTTCGTATCTCTATCGAGTGATAGATTTGGTATTCCATGCAGACGTACAATTTCCTTCACATATAGTTTGGGCTAACTTGTCGAGCCATAGGTAATTGAATTGGTAGGAAGTGAGCACATTTTGTAAAGGCGATCCACTACTACCCATATAGCGATGTTACCCTTTTGTGACTTGGGTAAACCGTTACAAAATCCATAGCTATGTCGTCCCATTTCCATTCGGGTATTTCCAAAGGTTGCAGCTTTCCATATGGCCTTTGATGTAATGCCTTTACTTGTTGACAAGTAAGACAACGTTCGACGAAAGAGGCTATATCTCTTTTCATTCCTTCCACCGAATTTCCCTCGTAAGTCTTGGTACATTTTAGTGCTTGCACGGGTGGGCGGTATAAGGGTATCATGAGCCTCACTCATGATTTCATTTCTAAGCTTGTCATTGTTTGGAATGCATAGCCTTTCCTCAAACAATATAGCGTTATCATCTGCCTCTTTGAAACATTTTTGTTCTCCCATTCTAACTTTAACCCTTATCTTTTCTAGTTCCTCGTCCTTTCTTTGTTCTTCTATGATTCTATTCCTTAAATCAGACATCATAGTAAGTGTATCAACGTTACCC
Source organism: Salvia rosmarinus (assembly GCA_036937905.1). NCBI lineage: Eukaryota > Viridiplantae > Streptophyta > Magnoliopsida > Lamiales > Lamiaceae > Salvia > Salvia rosmarinus. The sequence goes on along the minus strand of CM072815.1, from coordinate 21,793,960 downwards.
ATGATTGTCTTTGGTGGTTCAACTATCTCAATTGACAACTTCTGAAACTTTTCAATGAGTTTTCCTTCCTTTGTCAAGAGACATCCGAGTTTTGATTGACCTTTGCGACTTAAGGCATCAGCTACTACATTAGCTTTCCCTGGATGATAGTTTATACCACAGTCGTAGTCTTTTACTAATTGAGCCATCTTCTTTGTCTCATGTTCGGATCTTTTGCTCGAAAAGTATTTTAAACTTTGTGGTCGATAAGATTTCACATCTCACCCGTAGAGATGATGTCTCAAATCTTTAATGCATGAACCACATTGCCAGTTCGGTCATGAGTCGGGTGGTTCAACTCATGTGGTCTAAGTTGCCGTGATCGTAAGCTATTACCTTTCCTTCTTGCATCAATCGCAACCAAGTCCATTTTGGAAGCATCGGTATAGATAACATATTCTTTGTTCGAATCGGACAGCTAACACCGTGCACTAGTTAGTTTCTCTTTTAACGTTTGAAACTTGCCTCACACCCCTCGGTCCATGTGAATTTAATCCCCTTTTGGAGTAGGCATGTCATTGGCCTTTCTATCTTGGAGAATCCTTGATGAATCTCCTATAGTAACCACTAATCTGAAACTTAATTTCATTCACAGTGGTCGGTGTTTTCCATCCTTATGCTGACTTCGACCTTTACCGGATCAACTTTTATTCCTTCCGTGACACAATGTGTCGAGGAATATCACTTCTTTAAGCGAAATTCACACTTGCTAAATTTAGCATAAAGTTGTTCGGCTCGTAGGGTGCTCAGTAACATTTGTTCTCGAGTGTTCCTTATGTTCCTCCTCGTTCTTGAATAGATGAGAATATCATCTATGAAGACTAAGACAAACTTATCCAAGTATGGATGGAACACTGCTTCATAAGATCCATAAACACGGCGGTGCGTTGGTTAGTCGAGCGACACTACTACAAACTCGTAGTGACCATACCTTGTTCGAATGCCGTCTTGGATATATCTTCGGTCGCACCTTTAATTGATGGTAGCGACTTAAGATCGATTTTCGAGAATACGCTTGCACCTCTTAGCGGTCGAACAAATCGTATATCCTTTGGTAGCGGATATTTGTTCTTAAGCGTTAGTTTGTTTAATTCCGATAATCGATGCACATCCATACGAAGCATCTTTCTTTTTGACAAAGCGGACGGGTGCTCCCATGGTGAAACACTTGGTCTAATAAAACCCAAGTCGATAACTCTTGGATTTGAATTTTTAGCTCTTGAGTTCCTTTGGTGCCATTACATGCGGTAGCGTTTATCTGGGCCGATCCGGCTCCGGATCAATTGTGAACTCTAGTCTGCATGCTGGGGTAGTCACATCGATGTCGGGAAGGCGTGCGAAATTCCCGAACAATTTCCACGTCTTGATCCTTGTTTCGCCTTTTCTTCTCCATTTAGATAAACAAGGAATGCTTGACATTCCTTCTGTTCATCATTCTCCTTGCTTGGAGTGCGGATATTATTGGGACTTTCTTTCCCATGCTAATCCCATAGAAATTCGTAGCTTCTTTTCCCGGTGGTTGCATCGAAATTCTTCTCTCCTTGCATAGAATCGTGGAATGATTTTCGCCAACCAATCCATTCCTAGGATTATATCTACATCCCCCATAGGTATTACGTTTAAGTTATTTGCTAGAACCCTAAGTTCGACTCTAAGTTCGAAAGCAAGCACGTATACGGTCATAATACCTCCTATAGGTGGCTTAGATTCTCATTTCTGATTTGTTTCTTGGGTTTAAGTTTTAACATATCAACGCATGCTTTTGAAATGAAAGAATCGAAGCACCGTGTCGAGCAGTATAATAGGTGCATTGCAAAGTAATCCCATACCCGCTAGGTTACCTTGGTTCTGCTGGTTCGACGCCTATGTAGCGCATAGGCTCGGCTGAAGGTGGCCGCGCCGGCGAGGTGCTTGCCTTTGTTGATTTTGCTTTGTTGTTGCAGCGGTTCTTTGCTGTCTCTGCTGTTGTTATTGTTATTGCTTCTTCTTTGTGGTACAGGGTTGGTCTTGAATTGCCCTCAGCGGTTGGGCGGGGCACAGCTGATTTGGCCTTCCATAGTTATCGGACGAATCCCGTGTCACAGCCTAAATCTAAAATACGATTTAGTAGGGTTGTAACTCTAAACAGTATAAATAAGCGGAGATTCTCATTAACAAAAGCCGTAATACATATGTCAAGCATGTTCTTGGACTCAGTATATAAATTAGGTTCTTGCGTGGAAGACATGTGATAAGTACATATGACGATGTACTATCAAGGTACATATCACCGACAACATTCCTATTGCTCAACACCGCTCCATCCATCATCTCGCTCAACTGCACATTTAAAAACAAACATGCAGGTGAGTACAAGAATCTCGGTGGACTCATGCCAAAAACATTTTATCATTTTAGATTACCTCGCCCATCATGGTAAGACATGGGTTTTAGTTGAAAATACCTTGTGCTTACTAAAACATTTTATCGATTCATAAAATCATCGCTTTGCGGGCATTTTTCTCGGTGTGTATGATCCATATCCCTATCATCATTTCATCATAGTAACATAGTCGAAAGTCGTGAGGAGGCCTCATCTACGACCCGTGACCGACCGTGAATTGTCCTTATAGCACACAATCACCATCGGTGTACACGTTAATCCTAGCTAGGTATAAGCCTTCCCATAGGATCCGATATCGATTTTCATTCATAAGTTGGGTGACCCAACAACATTCATATCATTTCATAACATCTCATAACATCTCATGGATAGGATACATACACAAAACATAAACATTTTGGCGGGTAATCTTGTAAACATTTTATCAGCAGTTGAAATAAGCATCGTAATTAAATATTTGAAGCATTATATTTTTAGTAGAGTAAAGCCCACGGACTATTGTTCGTCTTAAACTTGAGTATTCGTCGGCGTCCGCCATCGCGTCCGCGCCCACGCCTACGTAAAACTAGGGGTGAGAATCGAATTGGGACCGGCACTGCGATCCGAGTCCCAAGTCCCGAAATTTTGCAATTTTGGGTCCGGTCGATCGGGACTTCGGGACTCCGGTCCGAAAATTTACAATTTTTAGTCCGGTCCGGTCCGAATTGAAATTTCTCGAAAATGTCCCGAAGTCCCAAGTCCGAAATTACCCGAAAATGTCCCAAATTACCGAAAGTCGAAATTGCCCAAAATATCCCAAATTACCGAAAATGTCCGAAGTCCGAAGTCCGGCGGTCCGAAGTCCAGAGATTACGAAAATGTCCGAAAGTCCGAAATTAAATTAGATATATTTAAAATCGGGACTTGGATTCAACGGGACTCGGGACTTCCGATCTCAATCAAAATTTCCGGTCCGAACCCGTAAATTTCGGGACTCGGGGTCCCAATCCGTCGGGACTCGGGTCGGGACGGAATTTCTGAGTCCGGTCCCAATTCTCACCCCTAGTAAAACGATGTTTTAGTGCGTCGTTCGCGTTTCTCGAGACTCTCAAAGTCTAGAATAAACTTCGATATTCTAAATCGATATAAACTGAATTCCTTAATGAATTCGATCGCTTTTCAACTACATATTTCAATTGAATAGTTCTCGTTCTTGAGACACGTTCAACCGTGTCGTTTAACCTTTTCGGTTTAAACATTCGGCGTGTTATCGTTTCGATATAAGAATTTCAATTATGAAATATTTTCTTACTAATGAGGTTTCTCACCTAATTAGTACGCCTACAGCGTATTAGCGTATTTATCGAGCGATATTTAAATCGTTGACTTTAAAAGTCGACAATTTTGACTTTCAATTGTAATTTCTTACTAATTCGTGTTATGAATCGATTTCAATCGATTTCTTTTGTAAAGTCTTAATTCTCGATTTGTCACGTAAATCGATGAACTTTATTGATATTTTCTTAAATATTAATCCATTTATCCATAAATCCTTATTATTCATTTATAACGTTATTAAATATAACGTTTAGTTATAAACATAGTGATCTCGTTTATAAAGTTTATAAATCCCAAATATGTCCAAAATAATATTTAGACATATAATATATTATTACTCTTAATTAGAAATGATTTAAAATCTTTATAATTCCTTTAATGCTCTCGGAAATTCTTAAAATTACCAAATGATTTCCAAAATTCTTTCTAAATTCATATATGTATTATTATACACTTATGGTCATTAATATGTATTAATATCATCCATATAACAATCGATCATCACCCTATTCACATAAGGCATAATTCACCTAGGGGAGTTCCAACACTTAGTCAAATTTTCAAGTGTTTAATTTCAGCAAAACAGCTTGAAACAACCCAAGTGACGTACTTTGACGATTCATAACTCTCGATTCAGAATACGTATGGTCGCACAAAGATACATTCTGGAAAGCTCTAAACATGTACTACAAGTTCTAAGAAGGAATTAAATCCAAAAAAGTCGTGGTTTTGGAGATATAGGGTCTCAAAGTGGGAAACTCAAACTGACTTCTATACTTAGAAAAATTTTCAAAATTTTCAGTTTTAGCTTAACGACGAGGGGTTTTGCGAGGCTCGTAACTTTTGACTCTCAATGAAAAAATGGCTTCAGGATACCAATTTCGAAATCTTGTAACAAGAACTACATATTTCATGAAGACCATACTGGAAAATATCTGACGCATCGAGAAATACATAAGCCCAAAGTTGACTAGTTGGAATGGACAACATTCAAGAAGGTGATTTTGGGTCAGTGAAAGGTATACCTATAAAACTTGGTTTGGGATCAAACTTTCCAGATCATAACTAGACATGGTGAGGAACATTTCTTATGAATAAACCCAAGTCCAAATCGGACTACAAACGGCTTGAACATCTCACGTAAAGTCATACTCGAACAGCCTATTACATGAAAAAAAAATTCACTAAGGCAGTTTGTCCAAAAAAACTTACTGTAATGTATCAACTTCAAAAATTCACCGTGAGTTCATTATAAGGAATCTGGGAATGCAACCAATCATATTGAAAAGCCACTTAAGTCTAGTTTAATCCAAAAAAATCTCACTCAATGATTCACAATAGATTGGGAGCTAAAAATATTTTACCACAAGCTATCGCTACAGTGACAGTTTTGTGCACTTAGCTTGTAAAATCTGGAATAAATAGTAAAAATTTTTAGAAAATTCTGAAAATTTACATACATCTTCTAGACATGCTGAATTATTCTTATGAAAAATTTTAGAGTTTTACCATTAGCCAAACTCGTAACAAGGATTATGAACCGTGGGTGATGAACATGGCAAATTTCACAGTTTTGTGCAGTGGTTTTGAAAAATACAAATAAAATAGTAAAACACATCAGATCGACTTAAAATTTTATAAATATATAATATTCATGCTTAATATAAACATACTTAAATTTCACCTTCATCTGACCACTAAAAATTAGTCAAATAAATTCCACAATCTACTGTTTATGTAGCAACTTCCAGTTTCAGTTTAGCTATGGTGGAAAAGGGTCTCCATTGTAGGAGATGGAGTGAGAGAGGAGAGGAGGAAGGGACGACTGCAATCTGAATTTGGGGAGGGTTGTGTGGTGGTAGAGAGGTGGGGTGGTTGCTTAGGGGTGACAAGTGTTGTCCCATGGCCTTGCATAGGTGACACTTGTCTTTACATGCACACACACCTATTATACTATACACCCACACATATGCAAGAAATTGTACACATATATATGTATATATATCAGATTTTAATAGTGCAGTTAGGTTATAATTAATCACATTATCACTTAATAGATACATGTAATAGTGGAAAGTCAACAAGATATATTTTATTATGCACATAGTAGTTTTCGGCCATTCACTATACTAATAGGTCCAATTTTTATTTTCCATGCCAAACATTGATATATGTTATAACATATAGTTTAGATGATAAATAATATCATAGGATAAATTAATGGCATCATTTTCTACGATAAAAATCGAGTTCGAAAATTAGGGTTTTCGAACGTTTGAAAAGTTGGTCACTATCAAATCTTGATGATCTAGCATTGATTTAATGCTAAATAATACTGTAATTACATATAATAATCATAGGAATTTAATTTCTATAATTCCTTGATCATTAAATTCGCTTTTCATTTAGGTCACTAAACGTTAACGTTTGAAAACGTTGCAAAGCGTTCATTATTGACTCATCTCGAAAAGGTCGTAATAAAGTCGTAATCACTTTATTAAAATATTCCATTAACAATGGAATTTAATTCTAAGCAATTGCTTAGAAAATTTCATGAAATTTTAACTATCGATACGCCGATCGACGTTAAAATAATCTTGCCGATACACTTTATAACATTCTATTCTTTGATTCACAAATCTCGGTGAATATAAAATAGGAATTCATTCCTTCGTAAATAATCGAAATCATTATTCGATATCTTATGGATTGAATCATCTCGGTAATTTCTAATTTACGGGTTTAAATACCGTAATTAGCGTCTAATCTGCGGTATTACACCTGGGCATTCATTTGCATAGTGGCCCTTACGCCACACTTATAGCAAACGGGATTTCCAGCCATGCACACCCCTGTGTGTCTTTTATTACATTTTGGGCACGGTGGAATCCTCACTATCTCCTGAGTAGGTGGAGTAAATATGGGTCTCCTCCAGGCGCTTGCCACTTGCGAACCGTGTTATTCTGCCATGGCCTCTTGTTTCCATTATTAAAGCCTCCTCGGTTGAAGTTACTATTGGAACTTCCTTCCCATTTGCGCTTCCCCTTGTCACAGACATTACGGGGTCGAGTCGGTGCGAGTTTCTCTTGACATTCAGACCTCTATGTCTAATGCTCGACTAAGAGCCTCCATATAAGTTAAGTCGCCATGACTTGCCATCGACATCCTTATCTCATGTCTCGATCCCCGCTCGAATTTTTCTGACATTTTCATGTCAGTGCTTACTAAATCTGGAGCGTATCTAGACATATCGCAGAACAGTCGGTCGTACTCAGTGACCGACATCTTGTCCTGTTTTAGGGTGAAAAATTCAACCTCCTTTTTCTTCCGATAGCTTTTGGGAATGTAATAATCATACATTTCCGTTTTAAAGTCATCCCATGTAAAGTATTCCATCTGTTCCTGGGTTAGTGTCTTCCTTCTTGCCTCCCACCAGAAGTCAGCCGGTCCGGTGAGTTGGAATGTCACGCAAGATAACCTTTCTTGCGTAGTACAGTGAAGGAAGTCAAAGATTCGTTCAATAGCCCTGACCCATTGTTCGGCATCCTCAGGGCTTCCTTTACCATTGAAGGAGGACGGGTTTTATCTTAAGAATAACTCCTCAACCCTACGGTCAGGTGGAGGTGGAGGTGGTACCTGGATCTCTTCACTTTCGGCGGGGTATTACGCCTCCGCCTCTACCTCTACCTCTACCTCTGCCCCTCTCTTCTTGCTGAGGTGCACGTCTGGGCGGCATTCTGGTAATAAAACGTAGTTAGCGTTTGAATAACGTTCATTGCAATTGAATATACATAACATCTTTATACAATCGTATCGTAAAACAACTTAAACAACCATCATTTTTTTTTTCGCACAACTTGTTGTCATAAAAGGCCATCTAGGGTCATCATGTTTATATATATGTGGAAAATTTGCCTCAAAGAGGACTATTACGTACAAAGTCATAAGACTTGAAAAGATCTCATAGCGTTTACAAAATACTATGCTTCTATAGTTCTCGCTAGAGTATCTTTAGTTACACTATACACATGCTATTTTCACTATTTATTCCTTAGGTTTTGACGTTGTTGAGTGTCCTTCATCTGAGTCATACTCTTCGCTTGGAAACTTGCCAGTGTCCAAGTATGTCCTTGCCTCGTACATCAAGTAATTTAACTCTTTTAAAGGGCCGGGGGTAATACTGCTTCCTGTCTCCTCCATGAGACTGGGATTCTGTGTCACTTCGATCTCTTTTCCAGGCATCGCTGATGGGGTAGGGCATGGGTTGATGTTTTGGACTCCATAGTGCCATGCATACTGTTGAGGAAAGATTCTTACAAGTGCTGCTCCATATAGGTTATATGTACTCATGAGATGGTTGACAAATCCTGTTAGATATGCCGAACCTCCGAATTCTCTTTATAGATAACATATTCTTTTGCCACTTCTTGTGCATATTCTTGCCAGCCTGTTGGCAGTAGGTGAATGAGTCGCTGGATACCATCTAAAGCTGTTATTCCATAATAATGAGCTTTCATCCAGAGGCGCAAGAACTCATCCAGGAATTGCCCTATATCGGTGTCTGGTCTATAATAAAAGAATCTATACTCGAGCTCCTCGTTCGAAATCTTTCCTTTTCCTGCCATCTGAATACAGACAGTACTAGCGTAAGTTAATCTATATCTGATAAGCAGATAAAAGAATGAAAAATATCTGTTAAGCAGATAAAGCAAACACATCTGATAGGCAGATAGATGTTTACAACAAAGTTCCTATGTTCATTCTATATCATAATTTCGCTTGTGGGATCTCTACTTCTAACTTCCTAAGTTCTTTGTTCTTAGCAAAATTTTCAGTTTAACTTCAACTGTTCTTCACGAATTCTGGAGAAGGATTCAGGATTTCTGTCCTTCATATTAAATGAAGTTCGTTGTGATAAGAGCACGTGAGAGAAAACCGTTTGCAAAACGGAGTTCAAACGAATGAGAACGAGTTAAAACAAAAACACTGCGCAGTGCAGTTTTCTTCCTTCGCGACATGCGCCGTGGATTTCTCATTTCTAGACGAGTGCGAGCTCATGCTCTGCTTCGTACGAGTTTCTTTTCTAAATTCGTTTAGCTTTCTATGTTTCATATCGATCTCATGCATCTTGCACCTTTGATTCCTTCTTTTGCTTTCGTCAGCCTTTTGTTGAAAATTCGAGTTTGTTTTCAACTGACTTTTTGTTCGTTTGTAAATCAATACCTCACTATTGTTCTCGAAAAAGGGATCAAGCTTCTATAACTCATACTTCTACGTTTTTTAGCAAGGGGTGAGCATGCTTCTTAGAGCGTCTATATTCTTTTGGGAATAACATACCCATTTTCAAAATGAACTGTAAAACTTTGAATAAACATTTCAAAAATCACATCATAACTTCTGTACTCATGCTTTCAATAACTCAAGCATCACTTTCGACATTATTATGTCAACTGTTTCTCATTCTTCGTAAATTCTGTCTCATCTCACTGATAACTCATTATCATATCACTTTTGACATAAAATTGTCAACTTTTCTCATATCTTCGAAAATTTCTTTTGAAATCGCTCCAAAACTTTTCATAACTTTCATCGCTTTCAAAATATGAGTTCAATCTCATTCTCAAAACTTTCAAGTTCAATTGTTTCAACTTTAAATCTCAAACCGAGAAAATAATTTACCTCTTTTCCTGTTGAGCTTGATTTGATGGAGTGTTGAGCACGGTCCGATTTCTAGAAGTCTAGTGACTCAATCTAGACTTAACTTTTGAAAGAAGGTTTTAGGTTCAAAGGACGACCAAGATCGATACCAATCGTAATAGCCCGCCAATCTAAAGTACGGATTAGACGGGATCACATTATTAACAGGATTAAGAACATAATGACCAATTACTTCTCAAAACTTTCAAACTATTATAGATAAACACACATGATTTCATACAAACTAGACCAATGGATCATTAACAAAAGGATTCAACCGATCCGAAGGTTAACATAAGTAATATTCAAAATATAATAAAGTGTTTTGAGCAGTGGAAAGCATGTGAATGCATATATGACGATATACATTCAGGTAAACTATCGTGACAAAAACTTCGATCGCTTCAACACTTGTCCATCCTATCGCCAGCCAACATGTACATTTAAAACAAACATGCGGGCTAAGTACAAGATTGCACTTAGTGGGCTCATGCAAAATCATTTTATCAATTACATCGCCCATTAGTATAACACGAGGAATTTAGTTGAAATAACTCGTGAATACCAAAATACTTTATCATTTCTCAAAAGATTCGCTGGCGGCATTTTCGATTCGTATGATCCGTATCATTTACATAACTTCGCTCATAGCTAATCTCACGCCGTAAGTAGGCCTCCTTCTGACGCCGCGACCGTCAAGATGTTGCTAACGGCTCACAATCACATAGTCGTGATTACGATCCGACTAGATCTATGACCGCCGATGATGTTGCTAACGGCTCACGATCATTTAGTGTACACGTTAACCCTGCTGTGAATTCATCGACTGGGATCCGATATCGATTTTCGATAAAGTTGGGAGCCACCCAACAACCGATTCACTTTCATAGTTGGCTCGCCCAACCACATGATAGGATACATACGTTAAAACATAAATACTTTGGGCATGTAATCAATAACGATTCATAATCATTTCTCAACCGAAAGCTTTGTAAATAAATACTTTTCGAAGAAAGCGTCGTAAATAAAAGGGCTTTTGAGTAAAGCCCACCTCGTATATGTGTACGTCTTTCTACGGTTCCTTCCTACGTCCTTAGCTCACAATCACGTACCACCTTAACGTAGGAATTATTTTTAGTACGTCGGTCACGTTCGATAGAGACGAACATAGTCTAATACGTTCTATGCATCAAATAAGGCTAACGCCGGACTTATTTTGACGCTTCCTAATCAATTAATGTCGATTATGAATTTTCTTGATTTATAAGGAATATTCGCTTTTAGTACATAATGTTCGCTTTAAGGTATTTACGTAACGTAGTTACATTGTTACTAAACGTCTACGTCACATAGATCACGATTATTGAATTACGTGTCTTTGACCTTGGTCAACGTTTTGGTCAACTATTTTGACCGAGTCAACAAAAGTCAACAATTTTGACTTTGGTCAACAAAAGTCAACATTTGACTTTTTCAATTATTTATGAAATTCTATCATTTTATGTGCAATTCTTGTTCTAAAATTCTATAAAATCATACTATGTCTAAAACATTATTTTAGATCATATTATGTAATTATACTTGATAAAATAAATTTATAACATTAATACACTTAGGGTATAGTTTTCGGTCACCTTTATTAATCCACTAAACATTTTTCAAAAATTCCAATAAATTCACATAATACTTAATCACCCTTAATTATCCTTATTATAACATAATTGTTATTTATTATGAACTATTGAATTTAATTTACCTAAGTCATATTTAGGTCCAATTAATTTTTATAAATTTCAATAAATTCACACAACCATATATTATGAATCTACATCATCAATATGATATGATAAAACTTAAATATGAATTATATCACAACTTACTATCATATATTATAATTTTCGAAAATTATGAACATAGGTACTAAAGTTTTCAAAAAATTCTATATAAATTCATATAAGCTTATTTAATACCCTAGATTATTATTTCATGCTCAAATCAACAATTAAAAATCATAATCATCAACATATGGTACTCTTAAGATTTCGGTCCACATAAATAATTTAATACCATGCTTAATTTTGTGATATAATTATAATACATGCTTAACAACATCATATAAACATAATATCTAAACATATTAGCATATGATATGAAATTTTCGAAAATCACATGAACATACTGAGCTTATAACATGAATTCTAACGTATATATGAAGCTCGTAAGAAATCTAACCTTTAATCGGTATGGATTTGATCGGTCGCCTATACGATCTAAGTTTGGACTCTTGCACAAGGTGAACACTCTCTTCTCTCCTTAATATTTTCGAAATTTTGGGGTGTGATGAAGAAATGAAGGCCTTCATTGGGTATTTATAGACTTAGCCACTTATTTTTTTATTATTATATGAAAATATCTAAGGTACACTTGCACCAAATCTTATCCTTATCCTTATCATATCTTATCAAAAACCATATCATATCTTATCTAAATCCTTATCATGTACAACTCATCCACTTGCTACCTTATCCTTTTAATTAGATTCATTGTATTATAGTTTAATTAAAATCAACACCTTATTATATATATATGTGGATCGGTCCTTTCTCCATAGCCTAGGATAGATTTTTTTTTCTTATATTATATGCTTTATTATATCATATTATGATTAAATTAATAATTTGTATCACACTTATCATGTAATAAAAGAATTTATCACATTGTACTATTGTTATGTGATTTTCGCCCAACACTTAGTGTATTAGGATTAATTTTTAGTTTTTTCCTATTATATATTATTTTATTATCATATTATTATTATATCATATAGTTACTTTAGAAAAGTCAAAAATTTCAACTATACAAGTGGCATTAATATATAGTGTGAATTATGAAATTTCCAACCTTATTTTAAAAGATTTCAGCCCCCCCTATTTAATGAACCTTGGATTACTTGTTCCACTTGATAATAATCTCCACTTTACACCTAATATAGGATAAGATCCAAATCATGTTCACTCATTAATTATAGGATAATGTTTGTTCATAAAATCACATAAAATCATAACAATTTCACCACAATTTTCGGTACCTTGAAGCACAAGTGCACCCCCACTTGTGCAAGTTGTAATACACCTCATTTTGTTCTTAATGACATCATAATAATATAATAATTATCATATATCATTAATTGAATAAGAATAAAAATTAAATTGTACTTAAGAAACCCTAATTTTCGATTTTCATTAAGGTATTGCCAAATATTTTATTTCCTTGTATAAAATAGCTATTACCTAATTATGTGACATATTATATGTCTTAGATAATAAATTTAATCATATAAAAGTATTTAAAATAATTTAGATTTCAAAACCCTAATTTCGAATTATCTGATTTGAAAATTTCAAAATAGTACATTCTATTCTTTAAATTTTCTAGCATTATTTAATGATAAAATGCTCTTATATAATAAAATAATCATAGAATTTGAATTTTATAATTCGTGATCGCTCGAATCGAGTTATCGACTCATTTCTAAAAACCGACGTTTGAAACGTCTCAAAATTCTTATGGGTGAATTATCTCTAAAACGTTCAAAATAAATTTGTAACAACTTTACTTATTCCTATAATAATAGGAATTTCAAAATTAAGCTTAACTTCTTAATAATACTGTAAGACGTAATTGTCGAATTTATTTGACGTTAGAAAATTACGTTTGAAGGAATATTGAAATTATATTCCTTAATTCACGAAGCATCAGTGAATCTCACACAGAAATTATCCAATTATGCTTAGTCAAAGTCAAGAGTTGACTAATTAAGATTTTAATTATTGGATTAATAATACTAATTACGGAATTTATTATCGTAATTCAGTATTAAAATTACGGGATATTACAACATCTCATAATATTTGAGAGAGAATTTTCATTAATACGTGCTCACCAAAATATTTTATCATATCAAAATAACGTAAATTACCTCGACCATGAGCGCGTGTCGGGAATGGGTGGTACCCTTTGTTATAACAACATCATATAACAAATTATTCAAAATTTTTAAAGTCTACAAAAACGTAGACCCGCTCTGATGCCACTAAATGTAACACCCTAAATTTATAATTTAAAAATGCTATATTTTCTTAAATAGCTAAAGCGGAAACATATCAAGTGATTTTTTTTCTTTTAAATATATAAAATCTCTTAAATAAAACTTCCAAATAATGAATCCAACAAACTCAAGTCTAAACTTTGCACAAGAACTGACGCCAACCAACAACCCGAAGTAAACTAAGCAAGACTTAATAGCATGAGATAAGTTGGAGTTCTAGTAACTCAAATCCAACAACGATAATAAAGGAAAAGAATTTAAACAAACATAACACAATTCTTGGAATGAATTAAAAGCGACATAACACCACTAGGCACACCCACACCGCCACGCCGCTCCATGATCACTGACCTGAAAATATTTTAGATAAAAATGGGGTGAGCACAAAAACTTACTCAGTGGTGGGGAACAAAGAATATCATTATTTTTGTCCAAACGTGTATACATCGCAGGAAAGTAATAGTCAATCATATTCAACCTCACCGGCTTAAAAATCCTACCACACAGGCATATGATATATACGTAGTCAATGACTCACCGTCAAGACTCAGCCTCACCGGCTTAAAATCCTGCCACACGGGCTACGCCACACAGGCAATGATATGCCACACAGGCTATGATACGCCACACAGGCTATGATTCGCTACACAGGCTATGCAACACAGGCAATGATACGTCACACAGGTTATGATTTGCATGTGGGCTATGATTCGCCATACGGGCTATGATTCGCCACACAGGCAATGATACGCCACACAGGCTATGATTTGTCAGGCTATGATTTGCCACACATGCTATGATTTGCCACACAGGCTACGTCACACAGGCAATGATACGTCACACAGGCTATGATTTTCCACACATGCTATGATTCGTCACACAGGTTACGCCACACAAGTAATGATACAACACAAAGGCTATGATTCGCCACACAAGCAATAATACGCCACACAAACCATGCCACACAAGCAATAATACACCACACATGCTTTCACCATGGATGTAACAAAACACAACAATGATTATCACCATAAACTTACAGATAGAGTAAATCCCACAATAAATATGTTTATTCCAAATCACATGTTTGCAATTTAAAGAGAATTTTACCCACAATAAATATGTTTTTCCAAATCTCATATTTGCAAGTTAAAGATGATTTCACCCACAATATATATGTTTATTCCAAATCTCATATTTGCAAGTTAAAGATGATTTCACCCACAATAAATATGTTTATTCCAAATCTCATAATTGCAAGTTAAAGATGATTTCACCCACCTTATTTTGTCGAGCACCACAAAACAAAATCAATCAATTCTGGGACGAGGGTCCTAGTTGCGCCACACCTAGTTCAATAAAAATACATTATATATGTATAATGGCCTATAAAGAAATCTTAAACGTAATTTCTTAAGCAGACTAAATATTATTACAAATCCAGGGCTAAATTGTTTAAAGTCATACTATCGTAACATAAAGGTATATATATATATATATATATATATATATATATATATATATATATATATTTTGGGATAAAAAAAAATATTTTCGTAACATGTACATACCAATTACCTATCAAACTAATAGACTTATACATTTAACATTATACTAAATACTATGCTTAAGTAACTAAGAACTAAATACACGTATATATATATATATATATATATATATATATATATATATATATATTCAAGTACATGGGAGCACTTCTATATTATAAAAAAAACTAAACCAACTCATTTAATAATTTTAATCTTAACAATGTTGAATTTCCGTAACCAAAATTTGCTCAAACTAATAGCTTTTTCTCAATACAGATTATACAAATCATTCAGCCACCTAAATTTTTTATTAGCAATATAGATATTAAAATAAAATAAAATAAAATAAAGAACAACAAACCATGATAGAATGCAGTAACTATTTTTGAATACCGTGAAAGTTAGACTATGTATGTTCTTAAAACGTCATAGTCATGCTTTGAAAAATACATCATTAATAACATGACAATACAAGTTATAATAGAAAAAGAAAACTTACTGGAAAGTAAAAGTTTGACAAGGATTAGGAAAACTTACCAAAAGTCAAATTGAATTTAGTTGCCTAAACTGAACGATCCTTTTAGCAAAAAAATTATGTTTGTGAGTGCTCTGTGTGTGTATGAGTTTGTGTAGTGTTATGAGTGTGCGCCGTGTGTGTAGAGTGGTGTGTGTGCATCGTGCTGTGTTGTGTGTGTGTATATATATGATGAGATATGGTCTAATCGCTAAAGCCCAACAATAGTGTAGTAACCCGAGAAATCTTATGGTCCTAATTAGAGTTTAATCAAGTGCTAATTAGGGGCTTAAAGACATTGCATCCTTAGAATTGATAAAGAAGTGCTTGATAGTTAGTAATCGATAGAAATTCGATTAATTTTAATCGAATGAGCAAAATTCCAAAAGTGGTTATTAATTAGAAATAAGTTTTATTATGATTAAATGTGAAATATATGATTATTATTGTGTATATTTTGATGAAATTTTATTAAATAGAATTGTTTTAAAGAAAGTGTATTATTTATTATTGTTATGTGAGATTTAGTCATGAAATGAGATGAAATAATGTTTAAGCTATTAAATGGCTTAAATAATTTTATTTATTAATATCAAGTGAGAAGGAAATTATTTTTATGATTTTAGAAATTTATGGATTAATTGAATAATTATTTGATTATTTGCATATGAAAGGATTAAAAGTATATTTATATAATTTGCAATCCAATAATGAATTTAATTGTTTTGGATTGTTATATTAATGAGAAAATTGAGTTTTACTATTAAAGACTATAAATTTTAATGTTAGCAATATTTTTAAAGAAATGTTATTTATTTTCGAAAATTATGGAAAAAGAAAAGAAAATGAATGGAAATTAAATAAAGTATACATATATGAATCTTCTAGAATTTTATTCATTTTATATGATCATCCTCAAGCTTCATTTCTTCTCATTATTTTCGAAACACACACAATATACACACACAAAATTTTCTTTTCAATTTTAATTCATGTTTTAAGTGTAGAATTAAAGGGAAAACACTCCAAAGAAGGTAAACACCTTGATTAATCCAAGTTTTTATGTTTTAAATTGATGAACTTGATGTTCTCTCAAATTATGATTTTCAAAAATTTGAGGATTTTGATTAAGGTTGATTTGTTTAATTTTTGTTATGTTTATTGATTTAATTATACTTATGATGCTTAAATAACATAAGCTATGAATTAAATTCTTTAAATTCATGAAAGTTGAGAATTAAAGTAGCATCATGAACCCTAATTTTTGTATGTGAATTATGTGTTATGATTTGATTAAATTGAGTTTAGATATGTGTAATTAAGTGAGAATAAACATGATTTGATAAAAGAAATTGGAAGAAATTGAAAGTCTACATGACTTCATAATTTTCAAAATCATGAGATTTGGGGATCTTTGAGTTGTTGATTTTATTTGATATAATTGATATGATTTTTGAAATCTAGAGTATAAATAATGCTTAAGTTGAATTTAGAAGATTTTATGGAGTTGAAATAATAAATGTATGTAGGATTCCTAAGTTTCGAAACTTAAGGGGTTTGAAGGATCTTTGATTTCTTGATTTTATTTGATGTATTTGATATGATTTTTGAGATCTATGATATAAATAATGCCTAAGATGAATTTATGAGATTTTATAGAATTTAAATATGAAAGTTGGAAAATTAAAGTTTATACTAAAGTTGATAGATTATATGATGAACTTGATTGTGGTTTGATTTAATCATGGATTTATGATCATTGATGATGAATAAGTATAAATGTGAGTTTGTTGATATTAAATGGATTATAGATTGTGAAATTCATGAAATTTCATAAAATGGTGGTTGAAGGGCATAACATGATTATGGTGAAAATGGATTAATTTAAACCCTGTTTTAAGTTGTTAAGTATGTATTTAGACATATGGTGATAATTGGTGGAGTTTAGGATAAATTTGGTTTGATTTGGTGTTGAAATGGCGAGTTTATATAAACGTTACTCTGAAATTTTGTTAGAATTAGTTTTTGAATAAGAGGTTTTGATGATAGTTGAGCATATATAGAAGTTCATTGGTATTAGATGACGTCTCACGTGATTTTGGCGTCGGGAAACTATGTTTTAAGAGTTGTTAGGTGTTTGGCTAAGATTATATGGTTTAAGTTGTGGTTGAGTTTTCTATGCTCGCTTAGTCACATGAGACTTCGTTAAGCTAGTTTGATGTTTAAGATTAGAGGATACAATGGCCCCGTATGTATAGACCATAGTGTCTTGATATCGAGAAGTATAGTCACATCGACGACTAAAATAAGTCATGTTCTTGTTTAGTTCTTGATAGGCTCATATGCCAATCCACGTTGATCGAAGGACCAAGAAGAAAGGAAGAAGAAAGAAGTGGAAGACGTAAGGTACAGTCCCAAGTGACTGTCGCCAGGTGGGTATAAGTATTTTCTATAAAAGTATGCTTATGCTTTTAAATGTTTTCAAATGATATGATATGATTATGCATGAAAGATGACATGAGATTTTATGATATGCATTTAATTGCATTGTTTTGAAAAATGATTGACTTGCCAAAGTTTGAGTATGAACATGAGCATAAACATGATGCACTACCTATCCACGGGAAAGAAAGAAAGAAAAAGAAAGAAAGAATTTACCGACGTCGGGTATGACCGTAGTTGAGAACCTTCGGGTCCAACTCGGGTATGTGATATTAAAGTGTTTGAGAAGGAGGCCTACTTCTCAACACGTATAAAGAATCCGTGGATATGGGAAGGAGAGAAGAAAGTTGCATGCAAACATGATACATGCATATGCATATGATATTATGATAATACGAAAGCAAGTAAGTATTTATTTATGAAGGTACATGTTATGGCAAGTCAAGTATATAGCCCTAAGGGCAAAGTTTATTTTATTTTTATATTTTGGCGATACCCACCGAGTGCATTTTGTACTCACACCGCATATATTTCTAAATATGCGGTTGAGTGAGATGATCTTTGGAATCGAATCTTTGTCTGAAAGAGCTTCTCTAAGTAATTTGTTTCATGATAATATTGATAAATGAATGATGTTATTCATTTGATGTTCACTGCTTTGATGCCCGAGAGTTATGTCTTCACATAATTCTCAACCACACTTTCATTGCCGAACTTTGGTCTTTATTTATTCATGTGTTGTGCTAAGACAAAGTGATCGTGTTCATTGCCACGTTATGATTTAAGATGTTGATAACTTCTCAAAGTTATCGAAGCATGCTCAAATATGTACATTCTTGATAGTGATTATTTCCGTTGTGATGATTGTCCTCGATCGTTGTTCTTCTCGTTTGATTCTTTATTGGGATTTGAGGACCATAAAATCATTCTTAGCTCAACTTTAGTTCACCTCTTGAATCGTAAAGGTTCAATTTATTCATGAAGAAAGTTGTTGTCTTCTTTCTCTTGACATAAGTTTGAACCCGTTGTCGTTAAATTTTTTTTTTTCTAATCCCGAGTCACGGCCTAATTACCTGATTAGGTAGTCGGGTCGTGACAGAATGGTATCAGAGCGGTTTTAAATTCTGAACCTATGAACTCTTGTAAATTTGTGCAGTTTGTGCACAGTTTCAAATTATGAATCTGTAAATCCTTGAGATTTTTTTGCAGTTTGTGCACAGTTTTGAAGTCTGAGCTTGTGAATCCTTGTGAACTGTTGCACAACTGAGCAAAGTTTTCAATTCTGTACATGTAAATCCTTGCAAATCCTTGTGCAACAGCGCTGTTTTGAATTCTGAAGTCATGAATCCTTGCAGTCTTGTGCGGTTTGTGCAACTTGAGCATATGTATTCTTTTAAGTTGACTCTGTTTGAAAATTTGAGTTATGGAGTCAGTTGTTTGACTCTATGTTGAGAATATGAGTAAAGAGACAGTTGTTCTTGAGAGAAGCTCGGCATTCGATCCCATCATCTCTAGCTCATCAAGTAAAAGGCTTATGCTTATGATTATGATTATGTTTATGAGTATGATGATTATGATTATCACAGATGAGGATAGAGTATACGCCTTATTGAATGAATTGTTATATATAAATGTATGCTTGAAATGAGTTATTGTTCTATGAGCTATGTTGAAAAGAAGTTCTGAGAAAAGATGGCAGAACAACATAAATATGTTTCTGTAAGTGTTCGAATATTCTTTGATCTAGAATGGCAAAAACCATCCGGACAGCTTGGATTTGGAAGAGTACGACTCGTTTGTCGTCATTTCATTTATCTTCATCAGCAAAGATTAGATGAATAACTTATCTTGAGCGAATTTCTCGCTCAATTCCATCGCTTGGGGAAAAAAAAAGACATATGAGTACGATGCAATGGAACCAGATGGAATACTCCGGATGATTTCTTTATTGCTTAAGAAGTAGGAGATTGTCTTTCCAGTGATGATCGATGCACAAGCAAAGAAGTGATCAAAGAAAGAACAAGAAGCTAACGACCTCTATCGTTAACCAAGTCGTGAATTGCTCCAAGTTTTGGTACCGAGACAAGCGATCTCCTTAACGGTCACTAGCCCGCCGAGAACATTCCAAAAGTTTCTACCAGAATTAGCGACCGACCTCGCGATCGCTAGTCCGCCGCTAGGCACCACGATCCGAGGATTCAAGTTTCACCATTAACCATAAATATCTCGAACCATCCTTGACACGTAACTTTTGTTCTTCGTTAAAAAAAAAAAAAAAAAAAAAAATTCTAGACTCCTAACCATCATCGTTTTCATTATTATTTACACTTGAATTCTCTTTTGGCTCTTGTTCTTCCGTGGTCGACTTTATTTCAGTTATTCATTAATTTCAGTTGGTTGATAATTTTCTTTATACGAAATGACAAAGAGAACATTGAACCCATTCATGTTAATTCTTCTACCTGAGTACGATGTTGATACCCATATTTTAGAGATAAAGTTTTCTTTGTCAATTACTCAACTATCTATGCCTAAGTTTGGTGTAGATTCTATTCAATTTAAGTACTTTCATCTCGACTTCGAAATGTTTCTTATTGACCTAGATTGGAATGGTTAGTCTTGTTGCACCTCTTGAGATTCCTATATCGATTCAGTTTATCCTATTTTCTCATGTTTATGAAACATCTCAATTGAGATTCGAGAAGCAATTCAAGTTAGTTCATTGATACTCCAGATGTATTGAATATTTTATGATTGATCCTGATATCTTTTACTCTGGAGTAGTTCTCTTGTGCTCATTTCTCGATCATATCATTGATTCGTTATCTTTTGAGATTGAAGAAAATTATAGGAATGGTTTATACCTCGACATGTATGTAGAGCAGAAAAAGATTTAGTTTACGAACCTGAAGCAGGGAGAGAAGACTGTCGTAAAATACGATCATGAATTCAACGGCCTAGTCCGTTATGTCTTTTACAAAGTTGAAAAGATGAGGAGACATACATATTGGTTATTTCAATCGAAACGTGGAGTGCTCGTCTCAATCACCTCAAATAGAGACTTCAGGTCTACATCTCGTTTTGGACGAGTTTCGACAAAAGATGGATGCAAGATTTAATCAGCATTTATCAATTATCAAGTAACAATTTGTATGGCAACTGATTAAGCCTCTACAGCATAAAGTGTAGATCGCCGCTCTTCAAGGATGCGGTTGTGATCGCTCACTTTTCTAACACTAAAAAGTGTAAGTATATAGGTAAGTCGAGTATCGTATCCACAGAGATTGTATCACGAAAACATAGAAGCTAGCTCAACGATTATTCATCATTATTCAAGCACAGAAAATTGGGTGAAAGGTTTTAAGGGCTTCAGAATTTAATCCAAAGCAGATGTAACCATACAGAAATATAAATAAAGCAATAAAATCACGGATGATAACTATAAAGAAAGACTAACCCTAGGGATGCATCAATCCTATCCACAACGATGTTTATCTTGCTTATTATTAACCGTTTTAATCCTGACAAGACGGAAGATCACATATATAACCAACAACTTCGCACGACAATTGCGGCGATTGATTACTAATTTTCCCTATTATCATTCGTCTAGAGGAAAATAAGCAACTCAAAAGGATCACAAAGAATATGCTTCCTACGAATGTTCCTATCTCGCCACGACTCAAGGCTTATCCGTATCATACATTCAAGATCGATTGACAATTAAAACAGCTTCACGTAATTAATCGGCAACTATGATATGCATCAAAATTGATCGAAATCAACACATATAAATAAGCACCAAGAATCATGAATCAATGCCTGGAAGGTAAATAACAATCAGAGGAATCACAACATATAGGATAGAATCATGCAAACCCTGTGGATTAGAAATGTAAATTAGCTAGACATAATTAACGACATAAAGTAAGAAATAATCATAAAAACAGAAATTTAAATATATAAAACCCGTAGGGAAGCGTCGGATGATCAAAGGTTGGTCTTGAATCCAATCCCAAGCGAACGAACGGAAAAACAAAGGAAAACGATCGGACAAAACGTTCCGATTGATAACGAAACAATAAACTAAACTAAAACAACGTAAGAACAATACTAGAATTAAACTAAACGAAGACTAAAGCAAAAGAATGGAAAAACTGAGGAAAAACTGAAGTAAAATAGGTCAGGGGCGCCTGGGGTCTCTTGGGGCTTCGAGGCGAGGGGTGTTGCCATATATAGGCACACCCCAAACCCTAATTTTTCCTTCGCGCTGCCTCGCGACCACCCTTCGCGGTCGCTAGGTGTGGTCGCGAGGTAAGTCTCGCTCGCGGCCTTCTCGCCCGCGGTCGCCTCTTGCGCTCGCTTTGTACCTCGCGACCCGACTAGCGGTCGCTAGTCGTTATGAATCGGTCGCGAAATCGCCCGGTGAATTCTCGACGCTAGGCTTCGCCGCGGGCACGCAGGTCGCGCCGCGGCTCTTCGGGTGCTCATTGCTTGCCTAGCGGCCAGCCTAGCGATCGCTAGGGTGGTCGCTAGAAACTGGGCAGAATGTCAATTTTGCTCGTGCTTCGTTCCTTGCTTCGATTATCAATATATAAACCTACAAAACGTCAAAGGAACACCCAAGAGCAGTATCTTCTAGAAATAGATAAAACATTAAGAATCGATACATAAACGCACATTAAACGAGCTAAACTCATCTTCAAATATCAACTAAATACGTGTAAAATGCGCGTTTATCAGGTTGGAGAAAGAAAAGTGCTTGGATTAGAAGCGATTTAAGAAATGATCGTAATCGTACGACCAGTCAAGAAAAGAATCCAATAAGCTCAAGATCGTTAATACAAGACGAACAGAAACAAGCTTCGAGATTGGAGACAAATTTTTTGTGAAAGTATACCTTTTCAAAGGAATATATTGGTTAGAATCAAAGAATAGCTTAACCAAGATTTATCAGCCCTACGAGATTCAAGAGAAGATTAAGCTAATCGCCTACAGATTTGCATTTCCTTCAAGTTCGACGATATTCACGATGTATATCGTGTGTCGTAGTTACGAAGATATGTGTTTGATTCAAAACACATCATGCATCGATGAAATGGTTCCCAAGATTGATGTGAGCTATGAAGAGAAATTAGAATTTTATTCTAGACCGAAAAGAGTAAAGACTAAGGAATAAGATTATTCCTTTAGTTATAATTCAGTAAAGACATCATGGTCTAGAAGAGTGACTTGGGAACTAGAAGATCGATGAAAAGAAGTACCTGAGTTTTGTAAAGTACTAAATTTCGAGGACGAAATTTTTTTAAGGGGGATGGAATGTAGTAACCCGAGAAATCTTATGGTCCTAATTAGAGTTTAATCAAGTGCTAATTAGGGGCTTAAAGACATCATCCTTAGAATTGATAAAGAAGTGCTTGATAGTTAGTAATCGATAGAAATTGATTAATTTTAATCGAATGAGCAAAATTCAAAAAGTGGTTATTAATTAGAAATAAGTTTTATTATGATTAAATGTGAAATATATGATTATTATTGTGTATATTTCGATGAAATTTTATTAAATAGAATTGTTTTAAAGAAAGTGTATTATTTATTATTGTTATGTGAGATTTAGTCATTAAATGAGATGAAATAATGTTTAAGCTATTAAATGGCTTAAATAAACTTAAATAATTTTATTTATTAATTTTTATGATTTTAGAAATTTATGGATTAATTGAATAATTATTTGATTATTTGCATATGAAAGGATTAAAAGTATATTTATATAATTTGCAATCCAATAATGGATTTAATTGCACCGCGAACTCAGAATGAGATCCGGAGTTTTCTAGGGTTGGCTGGTTATTATAGGAGATTCATTGAGGGATTCTCCAAAATAGCAAGACCAATGACCCAACTACTCCGAAAGGGAGTTAAGTACACTTGGACTGAGGAATGTGAGGCGAGTTTTCAAGAACTCAAAGAAAAGTTAACAAGTGCACCAGTGTTAGCAGTCCCGGAATCAGATAAGGAATATGTGGTTTATACTGACGCCTCGAAGAACGGACTAGGATGCGTTTTGATGCAAGAAGGAAAAGTAATAGCATACGCATCACGACAACTTAGACCACATGAGTTGAACTACCCAACACATGATTTAGAGTTAGCAGCAGTGGTTCATGCACTGAAAATATGGAGACACCATCTCTACGGAGTGAGATGCGAAATCTATACAGATCATAAGAGTTTGAAATATTTTTTCGAGCAGAGAGATCTAAACATGAGGCAGAGAAGATGGCTCGAACTAGTGAAAGATTACGACTGTGGTATTAACTATCACCCAGGTAAAGCGAATGTAGTAGCGGACGCCTTGAGTCGTAAAAATCAAACTCATTTGGGATGTCTCTTGACACAAAAGGTAAACTCATTGAGGAGTTCAGCAAATTAAGAATCGAATTGGTTGAACAGCCAGAGACGATCAGGAATTATATTGCTACACTCACCATGACACCTGATTTAAGAAAAAGGATCATTGAGAGACAAAGGATGGAGGAAAAGTTGAAAAAGATAAGAGGAAGAGTGAGAACTGGCGAATTGGAAAATTTCCGAAAGCATCGATAATGCTCGATGTTCGAAGGAAGAATATGTGTTCTGATGATGCCGAGATTCGAACGACATAATGAGTGAGGCTCATGATACACCTTATACCGCCCACCCAGCAATGACGAAGATGTACCAAGACCTAAAAGAAAAGTTCGGTGGGAAGGCATGAAACGAGACATAGCTTCTTCAGAGAACGTTGCCTTGTTTGCCAACAAGTAAAAGCCTTACACCAACGTCCCTACGGAAATTACAACCTGGGTATACCGAATGGAAATGGGATGAAATAACGATGGATTTCACATCTGATTTACCCAAGTCTAGGAAAGGAAACACTACCATATGGGTAATAAGTGATAGACTCACCATGTGCGCCACTTTTACCAATTCAAAATACATATGGAGTGATAGACTAGCCCAAATATATGTAAAGGAAGTGATACGCTACATGGAGTACCAAAATCCATTACATCAGATAGAGACTCCAAGTTTACATCGAAATTTTGGATGAGCCTACAAAAAGAATTGGGAACAAAGTTAAACTTCAGTACAACATTTCACCCACAAACTGATGGGCAGTCGGAAAGGACAATCCAAACTCTAGAAGATATGCTGAGAACCGTAGTACTGGATCGAGGTGCAAAATGGGAAGACATTTTACCTCTTATTGAGTTTGCCTACAATAATAGTTTTCAAGCGACGATTGACATGGCCCCATACGAAGCTTTGTATGGCAAGAAGTGTAGATCACCACTTTACTGGGATGAGGTGGGTGAAAGGAAAATAGTAGGGCCAGAAGCGGTGAATGAAATGATTGAAATCGTCCGACAGATTAGGCAAAGAATCAAGGAAGCTCAAGATAGACAGAAATCCTACGCTGATACGCGTAGATCGGAGCTGCATTTTGAAGTTGGAGATAAAGTATTTCTCAAAGTCTCTCCATCGAAGGGGATCACAAGATTTGGTGTGAAAGGAAAACTAAGACCCCGCTACATAGGACCATATGAGATCCTAGAAAGAATAGGCTCAGTAGCCTATAAGTTGGCTCTTCCGCCCAACTTGGGAAACGTGCATAATGTATTTCACGTATCTCAACTAAGGAAATATGTATACGATCCAAAACACGTGATCCGTCAAGACGACGTAGTTCTCAACTCAGACATGAGTTATGAAGAGGAGCCTATCGCAATAATAGACCATAAGGTTCAACAATTGAGAAACAAATCAATTTCGCTGGTCAAAGTGCTGTGGAATCACCACGGACAAGAAGAAGCTACGTGGGAGCTAGAAGATACAGTGAAGGAACGGTACCCCAGATTATTCTTTTAAGGTATACAAATTTCGGGACGAAATTTCTTTTAAGGGGGGTAGGATGTGATAACCCGCAGTTTTAAAAGCCTATTTACGGTCTTTAAACCCGTAAAATAAAATTTTGCCGTGAAATCAAATCACATATGAAATCGAGTATGATTTCAATTGTTTAAAAGGAATAATTTCCTATTACACTCACTCAAGTTAGTGAATGAAAGAAATCGAAAGTTTTAACTTTTATCGGCAGTACATTTTTAACGTCAAATGCATATCGACTGTTGAAATGTCACGATATTTCTTAAGCAATCAAGCTTGGAATTATATTCCATTATTAATGGAATATTTTTATAATGAGATTACAAGTATTTACGACCATTTTAAAGATGAGTCGAAACGTAACGTTTTGAGACGTTTTCAAACGTCAACGTTTAGAGATAAGATGAACGATGGTTTTAATGATCAAGAAACTTTAGAAAAATATTTCTTATGATATTTTTATGATATTACAGTACTAATAAGCATTTAATTAATGCTTGAACATTAGAATTAGAAAAAGTATCAAAACTAGTTTCGAAAACCCTAATTCTTCGAAATTAGGGTTTCCTTCGAAAATAAATGTCCTTTTTAATTATCCTATGCTATAATTATTATTTAAATCATATACCAAGGTGCACATACTTATGAATGGCATGAAATAAAAATTTTTAACCTATGGTTATCCAAATGGCCGATAGCTATTTTCTTGTGCACAAGGTTGGATTATTTTGTTTTCTTCACTTATGCTATTAACCTATGATATTAAATATCATCTAAATCATATATTATGATTTATATATCTATGATTAGCATGAAATAAGAATTTTACCCTAAAGTTTGGCCAAATGGCCGAGAGCTATGTATATATGTATAACAAAGTGTAATTTTATTCTATCACCCTATATATATATATATAGGTATATATTCAGATTTTGCATCACCAAATCTTCCATTAGTGATGTATTATAGCTAGTTTCAAGAAGATTTGTGTAAGATACTCATGATTAGTATCCACTAACACCATAAAATATTACTAGTATTCGAAGGGTCTCCCTGTGTGTGAGAGAGGGCCGAGACATACGGGTATAGGGGGATATTTCAGATTTTTTCATTCCCACTATTCTCAATCACTCACACACTCAAGCTCTTCCTTCTCTCCCAAGTTCCTCATTTCTCCCAAGAAACCCATCTTCTTCCTCCATTTTTCTGCACAGCCGAGAGCTTCCCTCTCCCATAGCCAAGCTTAAATTTTCTTCCCTTCATCCATATCAAGTGTAAAACCTTGGATATTATTCCATTAAACCATACATCCATGGTAGGAATTGAAACAAAGCATCTATGGTCTTCGATTTTTCTTCAAAAATTTCGAATGGGGTGTCTAGTTCATTGCATGTGTGTTAGATGATCTTAAGTGGTAATTCTTTGCTATTGCATGTGTATTGATGAAAGAAGTATGTTGATTATGTGTTCTTATTTTCAAGTGAATTGCATGAGGGTTTTGCCTTCAAGAAATTCGAATCCAAGGCTAAAATGTGTGCTAATGGTATGAAGCAATGTATTGTGAAGCCTTGAGCATGTTTTAAAATTTTATTCAAACATGTATGAAATTCTTCTAAATGGCCGAGACCTATGAGAGGTTACATGAGATTGATTTTATAATCTATGGTGTGATATGTGTTCATAGTATTGATGTCACGACCCCATTCCCGACCAACCCGGACCGGAGGCGACTAGTACTAGGAGTAGTGTTTAGGGTTACATGGATAAAATAGAGATGCATAAAAATAAACTAACATGCTTGAATGTAATATGAAATGATGTTATATTGTTTTTGAAAGGTTTAGCCATCGGACCCCAAAACTTGGCCCGATCCGATGGACCTCGATAGTTTGTAACATAAAGCATAAATAAAGGAGTTCGAGTATAGCAATGAAAGTGTGTGAATACATATACGACGATATGCATTCAAGGTATAAACCACAAATTCAAGTAAATCGGTCAAGGACACCGGACTCTCAACACATTCCCCATCATCACCATCGAGCTCAACCCGCACATTTAAAACAAACATGCGGGGCTAAGTACAAGAAATTGCACTCGGTGGACTTATGCCGAAAACATTTGATAGATTTTGGATTACTGTTGCCAATATCGGGTAAGTCACAGTGGTTTTAGTTAAAAATGCCTTGGCTTACCAAATCATTTTCGCTTGTAAACATAGCTCGCCGAGCATTTTCTTGGTGTGTATGGTCCGTATCTCATAGTCACAATACATAATAATAATAATAATAAGCGTCGAGAGGAGGCCTCCCATCTACGACGCCGTGACCGACCGTAATCCCGCACAAAGACACACACTCTGCAAGCATATGTTAACACAACGATAGTTCCAACCTTCACGCCAATCCTAGCTGGGCATTTATCATCCGACACAGACCCGACATTAAAAAGGTCACGCTACCACAACAAATGATATAATAGTTCCAACCATCTCCACAACGTGCGGGCATAACAGATAGGATCCATACACAAAACGAAATATTTTGGCGGTGTAATGCAAGAAACATTTGATAACAGCTTATAAAATAAGTAATCGTAAATAAACTCATTTGATATAACAAAGAAGTCACGTTTTAGTGGGGTGAAAAAGGCCCACATTTTGAAGATAAGAAGCCCACATTAGTGAGGTAAGAAAAGGAGCCCACCGGACTATGGTTCGTTGTAAAAGTCCCAGTTCGCTCGCTCGTCAAAATCCCGTCACGCGTTTGGTCCACACCTTTACGAAAAAGCGAGGTTTTAGTACGTCGCTCAAGTCTCTCGAGACTTTCGAAAACAAAGATAAACTTCGATATTTCATATCGATGTGACTGAATTCCTTAGTGGATTCAATACGTCTCTATTACGTATACGATTGACTTTTCTCGTTCCTCGAGATACGCTCAACGATAAGCGTTTTCGATATATGGATTTCATTTGGGAAATCTTTTCTTACTAATGAGGTATCATACTCAATTAGTATATCTTACGCGTGCTGACGTATTTATAAGCGTATAATCGTACGTTTGACTTGAAAAGTCAACGAAGTCAACACTGGTCAACTAAGTCAACGATTTTGACTTTTTAAATAGTAAGCTCTTACTATTTTGTTTTATAAATCGAATTTGATCGATTTGAAAACGTAAAGTCCTATTTCTCGATTTATCTTGTAAATCAAGGACTTATAATTATTTTCGCATTTTTAATAACCCTTTTTATAAATAAAAAGCGTATTTTGGAATTTAAAACGTTATAAAACGAACGTTTGTCTCAAACATAGCAATCTATGTTTATAAAATTTTGTAAAATTTAAAACTGTCCAGAATATTAATTTAGTAAATATTTCATTAATAAACTGTTTTAAAAGGATTTAAAATCCTTATTAATTATCGAAAACTCGATAATTAATTTAAAATTGTCAAATGACTTTTGAAAAATCTTCTAAATTAATATAGTGCATTATTATACACTATGGTCCAGAATATGAATTTATCAAATTCATATGATATTATTTGCTATTTATTTATATATATACATATATATATTTTCGGTAATTCAATAAATAGGAATAATCATCCAAAATTCCCAAAATTGATATGTACTTATTATAATATCTCAACATCAGTATATAGTATTAATATAACCCATAGTTCATCATAAGCATTCATTTCACAATATCTAACAATTATTCACGGTAATTATAAGATAATTACCAAATAAATAGCAAACAATTTCTAAAAATTCCAAATAAATTCCAACATCATTAAACATTATATTATAACATTGTAACATCATAATATCAACCAAACCAATTGAAATCATCACCATATGGAGCATACATGCTCTCGGCCTTTTTGATTTAATTTTGGTTTTTGGTTTTCAAAAATTCCAACAATTATATACTATGTTTATACACTATAGTATATTAATATAACATCATATAATCATCAAGAACCAATTAAATCATCACCATATAAGCTTGTAAGCTTTAGCTTATTTGATTTAAATAGGTAAATGATTTCCAAAATTCTAATTAATTCACACAATGCATAAATAATATACTAAAGCATTAAAACACCATTACATGTTCAAAAATAAAATCATACATCAACCTATACATACAATATGCTCTCGGCCCTTTTTAAAAAAAAATAGCATATGGTTTTCAAAAATTCTAATTAAATCATAGAACATATAATCAAGGTTCTAAAGCAATAATATGTCATTATATGATTAAAATAAAAATTATACACCAAGGTATTTATTTAAATAGCTCACGGTATTAATGAAATAAATAGCTAGGGTTTTCCAAAAATTTTAATTAACATACCATAGCCTTAAACATGATAATAAACAATAATCCATCACTAAAATATCCAAGAGGTAATCGGTCACCATGTACCCATTTTATAAAGTTTTCAAAATTATTTTAACAACTCATATGGTTCGAAAATCATGAACAAACACTAGATCCATTTAAAAATTAAATAAACAACAACATATGATTATCCAAACATATATTTTCATATATTTGAAAATAAATCATCAAGAACCATTATCTCATGCTCAAGAACATTAGAACACATTTGTAGATATATATATAGCATGCGACACACATACACATTTATATGAACTTGCACTCGATTTTCATAGATAAAATGGATATGGAATCGGTACTATGGTGCCTTAGTTTACCTTGAAATGGTATAGGATTTCAAACACAACACTAGGACACCCAAAGTTTTCGAAATGGGAGTAGAGGAAGAAGAAAAATTTTGAGAGAGAATGGGAGGGTGTCGTCGGTTTTCAGAAAATGGGGAAGAGAATGGAGAGTGATTTTGGAGTGTTGTAGTGTAGGAGGTGTGTATAATGAGAAATGGGGTGAATGGGAAGAGTCCTCCCCTATACTACCTCTCTCTCTCTCGCCGATTTTGGCCAAGAAATGGCACAAAATCTGCAGCTTAATGATGACAATTAGTGTGATGATTAGGCTAGGTTTAAAAGGTGTTCATGCATTGGGTGGAAAAAAGGTGGAGCTCATGCCTTGTTTCTCATGATAGCCGACGGCTATGGGGGGGTGTGGGGCTGATTTTAATTTTTGTTACTCATTAATACTATGTATTAATCATAGTATAGGTCATAGATATATAATACATGCCATTAAAATAATTAAATCAAGCATATACAATATTTCGAAATTACCGATCCCAAAATTAGGAAAATAGGAAATAAAATACAAATCACACCTATTATTGATACTCATGCCATTTTCGATCCAAATATACATATATACATCATAATATATGATTTAGATATTAAATAATATCATAGGATAAAATTATAGCATTAATTCATGCATATAAAACCCTAATTTCAAGAATTATGTTTCGAAAATTATATATATGCAATATCGAGTTTTATTGCTCCAA
Organism: Salvia rosmarinus; assembly: GCA_036937905.1. Lineage (NCBI taxonomy): Eukaryota > Viridiplantae > Streptophyta > Magnoliopsida > Lamiales > Lamiaceae > Salvia > Salvia rosmarinus. Next base: position 21,762,513 of record CM072815.1, on the reverse strand, counting down.
AAACTGATTTCATAGCTTAATAACACTCATATATATCATATTATAAAGTTTAGATACCATATGATAATTTAATAGTGTCATTTCATGTGAAAAACCAAAGTTTATAAACTTAGGGTTTTTGAAAATTTCAATACCAAAATATCGAATTTTTAATAACTGAAAATTCGATCTTAATCATTAATAATACTGAAATTATATAAAATAATAATAGGAAATTAATTATTATAATTTCCTGAGCATTAAACTCATTTTACAAAACGGCTCTAGACGTTGACGTTCAAAACGTCTCAAAACGTTCAAAAACGACTCATCTCAAAATGGTCGCAGTAAGTTCATACTTACTAAATAAATTTATTACTTTTAATAAAGGAATTAAGTTGGAAATTAATTCCAAGCTTCACCGCTCAGAAAATTTCATGAAAAGTCGACGCTCGATCGTGTTCGACGTTAAAATATATTGACGAATCATTTCGTAATATTTCAATCCTTTAATTCACAATCCTTAGTGAATTATGAAAAGAATTCGTTATAACGATATCGTATCGAAATCACAAGATTCGATGTCGTGAAAAGATAATATACGGCAAAACCCTAATTACGGGTTTAGAAAACCGTAATCGTATATTCGTTTCTTTGGAATATTACAATTGATCTTGAAAATTTTAGAAAAAAATCCCTACCCAATTCCTTACTAAAACCGAGAGTATATAAAAAAAAGTGGGTGTATGATTTTATGCAATATGATATTATTGATTTATGATGTATTGAGAATGCATATGATTTATTTGAGAATTTTTAAAACACCCTTCCTACTTTATTTCATAAAAACCGAGACATGTATAAATATATAAGTAGGTGTATGATTTCATTTTGTACATGCAAGGTGTTAATCTTGAAGTTATGATGAACTAAGAGTGTATAGACATTTATCGAAATTTTAGAAGATCAATTCTATAATTTTCTCAAAATAACCGAACATATATATAATTATATGTTAATGAATGATTTTTATTTGAGACATGCAAGAACATATAATTACTCTATGATGTTATAGAAGTCTATAGTGATTTAATTAGAATTTTGAAAATTCTATCTATTATTTTAAAAAAAAGGCCGAGACATGTATATATATATATGTTAGTGTGTAATTTTATTTTATGACATGCAATGTTGTATTATTGGTTTAAAATGTGTTTTATGCATCTTAGGATTTTGTTAAAATTTTTGAAGATCAATTACACATTTGTTTCAAAAAAACGATGAGTTATACACTCAAATGGTGATGATCAAATGGTCTTTGATGCATTTTATGATGTTATATTGTTACACTATAATGTATAAGCATGTCATAATTGTTTGGAAATTTTATAAAATTGTTAAACATGCTTAGTGAAAAGGCCGAGAGTTAGTATACCATTTATATGGTATATAAATGTCATATTATGGATTATATGACATAAAATGTCATGGATTAATGTTTGGACCTTGTGTTAAATTATCGAATTTTAGGAAATTTTGAGCATTTTATTAAAATGCGAAACCTTATATAAACAATAAGGTGATGATTGAACAATGTTTAGTTGATCTTATGACATATTAATGACCATAGTGTATATTAATACACTATATAATATTAGAAAAATTTTAAACATCATTTGGTAATTTATTATAATTCTGAGAATGTTTAAGATTTTAAGGATTTTAAATCCTTTTAAATCAAGTTTATTAATAAATTATACGTCTAATATTATTTTAAAAATATTTGGAAATTATGGATAATTTTCGAAAATAATTAGTTAGAAAAAAACTAAAATAGCCGTGAGCTATTTTTGAAATTGAAATAAGGATTTTTAATCCTTAAATTCATTAGTTATAATGAATTATATGTTTAAAAATTATTTTTAAACATATTAAAACAGTTTATAAAAAGAAATCAATTAGAAATTGATTTTCGAAAAAATTAATATTAAAATAAGACTTAGTAATTAAATTACTAAGAAAGGTCAAAATTGTTGACTTTTGAAATCAACGTACGAAAGACGTTCGATAAATACGCTAATATGCGTAAGACGCATCATTTGCTAATGATATCACGTTGATATGGAAGGATTTCATATTTAAAGTCATGAAATCGAAAAACGTGAGAAAACGTTGGACCATTTACCAAGAAGGGTAAATTGGTCATTTTTAACACATATCTCGTTTCTATCGAAGAACGAGAAATGTTAAGTTGATACGCGTTTGAGAAACGAATTAAATTCATTAAGGAATTGATTCGCCGATATGAAATATCGAATTTTATTATAGACTTTGTAAGTCTCGAATTACGTAAACGACGTACTAAAGCATCCTTTTTATATAAAGGTGTGGACGCTGACGCACCAGCTGGACGTTGACGAGTAAGGAAAACGTTAAAGACGATCAATAATTTCCAGGTGGGCTTTATTACTAAAACAGAAAAACTTTGCTGCTCTTTTCAACTGTCTTGTTTACAGTACTTTTCAACTAATGCTAAAATTCTTTAAATGATTACCGCCAAAATGTTTACGCTTTGTGTATCGATCCCATCCATGTATGATGTGATGTTGATGGGTTATTCCCAACTTATGAATGAAAATCGATATCGGATCCTATCGCCGGAAGCGTTTATACCGGCTAGGATTAACGTGGTACACCGATGGTGACCGTTGTAAGGACAATTCACGGCGGTCACGGGTCGTAGGCGAGGCCTCCTTCACGACTTTCGACTATGATAATGTGATGACATGATAATAAGGGATATAGGAGTACGTACACCAAGAAAATGCTTGGTCAAGCAACTTTTATAAACTCATGAAAATATTTTAGTAAGCATGCGCATTTTCAAATAAAACCCTTGTGTCTTACCACTATATCGCGTAGTAATTCAATGAAAATAAAATGTTTTCGCATAAGTCCACTGGGTACAAATTTTGTACTTAGCCACCATGTTTGTTTTAAATGTGCGAGTTGAGCTCGATTCTTGATGATGGAGGTGTTGAGAAAGCCATATGTCCTTGATGTTCGTTAGAATGGATAACCTCGAGTACATATCGTCATATATGTGCTCACACACTTTCCGCCGCAACTCGAACTGCTTTTATTTTCATGTTGGATAATAAAATAATGTGAACTATGAAGTCCTTCGGATCGTCATATCCTTTGGATCCGTTGACTTAAACCTTTTATTCCGAAATGTTATAAATGTATGTTTAATCCTAAGTTCAATATGCCCAAGTGATAAGCTTTATTGTGACAGTCTTCCACATCCATGAGTACTATTCCTAGTATTAGTCCGCTCACTCCGGGTCGTCCCGAGTGGGGTCGTGACAGAGTGGTATCAGAGCAATTGCTCTTTGAAACCCCATTTCCTTCTAAAACTAAGTCTAGAATTGAGTCACTAGACTTCTAGAAAATCTACTGGCTATTCTCAACACTCCATCACATCGAGCTCAACTGGGAAAAGGTAACTAGTTTCTTTTGAACTTATGAAGTGAAAATTTTATATGATGATAAAATTTGAAAAGATTTTGAAGAAAAGGAAAAGGAAAGTTGTAATGTGATGATGATTGAAATGAAGAGTTATGAGTGAAGATTTTCAAAATTCTAAATTCAAATTAAATAGCAATGATATGAAGTGGTTAAGTAGAAATGTATGTTTGAAATGAATCATGATGATTAAAGACGAATGTATGAAAACAAGATGATATGTACAGATATGTATGAAAGAAGTATGATGTTGTTTGGATGTTATGTTTAAGAATTCAAATCTATGTTGATAACAAAGTATGCTATGCTCTTGAGAAGAACGTAGACGATATAGGAAGTATGTTCACATAATGAAAGAAAACAAAAGAACGATAGGAAGCATGAATGTGTTTTAGTTTCGGGTTTTGAACGGCGAGAATGGAGCGTAAAGATGATCGAAACGGCGTTGACTATGAAGAATGAAGAAGGTGGATGTTGTATCACCGTTAAAGCGAGCGATCATAACCATCATTTAAACTTGCGTGATCGTGGACCGAGATTTCAGAACGACAAGCCTCAATTTGAAGATGTGGACGTAATAGTTATACTAAGTCGGCAGCAGCCATAGTGCGTATGATGTCGTTATTGGCACCTTCTCGAAACGTTGCTATAATCGCGAAAATTTTCTGCACTGCGCAGTAAATTTGTTTTTAATCGTACTCCCTCGATAGGACTCCGTTTTACGCATGGTTTTCGCCTGCGTATTCCTAACATTCTGAACTTCATTTGTTATGAAGGACAGAATCTCTTTTTCCATCTCCAGAACACAGTAGAGTCTGGGTAAAGTTCAGCTCGAGCTTTAGATAGAAACAGAGGAACCTATACTACCTCGTAGCTTAACATAGCAATAGGAGTTTGTTTACTAGGTGGGTTGAGAATGTTTGGTTAAGGATTGAATAGTTTATCCTAGTTGATTAATCAAGTACTAAGCCACCCTATCTCGCTATCGGATATTAGTAGTGCCTAACGCTTAGTTTTTGATCGTGATGTATGGAGAAATGCGTTACATTGCGAGGAGGAGGATAGGACGACCCGACTCTGAGGAGACTATCCGATTTACCGGAAAGCTGGATGTGTGCCGCGAGGATTTAGGAGAGTTTCGATGTATTACTTTAGATTGTGGAGGAATGCGAGTATATGGTATGACGGACTACGATGGCATTAAGCGTCTCCTTACTATACTTCCATGTGATTGGGAAGACTACGCTCGTGAGGTTTCTGGGGATTACATTTACCGTGCGACTGGAGGATATGACTTGATAGGTGATCTACCCAGGTTCATCAGCCACCTGACATACGTATATAACATCTATGGCGCAGCACCGAGAGGACCTTATCTTCCTCCACGGGAGTATACATGGCGTGATGAGTCACCTGAGTGGCTGTATACCGAGGTTCCACGGATAGTTGACCCAGTGGTACCACGATATCGGATTGACGAGGGTAGACTTGTTCAGGCGGACGGAGCAGCCAGACCTAGAGCTTTGGGAGCCCCTTTTTTTCCCTCCTTTGATTTTCGGACATCCGGTGCGTTCACCACTTCCGCCTTTACCACCGATGACAGCACCCCTACCGCCAGCCGAGAGTTTCCGTCAGACAGCACGGATTAGTGTGACAGGTACTCTTGATGGGTATAACCCCATCCATGACAGACTACATCCGATTCGTGTGGATTATGGTCCATCGGGACATCCCGATGGTAGAGAGTAATGGAGCTGGACCCTCTCGAGTATATGGCCAGGGTGATGACTCGGACGAGGAGGAAGAGGATCATGAGGAAGATGAGGAAGATTCGAGGAGTTGATGTAGATAGTGATGTTGATGTAAAATTTGAAGGATTATGTTATCTATTTTTATGTATGTTTTATTTATGCTTTTGAAAAACTTGAACAATGGGGGAACTGGATTTTTGTAAGGCTATAAAGCCATTGTGCATGACTTTAATTTTTGTAAAGCCTTAAGGCCGATATGTGTATGGCCCTTTTCTTTTGAAATATTTTGGAAGCAAGCATGTGAGTAATCCTTGATATAAGGACTTGTGTTTGCAAAGTACGTTATCTATGGTGCTTTTGCAATTGTATGTATGTATGACCCAAGAGGGCTTTTGCAACAAATCTATGTATGACAAGAATGAAATGTTTTATTTAAGTTATCATTTCTAAAAAAGCAGAAAAAAATGAAATTTGTACATATTCAAGTTATAAAGATGATACATGATGCTAATGATATATTTTACACAATGTAATGCCTCCTAGACAAGACCAACGAGAAGTAAGAGGCGGAGGCGGACTAGGAGAAGAGGTAGAACTCCTAACAAGAGGAACAGTCAACCTCAACCACCTCCACCTCAACCCGATCGCAGGATAGAAGAATTGTTCTTAAGACAAACCCCTACTTTCAATGGGAAAGGTAGTCCGGAAGATCTTGAGCAGTGAATGAGAACTATCGAGAGAATTTTCACTTTTCTAAGGTGCACAACACAAGAAAGACTATCATGTGTAGCCTTCCGCTTAAATGGGCTCTTGATTTACGGTGGGAGGCCAGAAAGAAAACTTTCACAGCAGAGCAGATGGAAGAATTAACTTGGGAAGATTTTAAAAGGGAAGTGTATGATAAGTATGTACCGAAAAGTTACAAGAAGAAGAAGGAACATGAATTTTTCTTGTTAAAACAGGAAAAGATGTCGGTAACCGATTACGATCGCACTTTTTGTGAAATGTCTAGATATGCACTGGATCAAGTGGACACGGATTTAAAGATGGCGGAAAAATTTAGATCAGGGTTAAGGCCAGAAATAAGAATGTCTCTCGCTGGTCTTGGAGACATGACTTATACAGAGGCTCTTACACGAGCTTTGGACATTAGAGGCAATGCCGCCGATGATAAGTCGGGATCACCGGATGCGTAATACCATGGACGAGGAAAGAGAAATGGGATACTAGTTTTAGTAACAGCAGAAGGGGAAACTTTGAAAATAAAAATAACAAACAACGATGTGGAAATTCACAAGTCAAGGGCAAGGATGGAGGAAGCCAGCCTTTATTCCTCCAACAAGGGACCACAAGAGCGTGAAGGGCTCTTCCGTGCCCAAATGCCGAAAGATGCACACGGAATGTGCATGGCGGGCGATGGAAACTGTTTTAGGTGTGGTATGAAAGGACATTACGAAACTTTTGTCCGGGATACGCTCGGAACAACATCGTGGTCAACCAACCCAGTAATGTCCAACCGTTAAGGGCTATCCAATTTCAAATTTAACCTCAACAAAGAACTACAGCCGCAACAATGGCAACAACCTCCACAACAACCGCAAAGCAACCACAACAACAACTACAACAACAACGGTGGCAACCACCTCAAGAACGAAGATAACAACCATTACGGCAACGTCGGTGACAACAAGCCCGGACAAACAACAGCCCGGCAAAGAAAGGCAAGCACCACGCCACCACGCGATTACCTCAAGCTAGGGCGTATGCTTTGCACCGGCAACAAAACGAACAGGACCAGGGAAACCTGGCAGGTATGGGAATCCTTCTCAACATACCTGTTATAGTATTGTTCGACACGGGTGCTTCGCACTCTTTCATAGCAAAATCATGCGTAGATCTGTTGGGACTTAGTGCTATAAAAGCAAATCAGGATATGAGAATCTCTTCACCTATAGGAGGATCATGATCGTTACATCGTTCTGCCGAACCTAGAGTTGAACTTAGGATCACTGAGGGTTCTAGCAAATAATTTGAACATAATGTCCATGGGTGACGTAGATATAATCCTAGGAATGGACTGGTTAGCTGCAAACCACTCCACGATTCTTTGCAAGGAAAGGAAAACATCATTTCATTTTCCGGGGCAAGAAGCAACGCATTTCCATGGAATCAGCATGGGAAAGAGAGTCCCAATTGTGTCCGCATTGAAGGCGAGGAAAATGATGAATAAGAAAGGATACCATGCTTTTCTCGTTTATTTGAATGGAGAAGAAAAGCCGGAACTGAAGATAGAAGACATAGAAATTGTCAGAGAATTTCCAGATGTATTTCCTAAGGATCTACCAGGATTACCTCGATGAGCAGCTGGAATTTACCATCGACTTGGAACCAGGATCGGCTCCAGTGTCAAAGGCACCCTACAGAATGGCCCCAAAGGAATTGGAAGAACTGAAAATCCAAATCCAAGAATTGTTGGACCTAGGTTTCATTAGACCTAGTGTTTCGCCTTGGGGAGCGCCTGTATTATTCGTCGAGAAGAAGGATGGATCTTTAAGGATGTGTATAGACTATCGAGAATGAACAAGATGACGCCAAGAACAAATATCCTTTACCAAGAATCGATGATTTGTTCGATCAATTGAGAGGAGCAGCATATTTTCAAAGATCGACCTCAAGTCGATACCGTCAACTCAAGTACACGAAGACATAGCTAAAACGCATTCCGCACAAGATATGGCCATTATGAATTTATAGTTATGCCGTTCGGATTAACTAATGCACTAGGCGTGTTTATGGACCTCATGAACCGAGTGTTTCATCCGTGCTTAGACAGTTTTGTTTTGGTTTTCATAGATGATATTCTCATTTATTCAAAAATGAGGAAGATCATAAGGAACATCTAAGAATGGTGTTACAAACTTTGAGGAGTGAAAGATTATTTGCTAAGTTTAGCAAATGCGAATTTTGGTGAAGGAAGTAATGTTCCTAGGACACATCGTGTCTGTGATGGAATCAAAGTAGATCCACCAAAGTGGAAGAAGTGCGAGAATGGAAATCACCGCGAACTCGAAATGAGATCCGAGTTTTCTAGGGTTGGTGGTTATTATAGGAGATTCATTGAGGATTCTCCAAAATAGCAAGACCAATGACCCAACTACTCGAAAGGGAGTTAAGTACACTTGACCGAGGAATGTGAGGCGAGTTTTCAAGAACTCAAAGAAAAGTTAACAAGTGCACCAAGGTTAGCGATCCGGGAATCGGATAAGGAATATGTGGTTTATCTTGGCCTCGAAGAACGGACTAGGATGCGTTTTGATGCAAGAAGGAAAAGTAATAGCATACGCGTCACGACAACTTAGACCACATGAATTGAACTACCCAACACATGATTTAGAGTTAGCGGCGTGGTTCATGACCGAAAATATGGAACACCATCTCTGCGGAGTGAGATCGCAAATCTATCTGATCATAAGAGTTTGAAATATTTTTTCGAGCGAGAGATCTAAACATGAAGGCGAGAGAGATGGCTCGAACTAGTGAAAGATTACGACCGTGGTATTAACTATCACCCGTGTAAAGCGAATGTAGTAGCGGACGCCTTGAGTCGTAAAATCAAACTCATTTGGGATGTCTCTTGACACAAAAGGTAAACTCATTGAGGAGTTCAGCAAATTAAGAATCGAATGGTTGAGCGGCCGAGACGATCGGGAATTATATTGCTACACTCACCATGACACCGATTTAAGAAAAGGATCATTGAGAGACAAAGGATGGAGGAAAAGTTGGAAAAGATAAGAGGAAGAGTGAGAATCGCGGGTGGAAAATTTCCGAAGCATCGAGATAATGCTCGATGTTCGAAGGAAGAATATGTGTTCTGATGATCTTGAGATTGAACGACATAATGAGTGAGGCTCATGATACACCTTATACCGCCCACCCAGGCAGTACGAAGATGTACCAACTTGAGCATATGAATTCTTTTAAGTTGACTCTGTTTGAAAATTTGAGTTATGGAGTCAGTTGTTTGACTCTATGTTGAGAATATGAGTAAAGAGACAGTTGTTCTTGAGAGAAGCTCGGCATTCGATCCCATCATCTCTAGCTCATCAAGTAAAAGGCTTATGCTTATGATTATGATTATGTTTGTGAGTATGATGATTATGATTATCACGGATGAGGATGGAGTATACGCCTTATTGAATGAATTGTTATATATAAATGTATGCTTGAAATGAGTTATTGTTCTATGAGCTATGTTGAAAAGAAGTTGAAAAGAAGTTCTGAGAAAAGATGGCAGAACAACATAAATATGTTTCTGTAAGTGTTCGAATATTCTTTGATCTAGAATGGCAAAAACCATCCGGACAGCTTGGATTTGGAAGAGTACGACTCGTCTGTCGCCATTTCATTTATCTTCATCAGCAAAGATTAGATGAATAACTTATCTTGAGCGAATTTCTCGCTCAATTCCATCGCTTGCGGAAAAAAAAAGACATATGAGTACGATGCAATGGAACCAGATGGAATACTCCAGATGATTTCTTTATTGCTTAAGAAGTAGGGAGATTGTCTTTCCAGGTGATGATCGATGCACAAGCAAAGAAGTGATCAAAGAAAGAAACAAGAACCTAATGACCGCCCTATCGTTAACCAAGTCGTGAATTGCTCCAAGTTTTGGTACCGAGACAAGCGATCTCCTTAACGGTCACTAGCCTGGCCGCGAGAACATTCCAAAAAGTTTCTACCTTGTAACTAGCAACCGACCTTGCGATCGCTAGTCCGGCCGCTAGGCACCACGATCTGAGGATTCAAGTTTCAGCCATTAACCATAAATATCTCGAACCATCCTTGACACGTAACTTTTGTTCTTCGTTAAAAAAAAAAAAAAAAAAATTCTAGACTCCTAACTATCATCAGTTTCCATTATTATTTACACTTGAATTCTCTTTTGGCTCTTGTTCTTCCGTGGTCGACTTTATTTCAGTTATTCATTAATTTCAGTTGGTTGATAATTTTCTTTATACGAAATGACAAAGAGAACATTGAACCCATTCATGTTAATTCTTCTACCTGAGTACGATGTTGATACCCATATTTTAGAGATAAAGTTTTCTTTGTCAATTACTCAACTATCTATGCCTAAGTTTGGTGTAGATTCTATTCAATTTAAGTACTTTTATCTCAGCTTCGAAATGTTTCTTATTGACCTAGATTGGTATGGTTAGTCTTGTTGCACCTCTTGAGATTCCTATATCGATTCAGTTTATCCTATTTTCTCATGTTTATGAAACATCTCAATTGAGATTCGAGAAGCAATTCAAGTTAGTTCATTGATACTCCAGATGTATTGAATATTTTATGATTGATCCTGATATCTTTTACTCTGGAGTAGTTCTCTTGTGCTCATTTCTCGATCATATCATTGATTCGTTATCTTTTGAGATTGAAGAAAATTATAGGAATGGTTTATACCTCGACATGTATGTAGAGCGAGAAAAGATTTAGTTCTGAACCTCAAGCGGGGAGAGAAGGCGTAAGAAAATACGATCATGAATTCAACGGCCTAGTCCGTTATGTCTTTTACAAAGTTGAAAAGATGAGGAGACATACATATTGGTTATTTCAATCGAAACGTGGAATGTTCGTCTCAATCACCTCAAATAGAGACTTCAGGTCTACATCTCGTTTTGGACGAGTTTCGACGAAAGATGGATGCAAGATTTAATCAGCATTTATCAATTATCAAGTAACAATTTGTATGGCAACTGATTAAGCCTCTACAGCATAAAGTGTAGATCGCCGCTCTTCAAGGATGCGGTTGGAGAAAGAAAAGTGCTTGGATTAGAAGCGATTTAAGAAATGATCGTAATCGTACGACCAGTCAAGAAAAGAATCCAATAAGCTCAAGATCGTTAATACAAGACGAACAGAAACAAGCTTCGAGATTGGAGACAAATTTTTTGTGAAAGTATACCTTTTCAAAGGAATATATTGGTTCGAATCAAAGAATAGCTTAACCAAGATTTATCAGCCCTACGAGATTCAAGAGAAGATTAAGCTAATCGCCTACTGATTTGCATTTCCTTCAAGTTCGACGATATTCACGATGTATATCGGTGTGTCGAAGTTACTAAGATATGTGTTTGATTGAAACACATCATGCATCGATGAAATGGTTCCCAAGATTGATGTGAGCTATGAAGAGAAATTAGAATTTTATTCTGGGCCGAAAGAGTAAAGACTAAGGAATAAGATTATTCCTTTAGTTATAATTCAGTAAAGACATCATGGTCTAGAAGAAGTGACTTGGGAACTAGAAGATCAGATGAAAAAGAAGTACCCGGAGTTTTGCAGAAGTACTAAATTTCGAGGACGAAATTTTTTTAAGGGGGATGGAATGTAGTAACCCGAGAAATCTTATGGTCCTAATTAGAGTTTAATCAAGTGCTAATTAGGGGCTTAAAGACATTGCATCCTTAGAATTGATAAAGAAGTGCTTGATAGTTAGTAATCGATAGAAATTCGATTAATTTTAATCGAATGAGCAAAAATTCCAAAAAGTGGTTATTAATTAGAAATAAGTTTTATTATGATTAAATGTGAAATATATGATTATTATTGTGTATATTTCGATGAAATTTTATTAAATAGAATTGTTTTAAAGAAAGTGTATTATTTATTATTGTTATGTGAGATTTAGTCATGAAATGAGATGAAATAATGTTTAAGCTATTAAATGGCTTAAATAAACTTAAATAATTTTATTTATTAATTTTTATGATTTTAGAAATTTATGGATTAATTGAATAATTATTTGATTATTTGCATATGAAAGGATTAAAAATATATTTATATAATTTGCAATCCAATAATGGATTTAATTGTTTTGGATTGTTATATTAATGAGAAAATTGAGTTTTACTATTAAAGACTATAAATTTTTAATGTTAGCAATATTTTTAAAGAAATGTTATTTATTTTCGAAAATTATGGAAAAAGAAAAGAAAATGAATGGAAATTAAATAAAGTATACATATATGAATCTTCTAGAATTTTATTCATTTTATATGATCATCCTCAAGCTTCATTTCTTCCCATTATTTTCGAAACACACACAATATACACACACAAAATTTTCTTTTCAATTTTAATTCATGTTTTAAGTGTAGAATTAAAGGGAAAACACTCCAAAGAAGGTAAACACCTTGATTAATCCAAGTTTTTATGTTTTAAATTGATGAACTTGATGTTCTCTCATATTATGATTTTCGAAAATTTGAGGATTTTGATTAAGGTTGATTTGTTTAATTTTTGTTATGTTTATTGATTTAATTATACTTATGATGCTTAAATAACATAAGCTATGGATTAAATTCTTTAAATTCATGAAAGTTGAGAATTAAAGTAGCATCATGAACCCTAATTTTTGTATGTGAATTATGTGTTATGATTTGATTAAATTGAGTTTAGATATGTGTAATTAAGTGAGAATAAACATGATTTGATAAAAGAAATTGGAAGAAATTGAAAGTCTACATGACTTCATAATTTTCGAAAATCATGAGATTTGGGGATCTTTGAGTTGTTGATTTTATTTGATATAATTGATATGATTTTTGAAATCTAGAGTATAAATAATGCTTAAGTTGAATTTAGAAGATTTTATGGAGTTGAAATAATAAATGTATGTAGGATTCCTAAGTTTCGAAACTTAAGGGGTTTGAAGGATCTTTGATTTCTTGATTTTATTTGATGTATTTGATATGATTTTTGAGATCTATGATATAAATAATGCCTAAGATGAATTTATGAGATTTTATGGAATTTAAATATGAAAGTTGGAAAATTAAAGTTTATACTAAAGTTGATAGATTATATGATGAACTTGATTGTGGTTTGATTTAATCATGGATTTATGACCATTGATGATGAATAAGTATAAATGTGAGTTTGTTGATATTAAATGGATTATAGATTGTGAAATTCATGAAATTTCATAAAATGGTGGTTGAAGGGCATAACATGATTATGGTGAAAATGGATTAATTTAAACTTGTTTTAAGTTGTTAAGTATGTATTTAGACATATGGTGATAATTGGTGGAGTTTAGGATAAATTTGGTTTGATTTGGTGTTGAAATGGCGAGTCGTTATATAAACGTTACTCTGTCGAAATTTTGTTAGAATTAGTTTTTGAATAAGAGGTTTTGATGATAGTTGAGCATATATAGAAGTTCATTGGTATTAGATGACGTCTCACGTGATTTTGACGTCGGGCGTAAACTATGTTTTAAGAGTTGTTAGGTGTTTGGCTAAGATTATATGGTTTAAGTTGTGGTTGAGTTTTCTATGCTCGTTTAGTCACATGAGACTTCGTTAAGCCTAGTTTGATGTTTAAGATTAGAGGATGCAATGGCCCTGTATGTATAGACCATAGTGTCTTGATATCGAGAAGTATAGTCACATCGACGACTAAAATAAGTCATGTTCTTGTTTAGTTCTTGATAGGCTCATATGCCAATCCATGTTGATCGAAGGACCAAGAAGAAAGGAAGAAGAAAGAAGTGGAAGACGTAAGGTACAGTCCCAAGTGACTGTCGCCAGGTGGGTATAAGTATTTTCTATAAAAGTATGCTTATGCTTTTAAATGTTTTCAAATGATATGATATGATTATGCATGAAAGATGACATGAGATTTTATGATATGCATTTAATTGCATTGTTTTGAAAAATGATTGACTTGCGAAGTTTGAGTATGAACATGAGCATAAACATGATGCACTACCTATCCACGGGAAGAAGAAAGAAAAAGAAAGAAAGAATTTACCGACGTCGGGTATGACCGTAGTTGAGAACCTTGGGTCCAACTCGGGTATGTGATATTAAAGTGTTTGAGAAGGAGGCTCTTTCTCAACACGTATAAAGAATCCGTGGATATGGGAAGGAGAGAAGAAAGTTGCATGCAAACATGATACATGCATATGCATATGATATTATGATGTCTGAAAGCAGTAAGTATTTATTTATGAAGGTACATGTTATGGCAAGTCAGTATATAGCCCTAAGGGCAATGTTTATTTATTTTCATATTTTAGCGTATACCCAGGGAGCATTTTGTACTCACGCCGCATATATTTCTAAATATGCGAGGTTGAGTTGAGAGGATCTTTGGAATCGAATCTTTGTCAAAGGAGCTTCTCTAAGTAATTTGTTTCATGATAATATTGATAAATGAATGATGTTATTCATTTGATGTTCACCTGTTTTGATGCCCAGAGAGTTATGTCTTCACACATAATTCTCAACCACACTTTCTGTTGCCGAACTTTGGTCTTTATTTATTCATGTGTTGTGCTAAGACAAAGTGATCGTGTTCATTGCCCTGTTATGATTTAAGATGTTGATAACTTCTCAAAGTTATCGAAGCATGCTCAAATATGTACATTCTTGATAGTGATTATTTCCGTTGTGATGATTGTCCTCAGTCGTTGTTCTTCTCGTTTGATTCTTTATTGGGATTTGAGGACCATAAAATCATTCTTCGTTCAACTTTAGTTCACCTCTTGAATCGTAAAGGTTCAATTTATTCATGAAGAAAGTTGTTGTCTTCTTTTCTCTTGACATAAGTTTGAACCCGTTGTCGTTAAATTTTTTTTCTAATCCAGTCACGGCTAATTACCGATTAGGTAGTCGGTGGTGACAAATAGGCCACGTGGTGGGCTGGCTTAACTACTTGGCTACGGTTTGGCCCAAAAGCCCAACACATAAACCTATTCAAGATCAACCATATCCTCCTATTCAAAATCAACCATATCGGATATGGAAGGAGATATTGGAAGAGATATTCAGGATCGAATCTATCTTTGAGATCGGATCACATAGTAATCTGTAGTGATCCATAACATGTATAAATAGAGGCTAGATTAAATGTAGAAGGGCTAGCAACTACTGGGTACTAGAGCTTTTTAATACATTCATTGTAATCGCATACAGTGAAAGTATTGAGGAATCACTCCTCCGTGGACGTAGATCTTTTCCTTGATCGAACCACGTAAAAGCCTCTTGTGTTCTTTACTGTTTTCATAAATCTCGCACACACAAGATTTATCATTGGCGCCGTCTGTGGGAAACTTGAACAAAAAGCTTCGTTTTCTATGCAAAATCAGTGGCAAGGACTCGTGCAAATCCTAGCGCCGCCGGTGGTGCTGGCAACGGGCGACCTGAAGACCCCGAACAAGTCGTTACAGTATTTGAGGAAAAGAGATCGCGGCTGCCGATAGCAACAACACGCCTGAGGGTTACATAGAGGATCTACCTATACACCCTCAGGACCACCGCCCTACTGAAGAGGGAGATGCCGACCTCAACACCGGTGAACAAGCAGTTCACCAATCCCATGAGGTCCTCGGCAGAGCCGTATCTGAATTCCTCAATGCCAACATCGGCTAGTTTCAAAACTTTACGAGCGGAGGACGAGCGGGCGGGAACCTCGAACGCCCGGTTGGCGGTCACGGGCGTCCGAGGTCGCTCACCTCTCCGAAATAACCGAGGACATTCACCTCGGTGCGAGGGCCGATAACGATCACCTCGATGCGATGCCGAGAATGATCACCTCGGTATGATGCTCGAGCGGTCACCTCGACACGATGTCCAAGTCGATCACCTCGGTGGGCGGCCATAATCATTCACCCGGCGACATCCACGAAATCGGTCACCTCGGTACAATTACGAAGTCGTTCGCCAAGACACGCCAGCGAGGCGAGCGGGGCGAAGAGAGGAAAGGCGGTCGATCCCTCATCAAAGGGCGATGAGGCGTCGCTATCGGTCTCCCCCCCTCTGAGAGGGATGGCAGCGAACTCGGTTTGACCGTGCGGACGGATCATCTCCCTTTCTCGAGGAAATCCTGGATACACCCTGCCCATGCGATATCGGGCACCCAACATCCGCCGCCTCGATGGCCTCGAAGATCCTCGATTTCCTTTTGCCTATACTACAAACATGGCGAATCGGGGATGGAAGATTTTCACATGTGCAAAATCTTCCCAGTCTTGATCTCCAACGCCCGTCGTTGGTTCACCTCACTCGCCCGAGCAGCATACCTGACTTTAGAGATCTCATGGATCGGTTCAGTGGCGTTTCTGCCAAAAATGCCACCTCGGCAACCATCATCCGACACACTCACCATCCGCGAGGGCGAGATGAGGCGATGTCAATTTCGTCTCACGATTTATCGAGGAATCCCAAAGATCGATGATAGTAATGATCTACATCATCAATGCGTTCAGCAGGATCCGACTGGCGCTTGAACAAAGAAATTACCGGGAGAAGCAGAAGGCGGCAGAGTAGCCTTTGGACCACGGTGGATAACTATGTCGAAGGGGACGAGTCGGATCGTAAAAAGGAGATATGGGACGGACGGAAGAAGAAGAGGCGGATGATCGAGGAAGGGCACCGATCGCGAAGTGCCTTGATAGAATCAAAAAGGCCCAATGGGTCAGTTGGGACCTCGGCCAAATCACAGGTAATAATCACTCAAGTCGAGGCGGAGATATTCGAGCTCCACAGAGCTCTTCCCAAAACCACCTCTTATGAAATGAGGATCGAGAAAGGTCGAAGGACATGTATTACGACTACCACCGGGGTATGGTCACAACACCGGCATTGCGATGTCAGGCTCGGAAATAAATGAGCTCGTTAAAGGTGCGCTCAAGAAATACCTCCACGCGCCACGGCGAGTCGAGAAACAAGCGGAGAGGAAAGAGCGGAGGTGGCAACAATTGTGGGCCGACCTCGAAGGCCGTGCACCACGGCGATGATGAGGACAGCGGTACCAGCAATGGAGCAAGTATCGCTATCGCCGGACTCCCCATAGATACTGACGAGTCGTCATTGAAAACCGAAACTCGAAGATCGATCCCGAGGAGCGAAAAACAAGCGACTTGACGCGGTGAGGCATCGTGTTTTCCAACGACGACCCGTACCCAAGTCATGCCCGTCAAGATGCTATTACCATACAAGCAGTTGTGGGAAATAAGAGCGTTCATAGGGTCTACATCGACGCCGGTACCTCTGTCGGCATTATTTTTCAAAATTGCTTAGACAAACTCGAGGTCGGAGGGATCGATTCATCGGCACCGTCTAAGCTACGGAGCTTCACTCGGGAGGCGATACAACGAAGGCATTATCACCCTTCGGTCACGTGGGGCGTGCTCCCGGATCGGTCACCAAAGCCGTTCGATTCTTCACAGTCAGGCTCCTCTCAGTATAACATCATCCTCGGAAGAGATTGGCTCTATGCCACCAAGGCCGTCTGCTCGGTCTACCACCTCACCATCAAAATACCCACCCGGTGGGTATTGAGTATCGGGGTGATCAGCGGCGAAAGAATGCTGAGGATTTCGTCTCAAGATGAGGCCTTACCTCGAACTGCAATTCTGAGAACCTCATGAAGCTGTCACCGGGATGATCTAGCGGCGACCTCCAATTATATGACGATCCTCCTCCAGGTAGTCAAGGTCGGCACCAGGTCCCGTGACATTCGACAACATGTTATGCAACCACGAGGGAATCTGAGGGCGTGTTCGCATGTTCCCCACTCGACATGACGGAGTTTCACCCGAGCTCATCACTCGTCGACTCAACATCAACCCGGCCACCAAACCGGTTCGACAAAAGAAAAGGGCATTTGCGGCGAGGCGGCAAGGTGATAAGGGGCAGTGACCCAACTTCGAAAGCGAGATCTGTTCGGTCAGTACCCAACTGGATGACTAACCTATCGTGGTTCGAAAGCCGGGAGGAGGTTGGCGCGTGTGTCGACTATACCGACTGAATAAGCCTGCCTTGAGGGCGCTACCCCTCCCCGATATTGATAAAAAGGTAGAGGCATTGGTGGGCCATGAGATCTTCAGTTTCCTGGATCTTTATAAGGGATACTACCAAGTCTTGATGAGCAAGGAAGATGCTCCAAAACGGCATTCATTACTGACTTCGGTGTCTTCGCGTACCGAAAAATGCCTTTTGGATTGAAAAACGCTGGAGCTACCTACCAAAGAATGGTGGATGCAATATTCAAAGATCACATAGGGAAGATCGTCGAGGTCTATGTCGACGACATCGTGGTCAAAAGCCAAAAAACGGCAAGTTATGTCGAGGACCTCGATCTATCCTCCAGCCTCGGTCGGTAAACCTCAAGCTCAACCCCAAAATGCTGCGTTCATGGTGAAAGCGGGAAATTCACGGGATCTTTGGGTTTCTCGAGAAGGGTTGAAGGCTAATCCACCAAAGTGAAGGCGATACTTGACATGCAGTGCGAAGATGGTTCGTGAGATCCACAAACTCACCCGGATGTGGCACGCCCTCAACATGTTCCTATCCCGAGCTCTGAGAAGCAACTTCCTTTCTTCAAAATCATGAGGAGGCCCCAAATTGCACGGAAGGATGAACACCATGTCGCCTTCACGACTAAAGGAGTACTAGCGACCGCCCACATTATACGCCCCGAAAGAAGCGAGCTCCTTTCCTATATCTGTCTGCCTCGGATGAGGCAATCGATCTTGATCTTGGTGCGAGATGAGTTCGGACGACAACTCCTTATTTATTTCATCGGCCGAGCTCTCAAAGACCGGAGACTAGGTACACCACTTGAAAAAATAGCGTTGGCTTGGTGAAAGCAGTGGCGTCTCGACCTTATTTTCAAGCCGTTCCATCCAGTCTTGGTGACTTACCCACGAGACAAGTCTTGTCAAAACTGAATCGTCGGGATGTATAGCTAAGTGGAGCCTTGGGCTCGTGAGCATGACATCTTATCTCCCTAGACCCGGCCATAAAGGGGCAAGCTCTGGGCGACTTCGGTAGAAGCCAGTTTGGAGGTCGATCCTACGGTGAGGTCACTCCAACCTCCGCCCTTCCAGCGGAGGAACACCTTCAACCTACCTAATGGTTGTTGGCAAATGTCGTGGGCGGAGCCTCGTGCAAAAGCAGTGGCAGGGGCAGACTTCTTTCTTCTCGGCCGGAAAAACAAGAAGTAACCTATGCACTTAGGTTCTCTTTCCGACCATAAACAACGAGGTGGAATATGAAGCACTAATCTCGGGACTTAGTCTCGTAAAAGAAGTGAAAGTGGAAAAAATCCGGATCTTTGGAGATTCCCGGTGGTGGTAAACCGGGTCTTAGGAAATCTGAGGCGAAAGAGGATAGGATGAAACAATACCTTGAGAAAGCAAAAAAATCTTGACTGTTTGGTGTTCACAATTCACGAATCCTTGAGGAGAGAATAGCCGGCGGCGTCCTCGACAAATTAACCGTCATCAACAAATCCACCGGTGGAGGAAGTTCGATCGAGTATCGAAGAGCCCCACATCGGCATCATCACGGAGATCGAACCGAACTAGATGGCTCCTATACGAGCTTACTTGGAAGAAGCGTGTTACCACAAGATCGACTCGAAGCCAAAAAGCGATGATCAAGTCCCAAAATATCTTGTTCATGAAGGTACTCTCTGAAATCCTACCTCCAACCCTCTGAGATGCCTTGGGCGGAAGAGGCGGACTATGTACTAAGCGAGATTCACATGGGATCTTGTGGAAGCCACATCGGTCGCGAGCTCTCTCAAAGAAAAGCCGAGGTCGGGATATTGTTAGCCCTTCGTCCTAGACTCGGCCGAGCTTGTCAGAAGTGTCAGAAGTGCTGACTCCATGCCACATTCAGCTACCTCAAGCCGACCTCGGTAGCCTACAAAGTCCTTGGCCTTTTATGCGGTGGGGAATCGACATCGTTGGTCCTTCGGCCGAGCAAGGCCGACCGGTGTTTGGTTGTAGCCATAGATTACTTCATGAAGTGGGTGAAGCTAAGCCTCTTTCAAACCTCACAAGCAAAGGATTGGACATTTGTTTGGAAAAATATAGTTTACCGCTTGACGTACCACACGTCTTGATCTCGGACAAAGACACGCGGTTAAATCGACAAAATTTGAGAGAATGGTGTGAAGAGCTCCAGATCAAACAACATTTCACCTCGGTTGCACACCCACAGGCGAACGGTCAGACCGAAGTGACAAACCATACGATTGTACAAGGATTGAAAAAGAGGCTAGATCGAGCTAAAGGGGATTGGGTTGAAAATCTCCCACAAGTCCTTTGGTCGTAAAAACGACCTTGATAACTCTTGTAAAGAGTTATTATAGAACCTTTAATGATAAAAGCCTTGGTTGTTGTATATTACTCTTTCGCTTTGTTTGTCCTTGTCTTGCGTGTGTTTGTCTTGTTTTCGTGTGGGTGCGTGTTGGATTGAGTCGAGTTGGGGATAAAGTATTTTGTGCGTTTTATGCTTTATTTTATCAATTTGCGTTATCACGCGGGAAGAGGAAATAGCGGTGAGGCAAGGTTAAGTTCCTTGGAGTGCGAGCTAAATAGCGAAGTCTTGTGAGCTCAGTAGCAAGTATCGAGCTCGGAAGCTAAGTGTTCGAACTCCCGGCAGGGTTGAAAGTGGGCGAGCTCGTGGCAAGTCGAGCTCATGGCGGAGTTCGGCTCGCATGTATGGATGAGCTCGCATTGAAAAGCAAGGTCGGACTCGCTAGCAATGTCGAGCCCGTGGCGAGCCGGGCTCGGGGCAAGCGAAATCATGAAGCCGTGCTTCACGGAAGCTAGCAGTAGCATGGAAAGTGCAGGTTAACAGCGAAGAAGAAATCAACGACCACGGCCACGTGGTGGCGGCTCTACATGGTGAAAAGAGACACAGCGTTACGCCTGTCGAGCTAATCGAAAAGAAAGGATCGAGGAGCAGGCGGTGGCGGTGCCTGATCTGAACCTCTGAAAAGCGCTGAGGTTGTTGTTAAAGGGAGTTGGCAACAATCGGATGGGGATCGACAATTTTAGGAGTGGCGAGAGGATAGAGAGAAAAAGAAACATACGGAGAAAAGGAAGAAGGTGCGAATTATTGGAGAGGAAGTCATCGGAAGAGCGGCGATCGAGAGCTAACATCTGATTCCTAACAGCGAAATTCTTTATCATTCCTTAAACCTTGTTAATTTGTTATGGCTTTACTTGTTTCAATATTGTTGAACGACTCGCTATGAGCTAAATCTTTATGACTTGATTTCTTGAAACCCATGCTCGTGTGATGAGCTCGGTTCTCACGCTTGTATTGCTAAATCACTATTGCTTTGTTGGGATTGTTTTGTCTTACTTGTGATTGATCACCATTAGTCGGATCTTAGTTCTATAATTCTTTGAAAGTTATTATAGAATGGAAAACAATAAAGCGGCGTAAGAACATGATTTTAATGTTATGTGTGTGAATAGCATAGGAATATGCATTTACCTGCGTGGGAAATATGAATGAATTAGTAATGATATTCTAAGTGCGATTCGATATAGGAATATATGGATTGGATCTATAGAATATAATCTTAGATTTGGAAAAATACTAAGAATCGAAGGAGTTCATGTCATAGTGATGATGCAAAGTTAATCTTTGTAGCATTATTAGAAAAAAGCATGGGTGGAATCGGAGATCAAGTCTGCTTTCTACCTTGATAATGATTATGTCCTCGTTGTCTATGTCATTGTTCACGTCATTTGTGCCGAGAAGTCGCTTTAATTTCGGTTAAACTTGTTTTTATTCTAATTCGTACCGGTTCGTACATCTCACTTACTTTGCAAAATTACAATCTCGTGATTTAAAGTGCATTCCATGGATTCGATCTCGGAATACTTCCGTGTATTACTTGTTGATTCGTGCACTTGCGTATAGTATATTCACATCAAGATTCAATATAACAAGTTTTTGGCGCCGTTGTTCGGGAGTGCGAATTATAAATTACGTGGACATTGTAATTTTGTGTTTCTTTGTGATCGTGACTCGCTCTGGTTGTTGCCTTTTGTGTGAGCAGGGGTTACGAGATTGTGGTTTATCGCAAGGCAAAGCGCAAGTGACCCACCGATTAGATCGAGAGGTTGAGCAGCACGCTTTCGTAGAGGAAGGCTCCGACAACGAGTTCGCGGAGCGCAAGCGAAGATGGTAGCACCGGGAGGAGAGGCACATAATGGCGGAAATGCCATTATCATCGTTGATGATCGGGAAAGGGTATCACGTGACTCGCTAACCCCGATTCAACGAAATGAATCAAGAATTACAAGACCCGAGGTGCAAGCGAACCGATTCGAGCTGAAGCCGGTCATGTTTCAGATGCTCCAAGCAGTGGGGCAATTTAGTGGTCAAGCCACGGAGGATCCACATCTCCACCTTCGGTCGTTCCTGGAGGTCAGCGACTCATTTAAGTTACCAGGTGTTCCAGCCGAAGCCCTGAGACTTCGGTTATTCCCTTTTTCGCTACGAGATCGTGCAAAGCATGGTCGAACGGCCTTCCATCAAATTCTATCACCTCATGGAGCAGGCTCGGTGAAAAGTTTTTGATGAAGTACTTCCGCCATCGAGCGTAAGATTCGGAATGACATCATGTCATTTCGGTGAGAATGATGAAGAGTCGGTGTCTGCGAAGCTTGGGAGCGATATAAGGAAATGCTACGGAAATGCCCTCATCACGGCATTCCGCCTTTGCGCATTCAACCGGAGACCTTCTACATGGTCTCAATGCGTCGACACGTTTGGTGCTTGATGCCTGCGCAAATGGAGCTATTCTTTCGAGTCGTACAACGAAGCATACGAGATCTTGGAAAGAATCGCGAGATAACAATTGCCGATGGTAAAATTCTAGTGCACGATAGGAAAGAAATCGGTCATGGTGTTTTGGAGGTTGATGCTTACACGGCGTTAACGACCAGTAGCATCCATGAGTAACATGCTAAAAGGAATCTGATACCTAATCGGTATGCGGTAAGCGAGTAGTCCGATGGTCGCGCCCGCCATGCAAGTAAGCGAGTTGTCGTGCGTATATTGTGGAGATGGGCATACCTTGAGAGTTGCCCGTCAAACCCGACCTCGATCATTATCGGGAAATCGGAATGGCGGAAGAACAACCCTATTCACAAGCGTACAATCACGGGTGGCGACAACACCCTAATTTCTCATAGGGAGGCGAGGTCGGATCGAGCAGTGGTGGAAATTTTGAGAAACCACATATCACAAAATTTCCAACAAAGCGACAACAAGCGCCTACGCGACCAGACTATTGAAACCTTGATGAAGGTACATGGCGAGACGGATCTTTATGTCTGAGGCAATCCCTTCATTGCTGAATTTGGAATTCGGATCGGACAATTAGCCATGAGATTAAAACCGACCTCTTGAAATCGCCAGTGACATGGAGAATCCACGAAAAGATAAAGAAACGGTCAGGCTGTCACTACGAAGTGGAAAGAAGATGCGGGAACCGGTGCTGAACCCGAGAAGAGAAGGTGAGTCCTCAACAAGTAACAACGGTCTCTACCACGGAAACTCGAAGCGACCTCGTAATGCGAGGTGCTGCAAAGACAAATCCTTTCATCAACCTTACGAGACGAGTGGTGTATCATCCACCACCTCCTTTTCGAAAGGTTGAAGAAAGTAGCGAGGATACCCGGTTTGAAGATTCCTCGATGTTTTGAAGCAATTACATATCAACATCCCTTTGGTAGGCGTTGGAACAAATGCCGAACTACGTGAAGTTCTTGAAGGACATCGACAAAGAAGAGACGGTTGGGCGAGTTGAAGCGTGGCGATTGAAAGTAGTAGTGCGATGCTAAAGAGCAAGCTCACTCCCAGTTGAAAGATCGAGGGAGCTTTACAATTCCATGCTCGATTGGAGGGCGTGGCGTCGGTCGTGCGTTATGTGACCTCGAGCAAGCATAAATTTGATGCCGCTCTCAATATTTAAAAAGCTCGGGATAGGAGAAGCAAGGCCCTAGCGGTGACCTTGCAGTTGGCGAACCGATCTATGGCTCGTCCAGGAAAAATAGAGGATGTATTAGTAAAAGTGGACACATTCATCTTTCCAATGGACTTCATTATCTTGGATTATGAAGCGGATCACGAGTGCAATCATTTTGGGACGTCCGTTTACGCAACTAGAAGAACTCTAATTGATGTTCGAGAAGGCGAACTCACCATGAGGGTAAATGATCGAAAGGTTACCTTCAATGTTCTCAATCTATGAAGTATCCGGATGAAGTGGAGGAATGCTCGTGTCAAGAGTCTGGAGCATATCGTCGCGGACCTGATGCGGGATCGCGCCTCGCGGTTCGGAGTTAATGATGAAGCCTATGCGAACTCGTAGAGTTGGAGAAAAGCGAGGAGTTGTGTCGGCATCTCTCAAGAAAAATGTCGATTCACTTGGCCCGGCCGAACTCGAGTTGTTGGGGCTCACCGATCGGTAACTTTCGGGCACCCGAACCATCGATCGACGAACCTCAGGTGTTAATCCTAAAGACTTTCTTGAACCGTCTCAAATATGCATATACGGGCGGAGGAAATCCTCCATAATTATCTCTGCTATTTCAAGCCCGACCGGAAGAAGCTTTGCTACAAGTATTGCAAAATCTGGCGAGCTATTGGATGGTCGATTCTTTGATATCTGAGGATCGGCCGTCCTTGTGCATGCATAAAATATTCTTTGGAAGATTGCCACAACACTTCCATGAGAGCATTAGCGACGTCTAAATCCAGCGATGAAAAGTGCGAAGAAAGAAGTTATCAAATGGTGGATGCGGAATCATACATCGATTTCGGATAGCTCTTGGGTGAGCCCGTGCAATGTGTCCCTAAAAGGCGGAGTCACGGTGGTTTCAAGCGATCGGCGAAATTGATCCCAACACGGGTAATAGCGGATGGCGTGTCGTGTTGACTATGACTAAACACGACAACCGGGAAGGATCACTTCCCTCACCATTCATGGATCGATCTTTGGATAAACTAGCGGGTAAGGAGTTCTTCGCTTCCTCGATGGTTATTACGGTTATCACCAAATTGCCATTGCACCCAATGATCAACACAAAACCACCTTCACTTGTCCTTATGGCACTTTCGCATTTAGAAGAATGTCATTTGGGCTCTGTAGCCCTGCAACATTTCGTTGCATGATGGCCATATTCTCGGATATGGTGGAGGCGTCGAGAGAAATCTTCATGGATGACTTCTCCGTCTTGAAGACACCTATGGGATATGCTAAGTAATTTGGGAAAGTTACGGGCGTTGCGAAGCAACCCACTTTGTATTAAAGCGGGAAAAGTGCCACTTCATGGTGCGAGAGGGCATCGTTTTAGGTCACCACATATCGAAGAAGGGATCGAGTGGACAAAGCAAAGATCGAGTGATAGACAAACTTCACCTCCCTATGGTAAAGGTGTGCGAAGCTTTTGGGACATGCAGGCTTCTGAAGGTTTATAAAGGATTTCTCAAAGATCGCTAAGCCACATGTGCCTTCTTTGGAGCAAAATCGCGGTTTGACTTCACTCACAGAGTGTTCTAAGGCATTGAAGTCTTGAAGCGAGCTCTTATAACAGCCCGGTGATTGTTGGGCGAATTGGACATCGCCTTTCGGTGATGTGTGATCTGAGTGATTTTCTTTGTAGGGGCCGTCTTTGGGCAGCGGAGGAGAAGATATTCCACTCGATCTACTATGCAAGTAAGACCACAGGTGGAAGCTAGATAAATTATACCACGACGGAAAAGGAGGTACGCTTGTCGTAGTATTTGCACCGTGAAAAGTTGAGCCTACCTTGTAGGAACAAAGTGATAATCTACACGGATCATGCATTTATCGGTGTATCTTGTCGCGAAGAAGATCTGAAGCCACGATTAATTCGGTGGATCTTGCTCACTGCAAAATTTGATCTGGAAATAAGAGACGAGAAGAATAGAAAATCAAGTAGCGGATCATTTGTCTCGATTACCGATCATCTGAAGGAGATACAATTGAGCCAGTTAGGGACATGTTCCGGATGAGCAACTAATGAGCATGCATCATAGTAATGCGCCATGGTATCGATTTTGTCAATTTTACGGTATGTGGAATGCTACACCACGAGTTCTCGTCCGTCAAAGAAAGATTCTTTGCGTCAAGTCAAACATTACTTACGGGACGAGCCCTTCTTATATAAGCGTTGTCTTGATGGATTAATGAGCGTTGTGTTCCGCGTGAAGAGTGGAATCAGTGCGGAAGGGTGCCATGCCACTCCATATGGTGGTCATTTTGCGGGGCATAGAGCGGCTGACTAAGGTGCTTGATCGGGTTATTTTGGCCGACCTTGTTTAAGGATGCACATGCTTTTGTGCAAAGATGTGATCGATGTCGTGAGTTGAAACATATCCTCTCGGAATGAGATGCCAATGAATTTCATTTGGAAATTGAACTCTTCGATGTGTGGGGCCTCGACTTCATGGGTCCTTTTCCACCCTCGTTCGAAACCTCTACATATTGGTGGAGGTTGATTATGTGTCCAAATGGGTGGAAGCCGTGCAAGTACCACGAATGATCAAAAGTGGTGATCAAGTTCTTGCAAAGAACATTTTCACAGTTTGGTACTCGCTCGTGCGATCATTAGTGGCGAGGGCACACTTTGTCAACAAGGCGATAAGTTACGTACTAGCGAAATACAATGTTAGCCATAAGATCGCCACAACATACCATCCAGAGACAGAATGGTCAGCGGAGCTCTCCAGCGAGAGAGATAAAGGTATATTAGAAAGGTGGTGAATCCGGCGTAAGGATTGGTCCACGCGATTGGATGATGCGGTGTATGGGCTTCTGAGCGACTTTCAAACACCATTAGGGATGTCACCCTATCGCTTGGTATATGGAAAAAGCTGTCACCTCCACTGGTGGAGACACCGAGCTATTAGGCGATTAAGAAACTAAACTTTGATCGTCCGATTTCTTTGGAGAAGCTCGATTGTTGCGACTAAGTGAGATGGATGAGTTACATTGGTTCGCCTATGAGAATGCTAAGTTGTACAAAGAGAGAACTAAAAGATGGCATGATAACAACATCTTGCGCCGGGAGTTCTTGCCGGGTCAGCAGGTGTTACTGTTCAACTCCAGGTTGAGGTTATTCCCTGGGAAACTAAAATCAAGATGGTCGGGGCCTTTTACAATTCTTCATGTAGCACCCCATGGTGCTATAACACTTCAAGAAGGAAAGTCGGTCGTGAATTCCGGTCGATGGGCGTAGCGTCGAGCATTCTTGTGGGGGCGAGGTCGTTCGCGAGAAGACCTCGACCACTTTGAAAGATGCCTGACCTCGGGTACCATGGGTCGCCATGGCGATCAGGCGCCTGGCGACCTGATTGTACATATTTGTTTATTCCACATTTTCTTGTTTGTTTTGGGTTTTAAATAAATTGCTATAACATGATTAAAATGAACTAGGTTATTTTGGTAAATTGATATCTTGAAGTTTGGATTGCGGTGTGGTGCAGGAGATATTACGAGCAGGTGCTAATATGTGCTCAAAGAGGATTTGCAATGGTAGATAAAGGGAAATTTTAGCGGGAATAGTGGTCAGAAAGCGAGAATTAATTCTTCACTATTTGGGTTAAAAGCCGTTCCATATTCTTCACTTATATCCCACAACTACCCAACTTCCTTTGCTCTTCCTTTCTTTCTTTGCGTTGCTCTTACTACCATGCGTCATCTTCCAAAATCCTCATAGCGATCTCGCTCTATCAATTCTCTCTCCTAAAATTTTCTTGCAACCATGGTCAATCTCGAGGCAGTCGGGAAGTTTGTGAAGGTCCCAAATAATGATCCAAACACGCCTCGTCATATCGGACGAAGAATTATCACCGGTGACCTCCCACAGATAGTCATCGGTTATTTCGCCGTCCCTCAATCTTAAGTGGGACCTGCCTCGTAAAAAGGAAGGTTAGCTAGAGGAGAAGGAAAAACTAAGGTTAGAGAAGAGGCGAACACAGAGGCACTGCCCAGAAAGCAAGGGTAGCTAAACCCTCAAAATCTAAGGCCGGTCAATCTATTGAAATATTCCTAAGTTAAATGCGCGGGCGGTTTGAGCGATTTTAAAAGTCTGAAATCAAGAGCATTAATGGGTGGAGAAGGGTTTCGAGGCGAGAATAAAGGAAACTCCTATGTTAGTCGTGGGTGACTTCTCTAAATGGATGGGCGAGTTCACGGCGATTCCGCCGCCACCGATTCGCCCACAGTGAAAGAATTTTATGCTAATATCACTCCTCTGGCGGACGAGGAGGATTATCGGCCATGGTCGGGAGTAAGCCGGTAATCTATCTCTGAAACAATCGATGAGGTGTATAGTGCGGATAACGCCGTGGATGATGAGTATTCGGCAATGTTAAGAGAGCCCTCGGGTGATGACCTCGATGGCGCATTAAAATTCTTGCGGTAGAAGGAACACTGATGGGCTGTATCTCGCAGGGGCGTCGATCCGTTAAAGGCGTCGGCGTTAAAATTGAAGCCATGTGTGGCTCCATTTCATTAAGAGCGCATCACCTTGCCTACCCATGACTCTTGATGTCGAGGAGCGGATGCTGCTCTGCTTTATGCATCTTCATGGGAGATCGGTTAATGTAGGCGCTAATTTGGCGTGAGGTGGGCGTGCTAGAAGAAGAAGAATGGAAGGTTATTTTCCCTTCCCGATATCGACTATGCATAAGGGCGAGTCCCTATGATGATAATGAAGACCGTAGCGGAGAAAGCTTTCATAGACATCAAGGCCACGGCGCGTCGTCGTGTTCGGGGCCACGGCGACTTCTCACGCCCGCGCATAGCTGCCGCTCTGCTAGACCATACGCTCCGGTGCGAGAACACCTTATCCAACAATGACGGACATCTTTGAAATGTCTGCGGTGCAAGTCAAAATCCTTATCTTTGCGTTTAACGACTTGCGAAAACGACATCAAATGATTACGGGTGTCTTTGCCGCCGCGGGGACCGTGTAATAAGGGATTTCTTGGGATCGTCATCTTACAGACGGACGGCCTTTTCCGAACATCCCAAAATGGTTGTTCACTCCATGGACAAATCCTGCGAGACCTTGATGAGGATTTCAAGGCATACCAAGAAGCGGCGAGTTAGGCGCATACCCAAGCCGCAAAAAGCTGGCCCTAGTGGAGCTCGGTCGAATGAGCCCGCGTCTGCTGCCGCGCTGATGAGGAAGTCCTTCTGCGACAACTCCACACTCCTACCTCTCCCTCTGCCTCGGGTCATCCGTCGTGAAGCTAAGCGATATCTCGACTCGATCCTTGGTTTTTGTTTTTGTTTCGTTGGTTTTATCTTTTTGTTTGTTTGTTGTTGGTGTTGTGCGTCCTTGTTGTGCCTGTTGTGATGTTATAATGATAGCTAAGGGTGATGCCAGGTTGGCAAAGGAACTGCTTAATGATGATATTTTTCTTATTTTGTTTTGAAAAAGGGAAATCGTTCTTCTGACTCGTTGTTTATCTAAGTTTGATCCTTATTTGTGTAAGGGAGTACCTCGATGGTTTGGGTATTTACATATTAGCTTTTATAAGAGTTAACCATTGCATAGGTAATCCTCAGTTGACCTACATTCTTGTATGAGTGCCTATCTTCCATTTTTGGTTGGAAGTTCCCCTTGAACAATTTACATGAGTATGTTAATATGGATAGGACGTAGGCCGTTTTTGAATCGTTTGTGCCTTTCTTAGCCTACACCGTATATCATGATTTCCTAGAGTCCTTTTGAGCTTCTGACCTTTTCTTTTGAGCAGCCATTTAAAATTCCTTGTACCCATACATATATGTATCCGTGATTCCCTTGACCTCGGCGAGAATTACTTAGAGTTGAACATCACGTATCTTACAAAGTAGTCCATCTCCCAATTTTTGTCATAATGTTCCAACATTAGGGACAATGTTGAGTTTAAGTTTGGGGTGGAGGTATCCTCTTGGGATAAGGAGACGATAATAGCGTTTCTTCACGCTAAAAAAAAAATTGGGGAAAAGTCTTTGAGGCTGTGTATATGAAGCGAAAAAGGAATTAACGAAAAAGGAACGATCTCGTATAGGAAGAAGAAGGGTAGTTATAAAGCATTTGAAAGAGAATGAGTAAGGATGCTAGGGTGTTTGCGAGCTACATTATCTCAAATAATCCTACCTAGTAACCCAAGCCCAGCTATAAGCTTTATAAAGACCTCTTGATTCATTATTGATATTATTAATATTAGCGAGAGAGGGGATGACTAAATTGAATTTGTGGAGACACATGTGCACTTGATAATCAAAATATGGTCATATTCAGGGGAACCGAAGCATGGGAAGATTCATGTAAAGGTTAATAAGCTGAGTACCTGTTAATAATTGTAGCGTGATATCCTTACAATATGAGGTGATTAATTAGATTTATAACGAGAAGGAATGAATGATTCTTGTGTTTTGAAAAAATTTGGTGAAAGCGATATTCTTAGTTGATTAAGCCATCACCTCATTTGTTGTTATGAGCATCATGCGTATTACTGTTTGTTTTGTGTGTCATAGCGAGCATCACTCGAGGGCGAGTAATGAACTAAGTTTGGGGTGTGATAACTCTTGTAAAGAGTTATTATAGAACCTTTAATGATAAAAGCCTCGGTTGTTGTATGTTACGCTTTCGCTTTGTTTATCCTTGTCTTGCGTGTGTTTGTCTTGTTTTCGTGTGAGTGCGTGTTAGATTGAGTCGGTTGGGGATAAGAAGTATTTTGTGCGTTTATGCTTTATTTTATCAATTTGCGGTGTCACGGCGGAAGAGGAAATAACGAGTGAGGCGAGGTTAAGTTCACTGGAGTCGCGAGCTCGTAAAGAAGTCTGTGAGCTCGTGGCGAAGTGCAGAGCTCGTGGCGAAATATCTGACTCGGAAGCTAAGTGTTGAACTCCTCGGCAAGGTTGAAAGTGGGCGAGCATTCGGCTCGCGTGTATGGATGAGCTCGCATTGAGAAAGCAAGGTCGGACTCATTGCAATGTCGAGCCCGTGGCGAGCCGAGCTCGGGCAAGCGAAATCACGAGGCCGTGCTTACGGGAAGCTAGCGAAGTAGCATGGAAAGTGCAGGTTAAAAGCGAAGAAGATATCGTGGGACCACGACCACGTGGCGGTAACTACTCGACTGAAAAGAGAAGCAGCGTTACGCCTGCATCAGCTAGCGAAAAGAGAAAGGATCGAGGAGCAGAAGGCGGCGGTGCCTGATCTGCACTATAAGCGCTGAGGTTGTTGTTAAAGGAGTTAGCAACAATCGGATGGGGATCGACAATTTTGGGAATGGCGGAGGATAGAGAGAAAGAAACATACGGAGAAAAGGAAGAAGGTGCGAATTCTTGGAGAGGAAGTCGTCGGAAGAACGGCGATCGAGAGCTAACATCTGATTCGACAACAAAATTCTTTATCATTCCTTAAACCTTGTTAATTTGTTATGGTTGTTACTTGTTTCAATATTTTTGAGCGACTCGCTATGAGCTAAATCTTTATGACTTGATTTCTTGAAAGCCATGCTGCTGTGTGGCGAGCTCGGTTCTACACTTGTCTTGCTAAATCACTATTGCTTTGTTGGGATTGTTTTGTCTTACTTGTGATTGATCACCATTAGTCGGATCTTAGTTCTATAATTCTTTGGAAAGTTATTATAGAATGGAAAACAATAGGCGGCGTAAGAACATGATTTTAATGTTATGTGTGTGAATAGCATAGGAATATGCATTTACCTTGCGTGCGAAATATGAATGAATTAGTAATGATATTCTAAGTGCGATTCGATATAGGAATATATGGGTGGATCTATAGAATATAATCTTAGATTTGGAAAAATACTAAGAATCGAAAGGAGTTCATGTCGTAGTGATGATGCAAGATAATGTTGTAGCATTATTAGAAAAAAGCATGGGTGGAATCGGAGATCAAGTCATTTCTCTACCTTGATAATAGTTATCTCCTCGTTATGCATTGTCATTTGTTCACGTCATTGTGCGAAATCGCTTTAATTCGGTTAAACGTGTTTTATTCTAATTACGTACCGGTTCGTACATCTCCTTACTTTGCAAAATTCTGATCTCGTGATTTAAAAGTGCATTCCACTGTGGATTCGATCTCGAGAATACTTAGTGTATTACTTGTTGATTCGTGCACTTGCGTATAGTATATTCACATCAGATTCAATACTGTGACACCTCGGACTTCCAGGTGAAACACCCTTTAAAGCTTAGTCTACTGACACGAGGGCTGTTATACCGGTGAGATCGGTGCCAGAGCCAGAACTCTTCACTTGGCCCGGTGGGCAGCAGGGAGAACCTACGAGTCAACCTCGATGCTCTAGAGGAAAAACACGAACTCGCTTTCATCAGTGAGCCAATCTGAATGCCGGTCGTAAGTACTACAACAAGAGGGGTGAAAGCCTCCACACTCCAGTGGCGATCTCGTCCTACAGAAACAATGAAACGGTAAAGCCGGCGTCTTAATAAATTTGACCCAGACATGGGAAGGCCCATACCGCGTCCACGAGGACCTCGGCAAAGGGCACATAAAGCTCACTTCGCCTATCCGGTGCACTTATCCCCGAACACGGCATATCACCCACCTAGGGTTATTTTACATAGCTTTCATTTCACGTCGTCATTATGTTAGCCCTCTTTTATTTTTCCAAGCCTGATATGGTTTACTTATCGATAAAACATCTTTTTATTATGGTGGATTACTTACGTCTTATCTTATATCTATGTGAAAATTCGTTTTCACCTAGGGTGTACACGCCTTACCTTGAAAGGGGCATTCTTGCGAAGATGGCACCCCTACAAAGTGGGTACTCAACTAAGCGGCGTCGGGGACCACCTATCGATATTTCCCGACAAACAAAGCGGGCATACTGTTACTCATTAATTTGAACATCTACATACAACGACGTCCAAATCGGATCTCGTACAAGCAAAGCATCTGATTACTCATTAATTTGAAGATCTACATACAAGCGGCGTCAACTCGGATCTCGTACAAGCAAGCACCTGAGACTACTCATTAATTTAAAACATCTACGTGCAAGGCATCAGATTACTCATTAATTTGAAAATCTACATGCAAACAACGTCAAATCGGATCTCGTATAATTTATACCTCTTTATTAGGAAGATATACATTTAAGTTTAAAGTCTAAATACATTTCGACTAAAACCAAGTCCTAAGCTATATTTGTACCTCTTTATGGGGCAAACATACACTTGATGCAGAGTCTAAATACATTTATGACTAAAACGAGTCTAAGCTATATATAGATCACTTGGGTTTCAAAACTGCACCTCGCCAGAATCACTTGAAACTACACCGATTCGAAACAAAATCTCAGAATCGGCAGATGAATACCGGGATGAACTCGGTGCCTTCAACCCGATCGAGTGAGTCGGCGTCGCCTGACCAGCTCGGGCAGCTCTTTGAGCAGTAGCAGGCGCCCAGGCACGAAATGGATGCCCACAGGACCGAGGCGAACTCATGCCTCTTGATCTCATTTGTCCCACGAGGCTCGACCTCGACCCGACGACATCCTTCCTCGCCGACACGATATCCTCGCTCGCCAACTCCAGCGATGGGGCCCGACCACGAAGACATTTCAGGCGTATGCGAACCCGTTAGCGGAGCACCTCGGCATGGTCATATAGCGCCCGCCCCCTCGACTTCTTGACTCTCACATCGGTGGAGCTTGTTGCGGGGCTCGGGCATCGTCGTTTGCAGACGATCTAAAGGTGGAGGCAAACCCGTTCCTCAAGGCGATCTTTAAAAGCTCTTCTTTGTTAGGCCCTCGCGTCCTTAGTACCATGCCTTGGCGAGCAGGGAGTTGAGCTCGATGTCTACCTCGGATATAGTAATACCACGAGGATCGGTGGATCACGTCTCATATTCGACATACTCTTCCGAGACCGCGCCAACTTCTCTTACGCCCGGCTCGGTATTCTTCACATTGTATCAGCGCCCTTGAAGGCGTCGTCGAGACATCCGCACGCACGGACCTCGAGATGAATAATTCTCGACTTTAAGGC